>JAAIXI010000236.1:323835-385849 GCA_013403645.1 Heliconius nattereri
TTTTTTTTTTTTTAAATGTTATTAACATATATAACTTATTTAATATATATTATTATAGTACATTACATATAGTTATCTTTTATATAATTACTTTATACATGTATAGAACACCTTCGCCTATTAGATTTGGCCTGGCTTATGCAGAACGCCTTCCTTAAGTTTTTGGATCAGTGCCTCTGTCACCCTATCATCTCTTTGTGACATTGCCCTTTTTAGGTTCGCCACCAATTCAATATTTATTCTCCAAAAAAGAGCCGTGAGATATATTTATAATCTAAGAACTCGAGATTCTCTGCGAGATGTTTTCAAAGATGCAGGTATTATTATAGTTGCTTTCCAATTTGTATATTATAACATTCTCTTTGGCCGACAAAATATACATTGTCATAGAAAAAATAGCGACAGTTATACGATAGGAACGAGAAATAAAGCTTGTTACACCAAGTTTTCGCCTCCAAAAAGTTAATAAATCCTTAATGGGTCTGAGTATACGTGTATATGTATAATAAAATTCCGCAGTGTATTCTTAGTTTGCCACTATAAAAATTTTAAATATCTAAAAAAATTCTAACAATTAAAGCGTATTACACTGTCAAGAATATTTAGAGGATAAGCATGTATGGAATTAATGTCTGTTGAATGTAATGCAGGATAGCTGCCAGCTAATGTTTATAGATTGTACCATTGATTTTGAAAACAGCAACTGTTGAGTTTCTTGCCGGCTCTTCTGAGCAGAACTGCCTTCCGAACCGGTGGTAGCTTTTTGTTCATATGTTGTATTAGTCATTCGACGATTCAAAAGTGCTTATAATAATTGCCTATTTGAATAAAGAATATTTAGAATTTGAATTTGAATTTACAACGTATTATGTTTTCATAAGTCAAGTACAATAGAATTTTACTAGCGTAAATTATTGTCTTTTTAAGATTTTATAATATCTGTAACTGATACCTATGTCTTTTATCAGTTACGGAGGTAGTTATTGAATTTTATTATTTTTAATGCATAAATATGTCAATATACAGGACATAAGTGACGTCTTTCAGACAGATTGCAGTTGTAGTCTAAATGTATTCAAATTGGGTTAATTTATCTCACATAAGTACTCTTAAAGTTTATAAAGATTATACATAAGTACTCATATATTTAAAAAATAATAATTATAAAATACAAAACTTTATTTCAACAATAATTACACAATTACATAATACTTTTAAGACACGAGTCACATTTAAATTGATGATACTAATATTACAATTTATAAACAAACATTACTTATTTAATAATAACTATTTTGTTTACATCTTAAAATATCTACATATTTTTTTATGATGAGTAAACATTTAAAAAATCATGCCAAAATAGTTAATAAAAGTATATAATATTGATATTTTTTTTAAATATAACAAATCTATGAAAATATATCTATGTACAATATTAAAATATTATTTGTGCTCTTTAAATCTTAATTTTATGTTAGAAATTAAATTAAATTTTGTGTGCAAATTTATCGTCTATATTCTGTTCTTTGTATAAGTTGTTTTTTATATATTAGAAATGTTATAGTGTATATTAATTAAAATATCTTTTTAATTGTAAAACACAACTACGTACACAAATTAAATAATTTAATTATTTATTGCTTTTTAATAGAATTGCGTGACATCATTCAAAAAAATCTAAATAGATAAAGAAGTATCAGTCATTTATAATTTTCGTAAATCTCAACAACCTTTTAAAAGCAAACAATAAAGGCACAGATAATTTAGAAAAATAATAAATTAAACAGGAAAATAATTTTAATTCTCTTCTTGCTACCTATTCTTGGCCTGGTTTTTCCTGGATTCGATTCTTTTCTGCAGTGTAGTTAGTAAGCCGGCGAGTACGTTGTGGCCCGGCAGCCGTTTGCCAAATAAAAGTCTTTTGACTGAGTCGTCGTATGTGAGCAGGGCGACCATGTTCTGTAGAAGAAATCCTTGGCAGTATTCCAATAGCTGTGCAGCGCCGTATACCTGAGAAGAACAGTTATTAGTATTTCATAATAATTATGAAGTAAAGCATTCAATTTAATCTAAAGGGAACACTGTTATGATACGTTTTTGGTTTGTAGGTTTAAGCAAATTTAAACTTAAATTAATATTAAAATAAATAAATTTTGAGAATAATCTTCAATTGTATTACTAAGGGAAATAAAATCTATTAAAATAATTTTATCTAACATATTTAGAAATTTATAAACATTTTAACGTAGCAGGACTTAAAAACTTGAATAAATATTGTAAAAAACTAAGATGACTAAGATTTTCAAGGCAGATGAAACAATTTTCCTTAAAAAATGATGAAATTTGACCTTAATCATTTTATCAAATTTACAATTTGTACATTGTGCCGTGGTACAGCACTCGTGGGTATACATCACCTCGGCCTCTGCCTACCCCGCTGTATGCGGAATACAGCATCAAGTTAAAAACAAATATTAAACCATAGATAACACTCACTTTAGCATGAATATAAACAGACACCAAATTATGCAAGTCCACGGTCTTAGCGGCCCTCGCTTCACAGTGTCGCTGTAGCGGCAGTAACTGGAAGAAGGAGGCAGCAGCGAGGACTTCGAGTACGTCTCCTGCTGGTAGTTCTAGTGAAGAACACCCTCCGGAATAGAGGTATTTCATTACTTGCTGTGGGTAGAGAATACAGAATATTTATAAATAAGCATATTTTTGTGTCACAGTTGATTTAAATGTTGCTTAACTTGATTTTTGCCTTTTTTCTCAAAGCTTTTTGTGTTTGGAAAGATAGACAAAGAGAACAAAGTGCAAGGAAAAGACCACAGAAATCAAAGTTTTATAAACATAATATATTCATCATCCATCGAGACGGCGCCACAATGTCCTAATCTATATATCTATATCTATATATATGTATAATAAAACTGTAAAGGGGGTAAAATCTGTACATTGAATATAAACTAAAAAAAACACTTCGAGGGGGCTTGATACAACTAATAGAAGGTAAAAATATAATTTTTGGAATTCTTGTCTGTCTGTCTGTCTGTTGTGGCTCTTTAACGCAAAAATTACTGGACGGACTTCTTTTGTTGCCTAGCTATTGGTCTTCGCCTACATATAGGCTATAATTTATTTTGATAGCCCGAATACCTGATGTGAAACCCTAGCAGCCCGCCTAATCTATAAGAGATATCAATACAACGCTTTAAGAAAAGTTATTGAACATGATGAGCATTTTCTGTTGACATAAAAAAAATTGGATCCAATGTAGAACACCAGTCACCGAGCTAAACTTTATAACTTATAATTCGTCAGTCGTCTTAAAGTAATTTATTCTGCGTAATAAACATTCGTTTGACGTTTTTTAATACCATAATTATTATTTGAGATGGTTCAACACCAAATGACAGAAATTTAAATAAATATATACAATTTATATGAAAAGCGAAAATCTCGAGAGCAGCTGAACCGATTTTGCTAATTCTTTCTATATAATATTCCTTGAAGTACGAGGATGATTCTAACGGAGAAAAAAATTAAAAAAATTGCCAGTAAAGGTCTAACAACAAGACTTTTCTATATTCCCATTCAAAAGATTCGTATTAATATCTACTTAAAAGTAGGATTTTACTTGGTTTGATTTTAATACCCTACTATAAAGTTTCAATGTTAGTAGCTGGATTCCTGGAAGGCAAAACAATTGAGTGACGTTAGTGTCGTATAAATATTATAGCCAAAGATTGCAGTGCCGCCAGACCGACGTCATTTTAGCAATGGTAAAATTTTGAGGACTATTAGTCTTACACGTAGTTAAGACAGTATACTTACTCATTAACTTGAAAATGGGATCCTATCAGAGCTAGCGAAAAATAACGGTATATCTCTTTCTGGGAAGATGATGAAGCCATCGGATTGGTTTGGTTGCTCTTTCTGGGAATATAATGAAGCCATCGGATTGGTCTGGTTGCTTATGAGGGGCCTTGAAGTAAGGTAAATGTACGGGGGTTCGGCAGTTAAAGGGTCTTATAACTTTAAACTATTGTAAATACATTATTAAAGGTTATATGAATTTTAGTGTGATCAAAGTGGGTCTATTGGCAGTAATTTAATGTGTGAAATATGCGGTTGAACTTAAGCTTAATTTTTATATTAATTTATTGTGTGTGTGGACCTCTTGTTTGAACCCTACTTCGTGATAAAATTTAGCTCTGTTTCTAACTTCGTGAGTTTGTGGCCCCCATTTTGGGTCACAAGTTTTTACCCCGCCAGTAAAGTTTTATAATTAAAAAAATTAACACCTTTATAGGTTTTTATTGTAAAGAATTTGTAAATAAAAAAATAGCCTTAAAAAAATTAGCATTAATAATCTGGAGATCAATCAATCTCTAAACAACTCATTGATATTGGTAATGGCAAATTTTCTATAGGTGGCTGCATCACCTTTCCTGATCGTTTTTGTCAGTTAACGTAAGCATAAGATGAACTTATTCATAAAGTGTTTCCAAATGTTGCTGAAAATTATTTATTCCATGATTGGTAGAGCGGAAGTGCTTTACTGGCTGCCAAACACACTGATGTGAATGAATTAAATTTCAATTTCCAAGATGGCATTCCTGGCGCCACCGGAATTTTGAAACTCACTCGATTTGCCAGGATTGCCGCCTCACAGCCTTCAATTAAAGCTTGGATGTGTAGTTATAGTGTCGCGAAATATTACCCAACGGAAACTTTGTCACGGCACACGCTTAGCGATAAAAAAATAACGAATAACGTAATAGAAACAATCATATTGAAAGGAAATTATAAAGGAGAAGATGTTTTGATACCCCGCATCCCAATGATTTCGACTGACATACCATTCGAATTTAAAAGACTGCAGTTTCGAGTACGGCTTGCTTTCGCAATGACTATAAACAAATCCCAGGGGCAGTCATTAAGTGTTAGTGGTATTAATATATAAAACTCATGTTTCTCGCATGGTCTGTTGTATGTTGCCTGTTCCCGTGTTGGAAAACCATCTGCTCTGTTTGTTTACGCGCCAGATAACCAAACAAAAAATAACGTGTACCATCAAGTACTACAATGAAAATAAAACTGAATTTAGAATCAGTAAAAATGAAATAAAATATAATAAGTAGGTATCACAATAAGATATCGGAAATTGTTTTTTTTAATGAATATTACAAGTTATTTTTGTTTTAAGTGTTACAAATTTAAAGTTATTTAATTTTTTTTGACATTATGTAATTGTTGACTTATCAACTTTCTTTATTATTTAATTTTACTACCTGACCCGGTGTCCCGAATAGCAGAATACATGTTTAAAAAAAAGAATCGACTCTAAGGCGATACGAAGTTCGCGGGTCTGCTAGTTATTTTATATAATCTTATATATCATCCTTGTATTCCTTATTAGATTCGAGCCTATAACCTCCTGTAGTGAACACATTCGCAAACCTCAAATATGTGGTATCGTATATCATTGATCTGCACGAGCGGCGGCGCGGCGGTGGGCGCGGGCGCGGCTGGCGCCAGCATCGCGCGGAGACGCGGCGACTCCGACACCAGAACTATCTTGTGACCGTAGAAGAGGCGGCCTTCCACCCTGTTGTAGAATTGAAAAAGTACACAAATTATAATATATTTTACTTCCTAGATATCCATTATGGCTAGGTATTCAAGGTTTGTAAAAGTCGGTTTAGAGCTCTCAAAGTCTAGCCCTGTTCTTACAAGATTTTCAAAACACATATAATCAACGCTTCGACTACAGTGAATCTCACTTAAAAGTTAAATGTTATATGTTTATAACAGTAAGCCTTACCTACAAGCCACAACGGTGATCTCTTCGACCGCGCAAGGTTGGGTGCCACTGCGCCAGGTAAAAAAAACAAGATAATAGTTTATACTGACCTAAAAGTAACATCAGCAAGTGAAGGATTATTCACATAGGAGGGGTCGACCCGCGGGGGCGCGGGCGCGGGCGCGGAGGGCGGCGGCTCGCGCACTGCCGGTACCGGCTCCCAGCCGTAGCACGCACACAGAATGTCCGCTAGTAATAACACTGTGCCTTCCTTCTGTCGGAATAGATTAAATTCAATATCAAAAAAAATTAAAGTATTTTTTTTCACTGTTACAATATGGAAACTAACGAATCGTAATCGTCAGTCGAAATGTAATCGTCAGTCAAGATATTGAAATATAAAATTATTTTATTTATTTTATTTTATTTTTATTTATTTTATTAAGTTAACCAACGGCTCATACATTGTTACATTTCAGTAAATCTAACTTAAAAACTAAAAACAATTAATGTACTGCCACTTAAAGATAAACACTGCATGCAATATAAAGTGGTTGTGAACAATCGTGAAATGGTAATTTATATAAACATATTTTAACATTATATATAAAAAATAAACTGCTAAAACGAATGAAACTATATATTAACTACGTAAATCCGTTCAGCGGTTCTGGAGATATGAAGTAATAAAGAGCATTATATACATACATACAAGATACGGGCGAAAAACATAACCCTTCCTTAGCAGTCGTGAATAAATAAAATAGTAATACGCAATTTACCATACCTTACTGTAACGTAATATATTGAACAGCAGAGGGAGGCACTCGTAGATGAACTGCTTGCTGTAGTGACTGTCGTCTGACGGGCACACCTGGATACAATTTCGCAAGTGTAAAGGTATGCAGAATTATAGAAAGGTAGAGAGATTTCAATTTCCAACACCAGGCCTGTTTAATATTTATATAACTTACATTCGAATCAACGTAAAGACACAGTTTACTGACATATTTTTTGATTTTTCTAATTGAGAAATAAATCTGCAAGTTTTACGTTCCCTCAACTAGTAAAGCGATTGCCAGAGAATTGAATTTAGTATGTAAGTAGACCATAATAATAACCTGCAAGAAATCCTGCAACAGCTGATCTATAACATGATCGAGCGATGCCTCCGCCGCCGCCGCCAGCGACAGCGTCCACGCGTGCAGCGACCACGGCACGCCCAGGGCGCGCAGCTCCAGGGTTATATCTAGGGAAATATGCATAAATTTAAGTTATTTTATACAGTTCTACGTGTCTAAATTGATATTAAGCCGAATTTAAATCTGCACATTTTGGATACTGTAATTTGTATAGATACTTTCAATATGTTTATAGCGCATAGAATTAAAGTGTATAGATATAGAACATAACTGTTTTAGAGTGCTTTTCAAACCTTACGACATTTCCGCTTCAAACCTTCGAATTTAGAATGATAACTAAGAATTTTATTTTTGTTAATTCTTTAAATCTTTTGTTAATCCCAAAGATACGAATATTTAAAATACTTCCATAGCTAAATAATAAATCTCAGCAGCATAATACATAGCAACCTGCGTCGTCTCCTTCATCCTCTGCTTTCTTAGTAAAAGGTGTGTGTCTTCCTAATAAAGAAGGGACGTTATCACCTTATCACGTTCGGACGCGGACGTTCTTCAGGAAGAGAGCTATTAAAGCTGCTTCTCTTAATAAAGAAGATAAACCCTCATACCTAAATAATTAGTATCAGAATATTTCATACCGTCCTGTAACGTCCTCTGCTGTTATTGAGTGAATAGTGAAGGCCTCCCTGATGAAGGAGGAGCTTCTTTTTAAACTAAAACTAACTAAATCATGTACCCAACATATAACTACACCCCAATATACCTAGCTACTACTACATGGAAAAAAAATGAAAGTTCTTTTTACCTAAATGATCGGTCTCAGCTGCATAATACATAGCGTCCTGCAAAGCTCTTTGCTGTTGTTTCGTGAAGGGGGGAGGTCTTCCCGATGAAGGAGGGGCGCCCTCTGCCAGCACCTCCTCTAGGGACAATATGGCTCCTCCTCCAGCTCCTCGTGCTCCTCCTCGTACGGCTGCTCGAAGACAGGCGCGGCGACCGTGAGTGCAGCATACTGCTACTGCACTATGTGTAACGAAGATTTTATTGCTATTTATATTGTTTGTTTTAAATGTTTTGATGAAAAAAAAATGTAATAGCTATGCTAGTAGTGTATGTACCTAATAATTAAGTAATGTTTAAAATCACCATTCTTACGCATCTCAGAATAGTCATTTAAGTACTATACATATTTTAGAGTACTACACAGAATTTGATAAAAAAATATAACTTTACGAAATATACTGATAAAAATCTTTTACTAAGAAGCAGTAAAATCATAAAATAATATAATATTTAAAAATACCTGTAACAGCCGTATTGGGCTGCGGCAGAGTAACAAAGTGCGTCGTTAAGTTGCGTGGAGAGGAAGGGGTCTGCGCCGTGTGATAGCAGCAGTTGGACCACTTCTAAGTTCCCGACGCCACATGCCATCTGGAGAAAGCATATAAGATGATATTTATATATAGACGAAGTAAAATGTTATAAAAAGGTTTGAGTTTAATATTAATTAAATTTAACCATTTAAGTGCAGAATTAAATATTACTAAGCTATTTTTTGATTTTCAAATCAATAACATCAACATCACACATCAATGAACGACCAACTCCTCCACGACCATTACCTGCAGCGGCGTCAGCGTGCACACGTCGTCCCCCCGGGCCGGCGCGCCGTCAACGCGCGCGCCCGCCGCCAGCAGCCGTCGCGCCACCTCGACGCTGCCCGTGCCGCCGCCGCTGCACGCGTACACCAGCGCCGTCCACCCTGGGTACGTATACACATAATGTTAATATACCACTATAGTATCCCGTACAAAGCAAAGTAGGCAGACGGAACCTAGTGTTAAGACATTTCGTTCCCCAGCTTCCATTGAACTTTGGGTGCATTGCGTGTTTCGTGGCGGAACTCACTGCCGCCCTTAGCCTCGACACCATAGCGAAGAAATGGAAATTTTAGATTTAATTAAATATTTCATTTTCTCAATTGGAGAACGAACCCGATATATTCTTCTATATAATTTTATACATTAACAAAAATCTGTGTTGTTTCAGCATATGAGACTAACCGACAAGTACAACAATAAAATTAAGTTCCATACCAACAGAAGGCGGCGTATACGCAGTCGTGGAGCCAGTTGAAGGAGAATTAGGAGTTGGAGAAGCAGACTGGGGAGAGCGCGGTGAGAGTAGAGCGCTGTGTTGTGTTGCGGCGCCCGCTGTCTCTATGTTGGGGTCGGCTCCGGCTTCTAACAGCATCTGGATTAGAAAAAGCTTTTTTAAATATAGGTTGCAACGTTTTTTTTGTAATTGTTTGAAAAAGTCATGTATGCATTTAATATTTTTATAAATTTTGAGTATTTAAAACTAATTTAATTGTTACACAATAATATTTTACATATGAAAATCTCCCTAGAAATTGGGATACAAATAGAACACAGACTAATTAATACCACAAATATTTTCAAAGTGTAATAAATGGTATTAGGATCCAACATTAATATAAATGAATTAGATATAATTATAATTATATAATTTATATATAATTATTAATATAATATATTATATGAATCCATTACATTATATTACTGAAAAAAGATAAAAATAATATGTAATGAGACACTTACACCAACAACTTGTTCATCACCAGCCAACGCGGCCTTCATCAACGCCGTCAAACCTCCAGCATCAGCGGCGTTTATTCCCGCTGGTGGTAACAAAGCACGCACACCGGCCATTTCTCGCCCACTTAGTAAAGCCCTTTGTGCGACGCTTAACGCCGCGCGGGAGAGCTCGTCGGGGGTACGCGGGTTACGTGACCAAGAGGGTTCTATTGCTTCTTCTAGGCTGTTACATTAATATGTTAAAAAAAATATATATTTTTTTTTTAAGTATTGACAATAATTATATGATGTTTTGTATAAACAGGGGTGAATATGCAATTGAATCAGGTATGTGTTAAAAATAACTATCGTCACTCATAAACATTTATAATATCAAAAACTTTTTGTTTTTAAAATCGAAAAATACAAGTCTTGTGGACTTGGTAATATGAAATTATCAAGTTCAAATTAAAATCTTGTCTAAAATCTTTTTATTTCAATAAAAAGTACCATTCATTAATTTGATTGCATCTACCTATGTATATTCAAACAAATACATATTAGTAGCAATCTCCAAAATTTATTATACCTCACTCACTTCACTTTGATATCCGCTAACTTACCCTTACGATTCTATCCTATAAAATTATTCTTAAAACTTATCTTAAGCATATCATCAGCTTTGCTTAAACGAAATGTAGCCTGCGTTGAGTTCCGCCACTCAACATGCAATGCCTGCGCTGGCGGAAAGTGGGGCACGGAATATACACACTAGGTTCCTTCTGCCTACCCTACTATGCGCGGGAGCAGGATACGGCGTGAAGATGAAACTTAAAATATAGCCGCTCCACGCTTCCATTATAATTCAACCCATGTATAACAATAGTCCCAACTACCATTACTAATAGTTAGATAAATATCTAACAGGTTACACTGGACAATCAGCAAGAGGCAGTAACAACCTCGCTGCCTGTAGTACATGGTCTGCATCAGGTATGGGAGAGAACAAAGCGACAGGTACTCAGTCAATCACTGTAGCACTTACCGACCCTAAAAATTAATCTGTCATTCCCGTTACTATTTAAATTATTCTTAAAAAATATTTTAAGATATTAAACCAACAACAAACCTAACAGGTCTCGGTGGACAATCAGCATGAGGCAGCAACAACCTGGCAGCCTGTAGTACATCATCAGCATCTGGCACGGCGGGCGGCGGCCGCAAGGCAGAGTGCGCGCGCGCGACCCTCACCCACTCCCCTAGCGGAGGTAGGGCCGCCCCACGCTCCCCCCAGAGGGCTGAGCCACAACCCGCACCCGGAGCGCCCGTGTGCTCTAGCTGTAATTCATATAAATATAAGGGTATCATTTTACTATTATTATATTAAAAATTATAATAGGAAACTTGGCAAAAATATATATAAATTGTAATATTTTTATTTTATTATAATATTTATTATATATAACAATAAAAATATTATAATATTTTATTTTTATTTGGTTTTTAAATATTGATATAAGTTCTTAACAATTTTAAATACCTTACAGTAGTCATTCAAAACAACAAAAAAAATTAAGCAAGCAAGTGTAAAAATGAAGCTAATAATTATTTAGAAAAAGATTTTAAAAAATGTTAAATTTATACCTGCGAACATCTCATAAAGTAATACAAAGCTCGTTCAGCGCCCGGCGACAGCGGCGGGTGTCTGGGCTGGACTTGACGCAACACGGCTCTTAACTCTGCAGCCGACCCCGCACAAGTAGTCAAGAGTACTGAGGTACCTGAACCGAAAATAATATATTAGAAATGTGATGAGGACAACGTAAGTTTGCAGCAAAAAGTATGGCTCAGAGTGAAATAAATCTGACTATTTGTTAGTAAACCAAATAAAATTTCATAAAAAGGATATAGGTACCTGATATCCCTGAACCCCCCGAGCCCCCTGAACCCCCACTGTTGTTTGTTCCTGCTGATGCTGCAGATCCTCCTATTAGGATGTTAAAAATTAAGGTATTTGCTATAGGTGCTTAAAGGTTAGTTTTTTAGTAGTAGTGGTAGATATTTAGTTAGTTACATTATGCATGTTATAAAGTAGAAATATGTAAAGGATAGACAATTTTTTTGTAGAGATTGTTATTAGTAAAGAAGTCTATTTTCGGTCTATGCTCATATTTTAAAATTTAAATAAAATTATGCCGCATTTTGGGGCTAAGGCTAGCGAAAGGTCTGAACTTCATATCATATATTAGAAACCAAAAATATATTTACTTACCAGATCCATTAGTAGTAATACCAGAATCATGGCTCATTCCGAGTTGACGCTGTTCAGTTCTGGGACCGCCCGTTGAGGAACCCGAGCCTAAGGAGCTCATGGACTCCCAGCGCGAGAGTGATAGAGCTCCTGTAAATACGATTATTAAAATAACTGTTTGATTTATAATGATTTTTATTATACAGGTGCAATTGTCAGCACCACTATAAATGAAACCACAGTTTTAATTACTGTATAAAAGCCTAATATAATTCAGAAAAAGAATAATTCCCAAAATTTCTGTTTTCGCCTTGACGACATACGTTCAAAATGTATTACTAATAATATTTTAAGACGCAACCTGCATACAAAAAATACATTATAATGGTTATAGAGCAACCTTGCTTCTGTCAAAATGGCTACTGCAATAGTATACCAAAACAACATAATTAATTTGCGTTTTCAATTATGTTTGAAAACTGACTATATATAAATACCACAGCATACTAAGCAAGATCAACCCTCTTAATATATTAGTACTGTAATGCTGCGCCCATGCAGAAGTGGATCGATAGTTACAACCCACAGACGGTGTTTCAACAGAACCGAGGTCAAGGCCGGAGTCCGGACCAACCGTAATATTGCTAGTATCTATATAATACTACACATAAACACGTGTACTACATAATAGCACTAACCAGAAGCTACCCTCCCAGCGTTCAGGTGGCTGTAGGGCTGCAGCAGGCCCCACAGGTCTGCGCAGTTGGCGACGGCGCGGTCGACGGCGGCCGGCGTGACGCACGCGCCCGCGCTCGCTGCTACTAGCGCTGTTTCTTCCAGGAGTGTCTCTAGGCCCGCGCAGAGGTAGATCGCTGCGTATCTATAATTGCGAGGCAATAGTTATAATAGAATGTGAGGACAAAACAAACAATGCGTTATCACTATATCTACTAACAAAACTGATGAAATGTTTGCTACGTATAAAATATCATTTGATATTACCAAGTACCAAGCCGCCTGATAAAATCTATGAATGAAAACATTTTTTGAACTTTAGTTATCTTAATTTAATAACAAACCGCAACTCACTCGTGCACAAAAGGAGCGACGCGGACGTCCAGCATCCATCTCTGAAACCGTCCAGGCGCTAGGGACGTGCGCGCGCGCGCCGCCGACCCCAAGCGGCGAGCCGCACTGCCTGAAGTCGCGTACATAGTTGCGGCGCGTTGACAACCCTAGATGCAATAAATTTAAAATATTCTTTTTACATGTAAAACTAGTTTTAACCTGTGGCTTCGCCCCCGTGGTCAAAGAAAAGTAGCTTAAAGTTGTGAACACAAGACTTTTTCGATTTGAACCAATAGTTCCTGAGATGAGCCCGATCAATCTAACAACTCTTCAGCTGTATAATATTAGTACAGAAGTATAGATTACCTTAATACACGAATCAGCAAGTTGCGTACTGAGCACGACGCGGAAGGCGCCCGCGACCTCGTGTTTTGAGCAGAAGCCGAAGTTCTGCGAGAGGCGCTGAGCTTCACGCGCTATGCGAACTAACGCTCTGAAATGTTTCAACTACAGTTGTTACCTATACCTATGTGAGTTTTCGTCACTGAATTTTAGTTTCTCTCTGCCTACCCTGCTGTATCCTCCATATGAAAAACAGCAAAACAAACCTCTGAAGTAAATAAGCCAGTCGAGGCGGTGCATCCGGTGCCATTCTGGCAGCGAGGTCCCGACAGCGTCCCGCTTGTAGCACGCGACTGACTTCACTCGGAGTCCACGGGACACATCGCAGTTCTACCAACCTGTAATGATATTTGTAAATTATAATTTATACACCGCTGTTATCTTAATGATGACAAAAAGTCATACCAATACACAACCATCCATAGTTGAGGTGCCGACGGACGCTATCACCTTAATAATTAATAATATTATCTGTTGAGCTTAGAATATGTTGATAGTCAATGAGTTGGTGGTGATCACTCGTAGCGTCTCTCATTTGATTCAATATGGAGACAACTACCACTATAATTAGCACTTTACTATTTATTATAAGTTATTCGATCAAGGTCCGCATTTATAATGTATTTCTCATACAAAGAAACTATTACCCCAAGGACAGTACTCATATAACGGTACCCACTGGCCCAGCTTCTAGACGTGACTTAAATTGTGTGCGTATTTAATAGTTGATAGTTACTGTTTATTATGCATACATTTCCTGGTTTTTGGTTATAATACCACAAATGATATTCTTTAATCCAAACCGATGAAGCAAAGTGGTATGGTGTTTTAACGTTCATCGTGGAAGTTTGAAGTTGATATTTAATTTTTACGAGCTCTCTATTAGTAGTAAAATAGTAATACCTATTATGCGAGTCCACCCATACAAACTCATCAGCGCTGGTGACGTTAGTGCACACGGTGTCCAGGGAGGGCTGGCGCACGAGCGGCGCGCGCCGTCGCCGCGCCTCGGCCGCGCTGCCACTCTCTATAAATAATACATCATTTTAAATTATATAACTATAAATTAATCAAAAATATATGGTTGACAAATATGTATATTTTATAATAACAAAAAATATATCTCGAAATTAGAATAAAACATATAAGGTGGTTGGCGTAAGTAATTTGATAACATCGAAGGTACCCAGCTAGGTATGATAGCTACGATGAAGGGTAAAACAATTAATGAGATAAATTGGCAAAGCGAGACAGCGTAGACTACAGTATTCGTGGATTTGGTTCTCATTTAGGGGAATAATTATTTTTGTATTGTTTATATTTCCTCGGTGTAGTAAAACAAATAAGCGGCGTTGAGATCCATCACTGAACATTCATGTCGTGAATTCCGGCGGAAAGTGGTTAGCTTTTCTTTGGTTCGTGGATCAATTGTCTAATCATTTAACTATATGTGCACTTCCTTACCATCTGTCAATATTATATTCAGTCTGTAATAAGCCATACCCTATCTTAAATACCCAATGTCCATGCGTTTTATTATTTTTTATTGCCAAAAACTATATCTTGCCTATTTTCGTATTTTTAATCAGAAAATATACTTTTGTTAATTTCTAATACCTGGTGCCCCATTATTACTGCCACCGCCAGCGCTCGACGCGCCACTTGTTGCAGTGCTGCTGCTGTCCCTCGACCGGAGAGTCAGCTGCTTGATGGCTGATCTGATGTCTTCGAGGCCACCTCCACCCGGCCAGGGTGACTGTAACTATAGTGTTAACAAGTAAGAATACGCATTTTCTCTAAATCGATTAAAAAGCGATGAAAAATAATATTACATATAATGTTAAATAGATTTCCTTATTCTCCAATCAGGTATTACTTTCAGATTTCTCAATCAAAGTCATTACTATTTCCAAGTAATCATATACCTTATTGTGCGGTCGGTGCTTCGTCCTAGCGTGAGGCGGTTGCCGACTCCTCCTCGGTTCCCCCCGGCCCGCGTCCCCGCCCCCGCTGTCCGACATGGACGCGTGACCGGAGGACCTGTTTTCATCAGAGCTACTGTTGCACTCCCGAACACCATTCTGAAAACGTGTTTAAATATATATAAAAAAAATCTAATGTAACTTTTAAGGAATATGCAAGTATCTTAACTTTTAAGAAATATATAAGTATCTTTTAGGTCCTTAGATTTAGTACCATCGAAGAGCACGGTAAAGAAAGCAAGTAATTAATTAATAAAATTAATGAAAATGGAATTCTGTTGTGAGCCAACCAGAGATTGCCCATCAGTCTTTTTTAGAGGTATGGTAAAGGTCCAAAAACAATCACAAACTATTTTAATAAGGGAAAAATAAATGAAATAAAAACAACCTTAGTAGACCAACACTTGTATAAAGCTTAGCTTAGTAAAGTTTTTGTATCACGCTGTATCTATATTGTGCGGTCGGTGTAGGAAACAGTTCGAATTCAAGACATTGTGGGGCAGTGGCAGAATCTCCGCACTCTGTGCTACCAGAGCAAGGAAATTCAAATAATTAACTAGCCCGAGAGGAGATAGAAACAACAGGAAAAACACATACCAGTATAAATGATAAAAATACTCTTAAAAACGTATAAATATTTTCCATCATAGATAGATTATTAATTTAACTAGCTAAATATTTCTTAGAAGGTTACGGTAACCTGATAAACATCTCATGTTATTGGAATTCGCCTAACAGCTTCGGGTATACCCTAACGGTGCGTACAAGCCGTACAGCTAAACTAAAATATTTATAATATTTGATTCCTAGAGTCATAAATAAATATTATATTCTTATTAACACGCTTTTATTAGGTCGAGCTGCACCCGGCCATGTAAGAACAACTAGGAATCTGAATTACACGCACTTCTAAATATCGTATCATCAGAACTTAGCTGTTATTTATAGATTAGATGACAAAACAATATTACGGAGTCATAAATGTTATTACAAGTTTAGAACACTTTAATAACATTTAATGAGCATAATAATAAACTCGATATGTTTACCAGCAGAAAGTCCAAGGTGTCATTAGCCATCTTGCAATACCATCGGTAAAAGCCATTTTTTAGTTTTTTAAAACTATTAATTAATAATTATTCTATTTCAATACATGTACATATAAATATTTCATTTTAGTAATACAGGTATACCCGTCATCTTCATTCACCGAGTTTATCTAAGCAAATGTATTCAGTATTACACTGTACGAGACCGCAAGTATATCTGCATTTGTGACGTTTCCTGCACTAATGACGAGAAGCAGCTTGTTTGTACATTACCAACACTGATACCTTTGTAAAACATGACAAAGTAAACTACCCAACGCGTAAGGACAGTCTATCTGCCTGTCCTGTGGGTCACCAGGCTGTATCTCATGAACTCGCTCCCTGACATACTAGAGTGTGTCATGAGCCAAGTCTTACGCTAAACCTAATTTCCTTGTACACGAACTAATCAAAAGTTACCAAAATTGAATCATCAATGAAAGGCAACACCTGACGAGTAAGTAGCATTGTCAAAGCTTTCCCTTTCGGCGTCAAGTTCCCACCCATTACGCGTCCCCGCGGTATCTGAGATCGTGGGACTCCGTTACAAACAATGCTTTTATATATTTTTTAGATAACACTTTCGCTATTACGGTCGGGTAATTTTTGTAATCGCTGTGCGTTCACTAATTAATGAGATGCGAACGAACTTGATGAATGGTTTCTAATAAAAAAGTAACTTCGTTTGATGTCGGTGCCGGTTTAGATACGGTAGTTGCTGTAAGCTTTTCTTTCACGCTGTATCCCGCGTACAAAGCGGTAAAGAATGAAGACTTAGTACTAAGACACTTTGTTTTTCACTCACCGCCTAATTTTCGAGACATTGCGTGGTGAACGTCAGAACATAATGCCGCGGGTTGTTAAAAACATGAATATCAATGAAATTTTCTCTTTTATAGCACAAATCATTGTTTATGATTAACAGGTATATTGCCTAAATGAGGTAGATTTTTTTTTATTTAATTTAATTGTATTAGTCAAGTTAACTACTTGTTGTGGGGTTATCTCACTAAGGGTGCTGTACTCGGCATGTCTGTTATTTCGCTTTTAGCAGAATAGTCAAAGCAATACTAGTGTTAAGGTAGGCAACAACAAGGCACTCCGTTTCTCTCTTTCCGCCAAATTTTCAAGACATCACGTATCGAGTGCGGGGGGCACGGAGCATCTTGTTACCAAAGCGAGGAAAAGTAAGTGAGAATGAATTCATTCTTTCGAGTGCGATTCAAACCCACAGCTGTCGCGCTTACACCAGTTCTTGCAATAAGCTAGCCAGTGACTTGGCAAGTGATATAACGATTGATCATTGGTTGCATTTTGCGTCGATCTAATCGACTATAGGTAATTTGAATAAACGCTACTCGTAACTGTTCTTGGACGTAATAGAGGTAGAGAGTAACGTGAAATAATTACTTATGTACATGTGTATGTATGCATATAAAAAAAATCTAGAGGCTTTCGATTAATTGTAGTATGTACTAATACACTAAAATTTTACCATTGTGCTTTATAAATTATTTACATTACATGCGTGAACTAAATAATTTCATTAATTTAGGCAGAATGTAGTAGAATAAATATTCATACATACAAACATTGATACATTCAAATTCATGATATTAACAGGGTTATGTACTCTTAAAGCGTATCAAATAAAATTTAATGCATTTGTAGCACGATATCGAACGCAATCTGTCCGGTAACAGCGGCGTGCGCGTGCGCAGTTCTCGCTACGAATTAAATCGATAATACATATATACTGGTATTATTTATTGAAATACCGTAATTAGATCCCCTCCATTTAACTGTAAATAACTAAATAGTAGTTTAGTATTTATGTACTAAATAAAAATTATGGTCTATCTATTTTCATAATATTAATTGTTTTGCTTTTGTATAGCTATGGTCACCCGACTCTCCTTTACGTACATGTAGCTAATAATACATATAAATTACTTAGTACAGCGTGTTAAACGTGCAAAAGGACTTATCCCAATATAAACAATTAACAGATACATTATAAATTTTCAGAAATCTAAATAACTTTGCCGTAAATCATTTGCATATTATCTCATTTTTCTTTAAGTTTTTTTATGTATTTGGCTATACTTTAAAGTCTCTTCTGTCCTATCTGTTTTATTTTATTTATTTATTTATTTATTCGGAATACAGCGTGTATTTGAATTGATAACTAGGTAATATAAATATAATCCTATCTATATATATAAAAGGACTTGTCCTCACTGACTAAGGTAAGACGCACGCACAGCCGTAACCACTGCCGGTAGATACATGAAATTTGGACAGATGTTTACTTTCATAATCTGGACATCCACTAAGAAGGGATTTTGAAAAAATTTAACCCTAAAGGGGTAAAATAGGGATTGAGAGTTTGTATGGATTTTTTTTTAAATCGCCACCGATTTTTATAAAATTTGAAATTCGGACTCTTAAAGAGATTTCATTGAACATGTGTTTCATCGTTTTTTAGAATACACCTCCTAAGGGTGCAAATAAGGGGTTGAAAATTTGTATGGAAAAATCTTTAATTATAGAATATTGGACTCTTAAAAATATTTCATTAAACATGTGTTTCATGGTTTATTATAATTAACCCCTAAGGGTACAAATAAGCAGGCGAAGCTGCGCGCGTCCGCTAGTATCTTATAAAACAAAATCGCTTTTCGTGTCTGTCTGAACTTTCTAACTCTTCTTCTTCTAAACCACCCAACGGATTTTTATGTGGTTTTCACCATTAGGTCGAGTATTTCTCAGGAAAGGTTTATATATAGTTTATTATTTGTACATTCGTATGTAAGTTAACATAAATAAGATAAATGTGTATAAAGTCCTACCCGTTGATGCACTTTCGCGCATGCGCTGCTTTAAGGGTAAGTACTACATGAAAATAATGTACTGGAGTATTGTTCCTCTTAATAAGATCTATAAAAAAGTCCGCGACAGCATATTCGTATCTTTTAAGGATAACGTGTAGTGATCATATTTCTGTCTAAAAAATAATAATTTCAATATATTTTTTAATGTGAGGGATATTTTTCCATAATGGTATTAATCTTTATCCTTTAAAATACTTTATTATTTTTTAACGTTAAACGAAGATACAATTTGCTTTTTACACTATTTCGAAGCTGCGAATAGTTTTAGAGAAATGCTCTCAGCATATAAATAAGTATATTAGTTACGTTGGCCATTTAATGTAGATCAAAACTGTCTTTTACTGTTTTTCATTTTAATAAGTACTTTAGAAGTTGTTACAATATCAAAAAATCCTTGCTGCGAAACGGCTCGCCACTCGCCATTCGTCCCTCCGCCCCCCGCGACGTTTTGCGTCCGCCGCACCCGCCTACCTTACACGCATCGGTGGTTCAGTGGTAAAATGCTCGGCTGCCACGCGGCCGGCCCGGGTTCGATTCCCAGCCGATGCATTCTATTTAATTTTCCTCACAGGCAGCCACGTAGTGCTTGCTTTTCATCAGGGACAGAGTACTCTCTTCCGTACCCAACCGGTGTCGCTGTAAACGCCAGTAGGGCTAACAGCAATAACCGTCAGAGAACCAAGGCCCTGATGTCGTTCGGAGCTACCACTGGCAAAGTAAATTTAGCAAAAAAAAAAAGTGATTGTACGTACTTTGGAGTTATACAATAATTATAATGTATTTCCACGCGACATAGTTAATTACATCTTTCGTTTAAGTAATTTTGGGTAAGAGAATAGTAGGTAGTCTGTTGTTTATAATTTCTTTCGTTTAAGTTTTCTGTTGCTTGTGTTATTTATTTGTGTATATTTTAAAACAATTGGAAAATCCTTATTGGAACTACGAAAATGCGGGTTGCATTAGGATTTCATTAATTTTCACATTATCTTAAGTGCTTTGCAAACATACATTATATGAATCATTTAGTAGTTAAAGCGGGCGAAGCCGCGAGGAGGTTGCTTTTTTTATTTGACATAGATTGTAGCCTATGCGTTATTCTGATATGTAAGCTATATAAATGTAAAGTTTCATCCAAATTCGTCTAGAAGTTTTTGACACAATAAATTAACACATTTCTAATGGTAAGTAAGATTTTACAATTTTCTTACTTGTACAGGAGCAGTTTCAACCGGTCGGTGTTCGTGTTTGGTCCGCCGTTCTAAGGCGTAGCTGCTTTGTACCGGAGCGCTCCTCACTGGCGAACTGGCTACTGTTATCTGCGACACCGCTGACACTGGCTTCAGTTGAGCGCCACTGGGGGCTTCAGGGGTTGGGGGTTGTTCTTCTGTATTTGCTGTAAATTAAACATTTGTGTAGTTAATTACATATCTTTCTACGTTTATTGAATTAGGCATAAAAATTTGTAAATAATACAGTAACTTTTTTATAAAACGTGTAAAAAAATTAATGTAGCGGGACTTGAACCCGCGCCTTTCGGAATCCGTCGAAGCCTACGTCGATATACGCTTGTCACAATTTATTTACGTTTTTAGTTATTATTATTCACTAAATTAAATAGATTTTACTTAAATTAAAAACAATCTCTCAAGTTAATACATAATATGTACGTTTTAATTATGTTTTCTTATAGACTACGCAGTTGTTACGTGTTATTAGTTACACTGTAACAGTTTTTGTTAGTGAAAGTCTTCACTTCCGGCCCTTATTTCATATGACTTGGTATAATTTACACATCTTGTTTCTTTATTGAATATAATGCTGTAACTCGCATATCACAGAAATAGGCAGAGGGAACCTAGTGTTAAACACATTGCGTGTGGAGTGACAGAACTCAAAGGCTCGTTCTATCTATCAAAGAAAGATAATTATATTTTTTTTCTTTTTTACCGTCACACTAAATACCGGCAGGGGGAACTTAGTATTAAGACACTCCGTTCCACATTCCGCCGAATTCTGTCGGCATTGCAAATAGTATAAGATATACCGTACAAGTCGTATACGGAACCATTAGAACCCGCGTACAAGCAACCTGCCTTATGCTGAGAGAGGTACAAGGTATTTTTCTAATAAAGTTACAACTATTATAATATTCTGGCGAATGGCCTCATTTGGTTAATGCAATTTGGCCCCGCGGGTAAAGCCGCAGGTAAGAGGTAGTAAAAATAATAATATTGCCATTATGATAATATCACTTTCGATTACCCATTAAGCCATCAGTTCCCATGAGAAAAAGTATAAAGATTACATTTCATAGTCAGAGTTCACTTTTCCTATAAAAACTGCTAGATTTCCCCCGAGATCGGCAGCATCGATAAATGAGTGAGCTTGAGATACACTATTTTATAGAGTGTTTTTAGAGCGTTTATAGAAAACGATAAATCTATTATTTGTTATTCTTCTTCGATGTGAACGTCCCTTGTTACTCGGTTATAATTTGTCTATAGCGAGATTATTTAACTATTCAACAAAAATAGTAACTGTAACGTTAAAGTATATATTAATGCTAATAAGGCTGTAGAGTTTGGTTGAGCTGCTGGTTGAAATTGTAAAATTCCTTTTTCTCTGGATTTGTCCAATTTATAGAAGAATGTAATAAATACACCGTTTCGATGTAAGTCACATGTGTCATACAAACCTTTCAGCCATTTCCCACGGGGACGAAGCATACACATTAAACATAAGAAATTTAACGTAAAAGAGTAAATAAAATATTTAATATTTTTCATTTCCCTGCTCTTTAGTCCCGCCACTCAACAAGCAATTCCTCTAGAAGTAAAGTGGGAAACGGAAGTGTCTTAATGGGAACAGAGTATCATAAAAGCTGCGTTGTCGATGTTCCCTCTTCCCCCTATAGGCAGCCACATAGTGCCTGCAATTTTTTTTGCTCTTCCCTACCCACCCGGTGTCGCTGTAAAGGCCAATAGGGCTAACAGCATTAACTTTAAGTCCGAAATATTTTTTAAAAAAAAATGTGCCCTCTGCCTACCCTGCTATGTTCAGGATACAGAGTGAAGCTAAAAAACACCATACAAATATGGCTTTCAATTTGAACTAGTACTTCCTGAGACAAGCGATTCCAACCAAACCCTATTATATAAGTATACAAATATAAACATAATTTAAACAGACGAAGACCAACCACTGCGCAAGACGTTACCAAAAATAATAAATTAATAATATGACAGATTAAGCAACTAAATTACGATAAAAAACCTACTACCTACTTACTATACGTAAAATATGTTAGCTCAACGTATGATATGCATGAGACTTGAAGATATCGTCTAATGATAGTCTGTTATGGTCTGATTCCCGAGACGACGAAATACTTGGTTCCCGTCAGACCGTTGTTCGTGGAACACGTGAAGTTGTAGGTTTCAACTTAACGTTAGTTTAGGTCGTGTTGATAGTTTCAATGGTTTTGGCTCTTTGGTTGTTACGAGATTATTACTAAGACTCCGCTCTCCGTCCGTCTGTCTCTCCGTGTGTTGTATCTGATGAACCGTGATATTTAGTTGAAATACACAAATGCTGTATGTTTGTTGCCAATATAAAACAAATATTACAAAATTAATATTTAAGGGGGTGCCATATACAAAACGTGATTTTCGCCGCATTTGTAGATACTTAACGGCATGGATTCCTGTGCGAGATCGATTCGCATTTGTCCTGTTTTTTATTCTCCGAAGACTCCTACTACTATTACTACTACTACTACTAGTACCACTAGCACTACAAGGAAATGAAATTATTTTAAATACAAACATTTTTCTAACGGATACTCAAGCCTATACACGTTACAACAGCGCCCATTTGTTGTGTCTCACGGCAACTTGCAGCAATCTAACTAACGTCCTAAAAACTAGCCTACTTGATTTCGAAAAATTTGTGTAGGTTTTTAGTTACTTAGCTTTTCCTCATATAAATAATATTTATATTTAAATATCAATAAACAGGTACTATCAGTGTTCTGAAGCACAAACATCTTGGGTTTCGTAGAGCACCTTCAGTAATGCTCGTACTTGCCTATTTACTTAGTGACCTAGAACGACTTATGTTACAGTTGTAAATGAGCGCGTCTTACAGAATATTACTAATAATTTACATTTTGTTATTATATCATAAGACTACACTATGACATACACAGAGCCGACTGGTGCTAAACACGGAATACTATGAATATTAAAGAACGGGGCCGATCGTTAGATAGACCATAATGTTCCTCCATCTAACTTTTATGAGAAAATAAAAACTTAAATGTATGTTCAAAAATCATATTTAAAACCAATATATCAAGAAAGCACATACGCTTAACAATCGGCTCAGTAGGCAGCGGTGGTGTAGTAGCTCTGTGCGCGTGGGGGGGCGGCGATAAACGCCGCGCATGGACCGCGGCACCCGCGACTCGGACGCGTAACGCCCGGGCACCGGAGACGCTGGCACACCATGTGTCCTCTGGTCTGCAGCTGCTTGAGGGTCTGCAAGGAGACAGTGAAATAAGTATACTATTCCCTGAAACTCCAAACGACATGGTTCGTCAATTTGGCAGGGGATCTTCACTGAAAAGAATTCTTTATTTTTATTTTCTCGCTCTAGATAGACATCTAGACAAGCGCGGGCGCGTACCCGACTCTGCAGGAACTGAAGTGAATTGTTCATCAAGATGATAAAGAAAGAATAAATTACTTATTTATATGTAATACTCACTGATTATTTATCTACAAAAGAAATATCAGACCAAGATTAATATGTATGTAAAGTAAACGCGATACCCCATTGTATACGAACTTTATAACAACATTATAAAATTTTAGAGCTATTAGTAAGTAAGTTAAAAAATCATAAGTTCCAGCTGAAGTCATCCAATCAAGAGGATCCAAATACAAAATATGTAATTATTGAATATTTTCGCAGCAAAACAACTTTGGAACAGCCCAAGAGCAAGTGCAGAAAGAGGTCAAACGTCTGGTTACGATCTCCAGATGCACCTGCCATTATGTTAAACGATATACAATAATAACATCGCGATTCAAGTTTGTTTGCTCAACTGCTTTGCTCAACGAGCGCCACTCGACTTGTTACAAATGAGATTTAATGATAAGTAGCTAATATTGGTTGCTATACTAATTTTATAATGCTAAAGAGTTTGTTGGTTGCGCTGTTAATCTCAGAAACCAGTGGTTAGAACGAAAGATTTATATTTGTATTTGATAGTAGGCTTATTAAAGAAGGTCAGACTATATTAAGTAAATCAGGCGGTACGTGGGGACCGGAGCGTCTTAACATTAGCTCCCCTCGGCCTAGCTTGTCATAAAGGAAAGTAGAGAGAAACTGTCTTTGTTTATCGAATAAGAATTGATCACTTATTCTTAAATTTGTAATAACCAATGAGGTCCTTTTCTTTTAAAACTAAATACATAATTGACAATATTCGAAACAAGCATATTATATAAAGCAGATAAAAAAACTATTTAAAAATCTCATATAACGGTAAACAGCAATAAAGTTCAGCCGATACCCGTTGGATGGCGTGACGAAGTCGCCGCGTCGACGCGCGACGGCCGCGTCGAATCGCCCTAATGTCCTTCCCGACCAACTGTTTTCTGACTTACTTTTGTTTTAGTTTTTTTTTACCTTCACGCTTTGTCCCGCAGCGGGATAGACAGAGGGAACCAAGTATCCATAAGTAAGACATTTCATCTCCACCCACCACACAATTTTTCTTGTCACTAGAGCGAGCAAAATGAAAATATTACACATTTCATTTTATCAAGTAGGAATCGAATCCTAAATCTGGTCACCACGCAATTTTCCAACAATAAAGTGCTACTGTTGTTTAATCATGGTTATTTGAATGAAGACCCAAACATATGAGGACATAAATGTTTGATAAAAGGTCCAGATTTCCACTTGAGATAATTGATTATTTTATTTTAATTATTACTATGTATCATTTCTTAGTTCTAGCAAGAAAGCAAAGCCCGGCGTTGAGGTTCGCCGTTTAACACGCAATGTCCCGAAAATTGGGCAGTCAATGGGGTTCGAAATATCTTAATACTCCCTCTACATACCCTGATAAAAGCGGGATACAGAGAGCGTTAAATACAAGTTTTCTATATATGGACATATACTTTAAAGCTACGTAATTTCCTATTAATAAATGAAAGTGTCATTATAAAGCGAATGAACTCGTGGGTAACCATTAATAATTATAATAGCTTTCCACTCACTAAGTACCTTTACACTTTTTTCAACTTCACGTCGTATTTCTCACAGCTGGGTAAGCAGAGTAAGAGGGAACCTAGTGTTAAGACACTCTGCTCTCCCCGCACCGGCAAACTTTCGAAACAATGCGTGTTGAATAGCGGACACAACGCCGCGGTTCGTTCTATCAACAGACCGTTGCGTTTATAGTTAGCTGTGCCGATGCGATACCGTCATATTGGTGCAGTGTTAGAAACGAGGAAGCTTACGTACTTTATGAGAATGCTTATATTTTGTCAATAGTATATTAAAATAGTATTTGAAACTAAGAAGTAACATATTTAGTTCCGGAGAACAGAGAGATTTTTTAGTAGTTTTCATGTGACGTTAGGCAGGAAAACTGTTTAAGTACGACCCGCCCGCCGGGATTGTACCTAAAGTCATGGCTGAGGAACACCAAGGAATGGACGGGAATTAAAACCACAGGAGAGTTCAATATTAAGATACCTTCCCCCACTTTCACTCCATTTTATAAGAAATTGCTTATTAATTGCTTAAGGCAGAACTCAACGCCGCGCTATATTAACACTTAGTATAACGTTACTGCTCCAGTAAAGTTTAAAAAGTGATGAGGTAAAAGCGAAAGTGGAAAAACACCTCATCAGAACGCAGGAAACGCAGTGTTACTTATACGAGCACATCGACTAGAGCTGGCTCGTCGTGGACGTGGAGGTGTCACGGGAAATAGATCATTAACTTCATTTGCTTCCTCGTAACATGTTTTTTATATAAATATAAACAAGTCATAATAATGAAGTAGATTATATATAGTATAGAGAGGCACACCGACGTGTTAGAGAACCGTCAAGAAGTGCACGTTACGTATATATGTATTTATATAAACTCTGAACTCAACGCCGTGCTTTGTCTTGTTTTGTTAACACAATGGTAAAATGAAAATAATTAGTTCCCTCGAGCAGGAATCGAACCTAGAATTAAACCGTGACGCTTATAGTGAGACGCTGCGCCACGGCTGACCACGGCGGCCTTCATCGTATAAGAAAAAATATATTTTTTAAGTGACAATTTCAAACTAAAGGCTAGCATGAGCATGATTTTAAACATCGTCCAATAAAATTGAGAAAACTTTTAATAAAAAAGTTTATTAAAAATTTTAAATTAAGTTACATATATAAATGTGAAACGTATCTCTTTACGAGTTGTACAGTACACAATAAGTTTGATAGCCTGTCGACTTATAGCGTCCGCGATATGTCGTTCGCTGAAAATTAAAACGTCAACAGAGGAGACGAATTAAATAAGAATGAAATTCACACAAACGTATTATGTTTTAACCGAACCGATTATAAATTTGGCATTTATTTTCTTAAATTTATCTTTAGACCCGAAATTGCGGAATTGCGGATCCATTGGGGACTTTAAAAGTAAATAGTTAATTCTTTTTTTTCAGCTTGGCACTGTATCCCGCATAGCAGGATAGATAGAGGTAACTTGGGAACCTAGTCGTAGTATATAAAACGAACAATTATTTTTTTTTGTTTTTTTGTTTTTTGTTTACGCTATACAGCGTACATATATCACAGCATAGGTTCAAGGTAAGCTACTATCAAGACAATCAACTCCTCATTTTTCCTCCAATTTTTAGGATCTTATGTGTTAAGTAGCAGAACTCAACGCTGCATTTTTTCTTTATTAAGCCATTGAAAAATAAACAAATCGTAATAGAATTATAGCAGAAATGTTTTGAAATTAGATAATGCGCATCACATGAAGTAAGTTCTGAGGCCTCTATTGCCAGCGATGCGTGAACTTAATGTGATGCGGACCAGACCAAATTGCAGTCGAGCGATAATCGACACTGTGTACAATATACACATAGGTATATAACATATATAAGTCCTTGATCATGGAACATTTCACAGAGAGGAGGCGTCTCCTTCACCTTCTGCCTTTCATAATATGTCACAGAAATTTAGTCTACTACACTAAGTGTAAATTTAAATCGCTGCTATATATGACACTAGCTTGGTTGCCGTGACTTCGACCTCATAGTTAAATGGCAATAACGTCAAGACGACTAATGTGTCTTCCCAGATCGTGTTATTGTGTCTTCATATCTATTTTCACAAACATTCTAAACTGTTTTTAATATTTGTACTTTCCTAAATAAAGTAATTAAACATTTCATTCAATTTTTTTACAATATACACCTACATATATGAGAAAATACGCAAAAAATCAGATAATAACGAGAATTGTCTGCAAAATTAGAAAGTAAAATCCCTTGTGAAATCATGAAATGATGATTTTAGAATAAAAATAGTTATAAATGAGGTTCTCAAGGAAGTTATGTGATCAGACAATAATTAAAAGCACAAAAGACAAAAGAAGGCAAATAAGAAAAGGTTATAACTGTATACTGCGTTGAGTTACACCGTGAGACATAATTTACTTTTGTTTGTAAATCAAGCGGATATAAATATAAAAACGAGTCCAATACGGCACATCGACCAAACAAGTTTCGATCAAAATATATCGTTAATTTAGTAATGGGTAATACTCGTATATGTTTCATATAATTAGCTTTAATAATTTCCTTTAGCGTCGTATAAATAAAAAAATAAATGAGATTTGGTTTAATGGATTTTTTTTTCAAAAAATGAGGGAAACTAAAATTTTAAGTAAGTCATATTACAATGAGACGTCACACAGGGTCAACGACCAAGCAGACGATTTTTATCAAAGGAATCAAAATATAATTAACTCGAATGCTTCCCGCAGTCGTTTTCTCGAGAGCCTCGATTTGAGTCTTATTTATGTAACCGACTGCAGCGATCATCTCGCTGTGATATACGTTGTAAATGCCAAAATATCTGTCTAAATCTTACAACAACTGTGTCAGAAATATGATAAAATATTTATGTAACGCTTCTTTCTGCATATTCTAAATTACAATGCATTTCATCGTTTCCTGGAGTCACAATTCACACTCACAATCGTTCATTAACGAACTTAAGTCACACAGTAACGGTATAAGAGAATTC
This sequence comes from Heliconius nattereri, assembly GCA_013403645.1. NCBI lineage: Eukaryota > Metazoa > Arthropoda > Insecta > Lepidoptera > Nymphalidae > Heliconius > Heliconius nattereri. The sequence continues at coordinate 352,401 of JAAIXI010000236.1, forward strand.
ATTAAATTTATATGAAGCAGGTGGAATTGAGGTCAGAATATCTAATAACTAGATAACTTAATGTAAATGAGAGCATCTTACCGTTTTCGCCAGTCTTGAATGAAACTCCAGTCACATTGATCCTCCTGATCTAGGACCGTAGCCTCGTTTTGGTCTTCGCGTCCATTCCCGTGAACCAGCTCAACTAGTTGACGAGCTCTTTCAAAGTTCCCCTCAAATTCAACTACCAAAAATCCATCAGAACTCAAGGATTCCCGAACATCTTTTTTGTATGTCGCATCATTTATGACAACTTCGTTCTCTTTTACTTCTTCAGTCTTGATCTCTGAGTATATAGCTTCTGGCACTTCTATTTCGGATATCAGCTGCGTCCCTCCTTTGTCAACATCGGTATTGGGCTCGAAGTTTCCTGAATTGGATACTTCGCGATTTACATAAATAGCTTCTTCTTTTTGTGATTCTTTCTGTTTATTTTCTTCTTTCTTTTGCTCGCTATGCTTACGTATAATTGAGTCTCCGAAGTATATAACAACTTTATTGTTATTTTGAGTAATTTTGTTAGCCAGGCCTCCTTCGGTAAGAGGAATGTTTGCTTTTCTATTTCTTTCATGAGACAGTCTCTCTGCTAATTCATCATAGCAAGGCGGGCGGTTACTGTATATTTTTTTATCAGCAGCCTCCTTGTTTGCGGCTATCTTCTTTTCAACGCTTTGGTATACCGGGGGGCGGCAGCAGTCGTCTTGCGAACCCCATTGCTTAGGCTCACTGTAGATGTGTTCGGGAGGGGACGCTGCTCGTTGCAACGGTATATATTTTTCATGTACGTTTTTAGAACTAGGTGCTTCGTTTTTCCTAAAATTCAAGACACTTCTGCGAACATCCTGTTCATTGGTAATTTTTTTCGACCGCGAATTTCCAAGAAGTTTAAATATAGGTTTATGTTCAATTTGTTTGACACGATCTGTGCTGGGTGCCTTACGCATTGCGAAAGGGCCTTCATCTGCTTGCTGATACAACTGTTCACAGCTGGTGGACTTGTGTGGAGACGCGCGTGTCTTGGCCGGCGGGATCGGGTCCCTGCTCTGCCAGTGCCGCACTGACAGCCTCGCGGCGCCTCGTATAAACTTCATGGGCTCCCAGGCGTCGGCCTTCTTCAGTATGAAATTGTCGCACATGTTGTGTTTTGGTTTGCGAGTATCGGCGCGGCAAGACTGTAGCTCTCTACAAAGGAAGCAAGAGCAGCGCGCCGGACACAGCATGACTGTTCGAGCGCACCGGCCGCACTGCCGGCGCCGTCACTCCAGCAAGCATTGTTAACCCCGCTACCAGCCAGCGCTTACAACGCTTACATCTCGGCGATACCGTTCAAACTTGATCTATTTCTTACACGAAAGTTCGTACGTACAGATATTACGGCAATAACGATAAAACTTATAATTACACGACTAATTTGTAAATCGTTTTCGAAAAAGTTATGGTAATAACAATAACATAAAAACATTTACGCCTTTCTGTATAACTTTCATAGGAAAATACTCTTCCAGTATAAGTAGACTATAATATTAATAGTGAATTAAGCAACATAGAAAAATGTATTTGAGGAGAAATCAGCACACAGATGTGCCAAATCACTCAACTGGTTTCGATTGAGCATAAATGCATCTGCATTACCAATAACGGCCGAGCGCAAGTTGGTACTTACTTACCACTACCACCATATTTGCGGGCTCGGGGTGAACGGTACCGTAAGTATTACTAAATCTATATTTAGTAACCACTCTATAGTGGGCACTTGAGAACGGCCCCTATTTTCATGTCCGCTCGATAATATCTTGTACGAAACCAATAAAATATTGATAAGCTAATTAGTAATAAATATTTAACGAGATTTTGATGTACTTCTTTTACTATTGCTCTAAAACACATGTTAGTAGTCAGTAGGTACTCGGTGTAACTAATATGACAGACATGTCGGTCAGTATATTTTAATTCATCGACCAGATCGAACAATCTTTTTGCGACGTAAATACACAAAAAAAAAACAAATAATTAAAAATTGTTTTTAATAAATTATGCATTTACATGCACTTCCGAATCTTTTAAAGTTTTAAAAAATATCAGTAGTGTCAGTTTTACATTAACTAATTTAGCAATCGCTCGGAAGGCGGTTTGTTTAGAAGTGCCGGCAAGAAACTTAAACTCAACTGCGATACTAGAACATATCTCTTTTTTATTTTCTGACTATATAGAGATACTCACAAGGATATTAAAATCCATCTCCGTATCTTGTTTAGCCAAATTAAAAGAAAATGTCCAGAGTTGGATTTGAACCTACGACCTTTACATACAGACATGTGACAAATAACCTATTGCAGGTTATCTGTTATCTATATGAATGAATTAATTATCTTTTCTATTAAGTTCTCGCAAATGTCAAAATTGAATTTATTATAATTATATTTAGCATAGCTGTCCTCGTGGTGCGGTAGCTTTCTAGGCAGCTCTGTCTAATACGGTGGACGTAACGAATTCTATTCCCGATCACAAAGATATAGATATGATATAGGTAGATAAGAATTTTTTTTCTTTCAAGTCTATCCTGCACATGGCAGGGTAGGCAGAATTGAAATTCAAATTTATCAATATTTTATTTTTTTCTCTCTGGCACCAAGACAAAAAACCCGGCGTTGAGTTCCGCTACTCAATACGCAGTGCCTCCAGAATTCGGCGGAAAGTGGAGAAAAGAGTGTCCGAAACTTTCTCATATAAATTAAAAAAGGCTTTAATAATGTAATAATGTATAAATATGTAAAAAAATGTAAGCAAAAAAATGTACAAGCGGATATAAAGCCATTTTAAATTAAAATAATGTAATTTGATCATATTTAAATTAATTTCTTCGTAAATACGAAATTTGCCAATATTGCTTATCAATATAAATTGCCTTTTTTATTTCTCACGCACATTTTTTTTGCTTCGTGGTGTATCTCGCACATAACGGGGTACCAGAGGGAACTTTGGGACTTAATGTTAAAACACTTCGTTCCCATTAAGACATTTCCGTTCCCCACTTTCACATTGTGTTTTGAGTGGCGGAACTCAACGCGCTTTGCCTTGTTATCAGAACGAAGAGATAAAAATATTATAAATAATTTATTCCCCGAGTAGAAATCGAACCCACAATCACTGAGTTTACCGTGGTTCTCTTTTACCACCACGTTTCATTTCACTTATATTTAAAGGACATGTTCCCACTGACTGAATTTGGAAAGATGTTTAGTTCCGTAATCTGGATACGCACTAAGAATGGATTTACAAATGTTTTAACCCTAAATGGGTGAAATAAGGGTTGAGAGTTTGTATGGATTTTTTTTAAATCGGCACCGATTTTTTTTAAATTTTAAATTCAGACTTAAAAATATTTTAATGAGCACGTGTTTTATAGGTTTTTTTTTAATGGTGAATTATACTGAAAATAATTTCATAAACATATTTAATAAATATTCGTACAGTTCAACCGGGCAAAGCCGCCCATGTCGGCTAGTTACTTATAATTTTTATATTAAGCGCAGTTTAGTATTTTAATGTTTAGATGTTTTTTTTCCGCCAACATGCGTGTTCCGCTCATTTATCTTTTTTTGACAGCTAGACATTATAACTTCAGCCAGCTGCTGCATTAACAGGTTTAATTGCTTCAAAATAAATAACGAATAATATAAAAACAAAACAGTAGAATAAAAAAACACAACAATAAATATTTTAAGCAATTAACTAACTAATTCATATTTTCCACAAAATAACATTCATCTTTTATTTGCAATGGCGCTTAGTGCATCGTACTGCCTTTATTCATATTAATACATTTTTATTTTAATATTTAATTTTCGCCTAATTTAGGATAAATACAACTAATCGGTTGGTGTCAAATTTGAAAAAAGAAGTCGAATGGAAGACACAACCGTCACGCTGACAGTCAAACATATTGCCGCTGAGCCATGACGGCCAGTGTTTGGAAAACCAATAAATATCAAAGTAATAAGCACGCCGACACGACAGTCTATATGCGGAAAAAAGTATTGTAAAATATCAAGTATGTTTTTTGAGTGGGGGGGGGTGGAACCCTAAAATTCTAAAAATATAATTATGACGTGCATTATATAATATTCATTTCTATTTTACAGCCGTAAGATCATAAAAAGATTATCATCTCTTCTTTTATAACTACATAGGTACTCATTTACTTTTTTAATAAAGCTAAAGTGTTTACTATCGTATACAGCAGTCAAGTGAAGAAAGTAGGGATCGCAGTGTCTTAACACTATGTTTCCTCTGCCTACCCTGCATTATGTTAATTCTGTACCCCATTCTGTGTATGTACATATAGGCATACAGAATGAAGTTAAAAAAACCGTTTCAGTGCGAAGTGAAGCTTCACGTGGTTCGAGTCGAGTTCAGAGTAATTTTATGAGGGTTCCGTTCCGTTCCGTTTTACTTTTGATTACTTTTTCAAAAAGTAAATGGACAAGCATGTTATTATATTTTACAAGACATAATTTACAGCAGTTGTATCACTTGACGGAGTGACAATGAGTGCGTTGGTTGTGAGTTAGATCCATACTCGAGGGAACGAATTATGTTTTCTTTTCCATTATGGCAAAACAGAGCGCAGCATAATGAAATTGAAGGAAAAACAAATAACCTTGCGCTAAGACATTCCTTTCCTAACACCAGCAACTCTCTGTCTTCCCTGCAAATTAAAACTAAAAAAACGGAGAGCCTTAAATTATAGGAAATAAATACATAAAAAATATAACCGACAGTGACTAAGAACAATGCTACCGTGCTGCTCTCAGTGTGCGCCTGACTGAATGCAATGCGCAAATCTGATTCGAGGGAATGTTTTTCTGTGAAATATTTTCTTTGTCTCTACTAAGATATGAAGACTTGAAGTCATATTTGTTATTGGAAGGAGAATCTAAGACAGAATTATATATTTCGTTATTGAGTGGTTGACAGACAACGCATAGGCTAGACTACTGGAATTAGAAAGATAAAATTTTGTATGTATTTTTAAATGCTGAGAGAAAATTTCTTGAAATTCCTACGGGAACCGGAAAAACTAGATTTTCCACTTTACGTCTTGAAATCCACGCAAATAGACGATAGGCACTCCTACACACACATGTAACATAAAGTACTCGTACTCTAAATTGGGAATCGAACATAGGACAGAGGCTTATCTTCATAATACTAATACTACATAACAAATGACAGAGCCAATACTCGTGTGTGTACTGCTCGTGTGTACCCGCCTGCTATGTGAGCTCAGTGTTGTTTAATATGCACAATGCGCCAGATGATGTCCAAATTACAAGAGATGATGGTATAATTAAGGAGTGTGGTAACAACTTTCTGCGATCACACCGCTAACACTCAACGGTAACTTTCATTGCATAAAACACTCGTATTATACATATTGTTCATGGCATTCCCATCCCAAGGTTGGGAGAAAGTCCAGCAAGAGCTACTATTGTTCGAGATGCAGTCCGAAAGTGTTTGTCTGTGTGTTCGCCGATTTCGTAGAAACTACATATTTGTAAACAAAGTGAGAATGTTATTTAAATGATCATTCAATATTTTTAATATATTTTCTCAAATTTTATTTTTATAAACAATCTTTAAAGAATGGATAATCTGTTAACCACAGCAGCAGCCAAGTTGAGTCAAACAAATTCCAACTGCGCCGTAATTGCATTATTTATTTTTTAGATTATCCCGCACGTAGCAGGGTAAGTAGAGGTAACCTGGGAACATGGGGCGAGAGTGTAGTGCAATTAAGACACTCCGTTCTCATTAGGACATTATTCACTTACCGGCGAATTGTAGAGGCATTGGGTTTAATTTAAATATAGAGACATTGTACGATGAGTAGCAACTCGCCACCGCGCTTTGTCTACCAGAGTAAAAAATATAAAATCAGAGTGAAAATAGTTGAAACATGTTCATTTCCTCGAAATGTGTACTGAACCCATAAAATGTAGCGTCTTTACAGGCCAACACTAACCCAGTGCGACATAAGGCCTTAAATATACTCGTATATATTAAAACATATATAAACAGAATTACTACATGGCAAGTACGAATTATCAAAAACAAGTTTGAAATGCATTATATAGTCATTTGTGACCGGACCAACTCAAAAAACGCCAAACAGGATTTATCTCCCGGGAACCTCGCAGCCTCCTCCTCCTCCTCACTTACACAGTGCCTTCAAAATAACTTCAAATAATAACCGGATATAATCGAAGTGATTACATTTTCGAAATATAGTTGAGACCGTCGTCTTCACTAATGCTGGTTTTTACGCGGGAATCTCGTATACATTATGTATGAGTACTTTAATACCTTGGGGCTTGGTATTTCATCGGTTTGATGAAACAACACGCAATGTCCTTAATAAATGGAGAAATGAAGTGGTTGTATGGCACGGCAGGATGTGGGTTCCATTCCCGCTCGATTAAATTAAATACGTATATAATATTTTCACGCGGCGCGGATGTCCGCCACAAACAATATATAATAAAAAACCTAGTTTAAATGAAATTAGAATGGTTTTAGACGTTTTAACTATACTTAAATGAAGCTCGATCGCGTATTTACTTCTTTTTCTTATAACATCTACATTATTATACAAAACTCTTCTGTTACTGATTTTCTTAAGAAACTGGCAGATAACACCCAGCGGAAATAACGAAGCGCATAAAAATGAAGATTGATATTCGAGTTCCTTAAGGAGTACATTAGTCATCTTGTTGATACAAGAGAGGCTTTCTCAAAATTCCAACGGCAACGGGAAAGACGGTATTTCACGTTTGGTAGTACACGCAAACTAAGTTCCAGGCCGGTTCCATATTAAACCTCGTGAATAATCTTTTACAAAACATTTAAAAAATAATGTATTTTTGAATACAGTTATTAAATAGCCGTAAATTTCCACTTATTACAAACGACACAGATCCTTGAATGCTTTCTTATCTCGCCTCAGGACAAATGTTTGCTAATTGGCAGCGCCGCCGCCGCCGCCCGCTTCGACAGTGATGACTTTTTAAAACCAATTAAAGTATATTTTGAACGAAATCAATAGAATGTTTTTGATCAGTCTTAACAGGAAATATAATAAACTTGATATATTTGAATGTGAAATAACTGAAGAAAAGATTAAAAGCTCGACTCCAGTTATTTACAGATATGTTAGTAATTGATACGATTTATTTGGGATGTATTTGAGTTACCCACTCAAGAGGTTATAGTAAAATATAATAGTAAGCCTATAAAAAGTTGAATGTCGTGGAAATCTAACTTTTTAAGAGGCCTAGTCAAAAAGCACAGATTCGAGTCCGCGACGTTGAAATTTTATACATTATTCTATTCTTTTTTATATTGTGTTTGTATTTTTCGCTGGTAATACATAAATCCTAGCAATATTTCGACCTCCCGCCAGGTCTAGGTCAGGTCTCTCTTCTAAGGTCAATAAATTAATTAGACCCTTTAATAAACTGCAGAACCTACTTTCCCGGTCACGAGCGCGTCACACTCGCGACGGAGACGCATTAGATGTTGTGATAAACGCTGCGACAGGCTAACGGGGCTAAAGGCACCCAATTGACCTATCAGGGTTGGCGATATTTGCAGTTATTGATGGTATGTTTTTGTTTTGCACTACCCCATATATAGCAGGGTGGGAGGAGGGAGCCTAATGTTTCTGTGCATTCTGTCATAGACATTGCGCGTGAGTGGAAATGGAGCCTCCAGCCGTCATGTTCTCTGTAGCGCCACGCCACGACAAGCTTAAATATAATTAAGGTTACTTAAGCTTACGTTTGGTAAAAAATAATATGGCTATATAATCGTTTTATATTCGTTATAATATTATTATAATAATGATCGATCTTACTGATAACATAGAGAATTGGATAACATATTTTTTTATAATTATATTTTATATGTTGGCTTCCGAACCGAAAAGGCGCACGACATCTGTGTCGAGTCTTGATAAAGGTACATGCATAGCTACTCTCTAGGCCCCAAAACTACTAGTATAAGTACAAATTACTTTAAATTCCCACAGCCTTCACTAAAAGTTGTAACAAAAGCTTGTTCTACAACCCTAATCTCCCAACTATTTACATCCTGTAAACGCAAGGACTACATTCCGCACTTTCGAACTCGTTTAGCATTTATAGGTAAGTAAGTAAAATGGTAGCTGGAATGCAGCATCTATCAAGAATCAAGATGCTGTCTATAACTATATGTCCACGTTAAAATATTTGCATGTAAGTGGCGAATATTCTCTTTAGTGTTTAGACCGTTTTATTCATTTTTTTTTATATACACGTAGGTTTTTAATTAAAATAACATAATTACACATAAAAAAACCTTTTAATGAACTTCAAGCTTTCATTCAGTGGATGGTTTATTCCTTTTAAACGTTTATAATAAGAAAAATATAAATTAACGTTAACTAAAAAAAAAGTACAAATTTTAAAAAAATATATAAATGTATCAGAAGGTTTTTATGACTGCAACCACAATGCTTGTGGGTTCGATGCTTACCCGGGGGATAGTAATTATAATAAAAAAATATTTTCATTTTTCCGCTTTGGTAAAGAAAGCTCAGCACGATTGATTTCTGTCACTCAACACGTAACGTCTCGACACTGAATAGTATAAATATATAGCAGAAAGGCTTTACAAATACCTGCGAGGCTTAGGTCTAAGTATCTCGTGCGGCGCGGGCTGGCGGCGCGGCCAGGCGGCGCAGGCGCACGCGCGCTCCCGCTCCCCCGCCACCGCCGCCGCCGCGCCCTCGCCCAGCGTACGCGCATCCTCACTGCCGGCAACAGTATATAACATTAAAGTCAGTAGTGTCAATCGTACAGGAAGCTACTCGGAACTTATACTGAAGGCTCGGAAAGTAACATTAACAGTGAAAAAAAACACATTAGCAAGTTAGAATTTTATAAAATTAAATAACATATCTGTTAAAGTGTCATTGGCACATATTATATAAGAAAAAACAAAGTTACAAAAAAACTAAATTAAAAAGGCGTGGATATATATCATGAAAGAATTCGGTCATTCATTAATGAAATATTTTGGGGTCAATGAAACAGCTATATACGTATAGGATAAAAACCCTTTTTGCATATTGAATTAACGCTAAGTCAAATCAACTTCACGCTGTACCCCGTAAACAGCAAGCTAGGCAAGTTCCCTTAGATTTTTCCAAATACATTATATTGAATAACTATTTTTATTTAGTCGTACATATTAGGTATGATTTCGCACATAATCACAAAACAAGTAGCGAAGTAGCGGTCGCCGACCAGTTATAGATAAAACAATAATTTAAATTCATAGAATTCCACGAAGAGCCGCGGGCGAGGCGCTGTTTAAATAGAGCCATTCAAATGTAGTCGTACTATAGGAAACCAGATGAGCTACAATTTTTTACTCGCATCTCCCACAAATAGCAGGAAAGGTAGAGATAAGTTGGTAACACTAAGTTCTGCACTTTCTATTGATTTATGAAATATGAAATATTAGGTTTAAATTTACAGAACTTAACGCCGGCACACGGCGTATTACAAATGTGATAATAATTTAAATATTTTCCAAATTCAATTTGCGCCCACTTCCAGAAATTAATAAAAATATTTCACTTTCTACCAATTTTTAAGATATGTTTTTTAAATAAACTAAAAACCTGAAAATAATTAGCATCGAACCGTTCACAACCACGACAGCTTTACTCTACAAAGTCATCATTAGGCATTTATAAACCGTTTTGCCAGTAACCGATATAGCAGGTATGTAACCTGTATCGAGCATTAAGGCTTGCGGCCAGTCCCGCCCGCTGGCGCGCCGGGCTCCTCCGCCAGCCGACTCCAGCGTAATATATAGCTGTTCTAGCATAATTGTTCTGGGGAATGACGTGTGTTTACTGAGAAATACTGTGTCGGTCTGTGGGACGACAGAGAATGTTGATAAGCGACTATCTGGATAAACAATTGAGTTATTTTGTTGATTCTGCAGAATGGGTGGCAGGGGAAGCAGAGAACCTTAAATATGCGATAGTTTCATATCTCTATTACAAAGTACGAACTGTTACAAAGGTATCAATTAATACATTAAGTGTTAAATAAAGAATAAAAATAAACCTAGACTGTCTTATCTTATAGTGTGCGACTGTAGGGCGTCGGTTAGTATTTAACAACCAATATAATTATTATTTATTGTCCCCTGACTGAAAGCTTACTACATCCTATTTACACTGTAGACGCGACAGTTGTAGATATCATTCGTAATTGGGGGATTCAAATTCATTCATACGGATTCATTTCTACGCTCTGGTAACGAAGCTAAGGGCGGCGTTGAGCTTCCTCTCGGCCTTCGGCGGCTTGAATTCGGCAGAAAGTGGGAAAGGAATAAATAAAGTAGGTATCTTAATAAACTAGGTTTCCTTCTTCCAGGTTCTAAAAAAAAATCCAAAGTTAAAATCCAAAATAAAACAGAAAAAAAGCCGACAATTATATAACTTCTATACCTACAATATTTAGAATAGGTACGTAAGTATCTGGAATAAATAGATAATATTCAAGGACTATATTAGCTTGATTCGGAATGTGCTTGCGAGAAGTGAAGAACGAGTCCTTTGTGCGCACGTGTTCCCTTTAATGGGTAATGGGTTCATGACTGGCCGCAAAGGAATGTTACTTATACGTTATATACTATATGACTTATATGTAGTATATAATAGATAGATAGGTACATATTTATAATGTTAACACAGGCCGTGGCCGTCACGGCGCAGCATACAGTGTGTGACTGCAAGAGCGATACTACTACTTCAATACTCACTAACTACTTATTTTGAATTTATTACAGGTATGTTTAATGCCTTGTTTACAATCAGAAGCTGTCCTATTACCTCATGATTGCCTCAAATTGATATTCATAATCCAAATAATGTTTTACCTTCTATAGCAAGTACGTAGTTAAACGAGTATCAAGTAACCACAGAAAAAAGCTTCCTACAATAACTACCGAAACAGAAGGCTATGTCATTTTTTGGTAAATTTAAATGGAATCCTGAAAAGCAAAATAAAATAAATGATCCAATGAACATTTACGTTTACCTCGAGCAGTGGTGCATGTCGAAGTCCAGGGTTCAATTCCCCACATTGTTTAATGACACGCCACATTACACTGGGCTTGGCTTCCTTACACACCTTTTAATTTGCATGTCTATTATCTCACACTTACTGCTCATATTTTTATTTTTATTTTAATCTTTTGGTCTCTAGTAACTGGTGACCGGAGTGTCTGAACTCGCAACACTAAGTACCTTCTATCTGCTATATGCGGATGTAGCATGAAAATATCTACCTAGCCAGGAAAGGGTAAGAATTTTAAGTATAAATGTTTTTTAAACAGCGAAGAAAAAAAACTAAAAATAATTAATGCTCCCAAGTGGAAGCTGAGCACACCACCGTCATTATATTTATAATGTGTAACAATATAAAACACCAAAGGTCTTACTTAAATTTCTTAGTTTCCAAGATCTAATGAGGGTCAAATTTTCCAGAAAAGTGGCTAAAGGCATCCTTGTAATGATAATGATGATGACACCTACGTCTGGTAGCAATTAGGTGTCCAGACAGGAATTACACGACTAGTTGGACGAGGGCTCCTACTTTGTATGAAGGGTTATTATAAAGAAGTTAAAAATGGAGATTATTATACATGAGAAAATATTTACAACTAGAATAGAATAGTTAAATTAAGAATGTGACTATAAACGCGTTGGTCGTAGATTCGAAATTAATTAGTGGATAGGAACAAAAAATATTTGTTCTGGAAAAAACAAAGCATTGAGTTCTGTTAAATACTGGAAACGGAGAAAAATTGTAAGGAAAATCTGTTTATATATATTCTTATTAAAATACCGGCTCATAATTTTGGTGTTATAAAAAAATTAGCTTTATTAAGGAATACCGCGGTATTGGCTGCTTGGTGCAGAGAAGAGATAAATTTACAATTGAGGGGAGTGATAATAAATATTTAATAAAAAAGAGCATAACATTTTGGTACAAATGCTCTAAAGGACTATATTTGTTGTATTTTGTTGATATAACTCCGGTTGACTGAGTGACCCATGGACTTTAAATTAAATTTATTAGGCTATGGAGTATAGGGGAGCAATGAAGGACGGAAAACATTACTCGACTACTTTCGAAGGGAACAGGAAAAAACTATACTTAAAATGTAAAACTCAACAATTTCCAAACAAATTTTAATATAAATATGTACAAGTATAAAATCGTCGCAAGAAGCCCTTCAATCTTATTTTATGCAATTACTTGAGCATGTGAAGAAAAACATCTAAACCCTTCTCCCAAGCAAATGACTATGTTGCGTCGTCCATTTACCACCACGTAATTGTAGGCCACGAAGTACGAGTACGACAGGAGTGAAAATACACTTTTGTTTTCTACCGTCCATCCTGGTTTTTAACGGACAGGGGTCTAATGTAGGTTTTTTGGATATTTTTTGGGTAAATCTAATTGGAAATCCAGTAAAAAATAGTTTTTAATTTAGTATGGTATAGTGATTTCAAATACTGAAATAACCCCACACTTTTTAAGATGAAAAAAAAAAAACTGATTTATCACAAAAGACTTAAGCCGTTGACGTGGGACGTCGTGTATTCTTAAAAGCTATACTTACTTATTATAAATACAATTAATAAAATGAACGGTTTCAATACCAAAATATTAATTAAAAGTATCATGTCTACATATTTTTTTCATTCTCCTCAAATATTTGAATGTTCGTCCGAAACTGGTAATCCAGTAGCGATCATTAATCAAAGGCCCGGCAGCGGCGCGGCGCCCGGTTGTTATTATGTGAGCAATTTGTCGTGGAAAAAGGTTTTTTATGGTATTAGCGTGTATGGAAGTTTGGTATTGCATTTTTTTTTTACTTTCACGCTGTATCTCGCACATAGCAAGGTAGGCAGAGGGAAACTGGGAATCTACTGTTAAGACACTTTCATTACCCCCTTTTCACCAAATTCCGGAAGCATTGCGTGCCAAAGATAAATGTGCGTGAAATTTGAATTTCATATTTTAAAGGCCGTCGTGGATTTGGGGAGTAGCGTGTGACTGCAAGCGGGAGGGTTTTGGCTTCGATTCCCACTCGAGTATTGAATTCATTTCTTTTCCTAACCAATAATAACCAGTAAAAAGACGTCGAGAACGAGTGACTTAGCTCTAGGTCCTGCACATCCCGCTTTGCGGAAAAAGGTGTGAAGCTATAATATAAAGAAAAAAAATAGAAGAATTGCCAAAACTTAACGAAATATAAGAAATGAAAGTAGTTGAAATATTCCCTTGAATGGATTTGAAGCTTATAATGATCACATTTTTGGTCAGACGCTTCCACTGCGCCACAATATACCTTCAGGAAAACGTGTTCTTATGTAACACACCTTTGCCCAGCGGCGTCTGTCGGTATGCGGGTCAATAGCCTAATTTGTCTTCTTTTAACTTTATATAGAAGATTTAATTGTATATAATTAATCAAATATTTTGTAGATATAAGTGCAGAGTCGTAAAAATACTAGGTCAATATATTAGATCTTATAACAGAAATATTTTAGAAAACGTATAAAAAAGTTAAAATACCGGGAATCGAACCCTTGCCTATTGGAGACCGTCTGAAAGGGAGGAATTTGATTCCCGCTATGTTTAAACTTTAGTATGTTTTTTTATACAAATAAATAAATATGATAATATATAATTATATATGATTTATTTTAAGCGACTTCTTTAATATTATACTTACTACGATTACGAGAAACATTATATCTAAGTACAACAACTTCCGGTATTGAGTGAATTTAGTTTAGTTTGTATATTTGTATGTAATTAAACAAATTAATTATTAAACAAAATTCGACGACTACGCGACGACAAACAATATAGTTATTTTACAAACACGTCATGACGTAAGGTTTAAGCTCCAATCAAAAACTTTTAACCAAAACTTATGTGTCTAAGGTTTCGTTGACATCTACCTACTTTACTTTAGTTTACACCAAAAGAAACACAATGTCAAGACAATGTCGCAGCAGCAGGTGCGTCTCGGAGTAGAGCGCGCCGCCGCGCCGGCCCGGTGCTTGCCTGGCACACTGGAATCTCAAAAGGAAACTACAGGACTTTCTTGTGCACCTGTCAAATGTCTCTGCTAGCTGAAATCGATAAAAAATAAAAGCCTCAGAGTACATCACAAATTCAAGCGTCTAAGTCAACGCAATCAAAAAATATGAGCATTTATGCAGCGTCTTTGCTTACCCCATGAGGTACAACCCGTACACTATTCAGGAATTCGGCACGAAGAGAGATTGATATTTAACAATAGAAATATACTAAAAAAATCAGATAATTGACAATTTATAGATAGCTAGTTTGTTTTATACAAAATGAGCGAGGATTTCATTGAAAAACTACTAATTATATTTTGAAAATCTTGAAAATTGGGCGAGAAATCTACAAAGGTGTGTATAGCATCCCGCATATGCGGGATATAATAATGATTCACAAAAAAAGATAAAGTCCAAATGTTTGAATCCACAAACACGCATAATTTAATTAAACTAACACGAGGATATATTAAAATAGAAATTATCAAAAAGACATAAAAAAAACTTATATCTCCTAAACTTATATAGCAAAAGTATGTTTTTCAATTGAAGCAAACTATTTTAGTACAACACTCACTTTCACTATTGTGGTAACACTCTACTGGACTATAAATTATATCTGCCTTTTAATTTTACACGTGCGGACGACGCGACGCTTCCCGGACGTATTCGGCTATTTATTGTCATTGCTCATAGATATTGATAGAAAACCACACTGTATCGCGCACACAGCAGGGTATGCAGAGAGAACTTAGTGTTAAGACACTCCGTTCTCCATTTTCCGCTGAATTGTTTGAGGCCGAACCCACAGCCGTCACGTTACAGTCACGTCCCTGCGTCCCTGCGTCCCTCCGGCGCGACGGCCTCATAATGATCGCAACAAATTATTTACTGTTATACAGCTGATCGCAAGTTTTAGGTTCATTTGATGAACTATTTTTAATAGCATAAATATGTACCGTCATAGCACAGCGTCTTACTGTAACGCGCAATTGTGGATTCGAACCCCACTCGAGGAAATTAACTATTTACGTTGCTTACTCTAGTAAAAAGACAAATAGGGGCGGTGCGTAGGGAACGGAGTGTCTCTGTCTTGCCTACTATAAGAGGGATATGGGAGGAAGGTAAGAAAGAAAGAAATGCATATATACATATATAAAAACATAGGCAGTAAGGCGGCGGCGGCGGCGGCGCGTGCGCACGTCGTGATGCATTCACATCGCCCCATCGCCTAAGAGGGGAGATAACTAAATGTTATGACATACATTAGCATTTTGAATAACTTATAAATGACTTAAATGTATGGGTAAATCAAATTGAAACGTCTCTAAACGAAACGAAAAAATTGAAGGGATTTTTATTCCTTATGCGATTTTTTCTCTAATATTAAGCATATAACCGTGTTTGGATGTTTTTTCAAATTGTAAGATGATCGCACTGCATATTTGAAATATGAAAATAAATATGATCTTTGCACCGACTGGGAATCGAATTCACGAGCGTCGCGCTTGCAGCCTATGGCTGTGCCGCAACGCCACTCTCACTCAGATTAGACTAACTATTCTACATATTATTCCGTTCTCCACATTCGTAAATGAAAATAGATTCTGAAGTACGCAAATACATACCTACTATGTACTATAAAATGCAAACCTATCCTATGTATTAAATTTTAGTTAACAGTTACAATCAAAGTACTATAATAATTTAAGTTTAAGTGTTTATAATACGGTCTGTGTAAAATGGTCGGTTAACATCGTAAATTCTGTAATGGCAGTGAATTACTCTTCTAATGGCCCGGCAGCGGTCGACAGGTCAATATTACTTTATTTACTATACTTCTCTACAATATAAATCTAATAAAACCTACCGCTTTCCAATAAATTGTTTAGAATAACTATTCATAAACAAACACTTCTTTATATTTTTTTTTTATACAAGAACCAAAAGCAATAACTATGAGAAATGTATGACACATTCCTAGTGCCAGAGGTAACTCTGACTTCATTAATATAGCCTTAGCCGATGAAAGGACTATTAAATTTTTATATCCATTCAAGTACTAGATAAGAATTTATGTATAAAATGTAAAAAAAAGTAATAATAAGTTCAAGGCCGTCGTGACGCAGGGACGAGCAGATGTGACTGTGACCTTGACAGTCGGAGATTCGATTCCCACTCGGGGGAAAGAAATATTTAATACTGTCAATTCCTTAACGCGGTAACCCGCGGCATTGGGTACTGCCACTCAACACGCAATGCCTACAAATAGGAGACGAGCTAGAACTACTAGTGTGGTAGGGAACGTCTTAACACTAGTTTCTCAGGTTCCTTCTGCATACTCTGCTAGGAGTATATGCGGGAAACAGCTTGTAAGAATAATAAATAGCTAATAACTTCATCATAACACGGATATGTCTTATTTAAGTAATTTCAACTGTGATTGACATAGTTACATGAGTCGTCATAAATAAGTGTCCAGTTCATTGCTTTATTAGTATTCCTGTCATTCCTTTTATTATTAATTGATATAGTATTGATATCTAACAAGAATGATGGAGAATAAACTATATACTTATGTCACATTAGCTTTATACACGTATCCCGCAAGGGATTACCCTGTCAAAGGGAACTTAGTATTAGGACACTCCGATCCCCACTTTTTGCCCAATTTTTGAGTCATTGCCTATTAAGTTTTCCGAACTCAATCCCGCGCTTTGCTTTGCTATCAGAGCATCTCGAAGGGATCCACAGCCGTTTCGTTTGACGAGACGCTATACTCTTAAAAATAATAATGTTCAAACGAGCATAGCCGTGTTTAATACTATGTATGTAGATAACAGTAAACAAGTATAGTGGGACCGGCCGCGGGCGCGGGCGCGGGTGACGCCGTCGATTAGTGTTCGTGGAAATATGTATAATAATACTTAACACATATTATTAATATTTTTGCTTTATAGAGAATATAGTGGTCTTGTTTGTTTTTAATAGATTAGCACAAGCGTGTGACTGTAAACGAGACAGGTTGTGAGTTCGATTCTTATTCGGGGGAATTAAATAAGGGTTTGAAATAAAAATAGGGAAAGCGCGGCGTTGAGTGCCGCCATTCAATACGCATTAGGAATTCGGCGGAAAGTGGGGAACTCTTAATGGAGATTGGAGTGTCTTAACACTGACTCCCAGGTTCTGCTATGTGCATGTTACAGCGTATTATAACTTAATAAGATACAACCCAATATAATTGCAGCTAAAACAGTATAATCAACAAGCAACATTTCATTTAAGCTTCTAAATTCTATTTTACTTACAGCAATAATTATTTAAGCTTTTACGAGATATAGAAACAAAGTGTCACATCACTAACCTCTCCTTCACTAAGATGGGGAAAGGTATTTTATGATCACTTACGAGGCATAAGGAATGAGCCTATACAAACAAGCCAGTAGTTTTGCAGTAATTGGATAGCCAGATAATTACCTAAGTCTAAGACCTGCCTAGTGTCCACATAGCTCCGCATAACTAATCCAATGGAATTTAATAATTTATCGTGTTCACCGCTACACATTCTTCAATTTAGTTCTAGCCAGGTAGGCAGAGGGAATCTGGGAAGCTAGTGCTAAGATACTCCATTCCCCATTAAGTCACTTCCATTCCCTACTTTTCGCCGAAACATTTCTTGAGTCACTGTTCACTGGCAGTCTTATTTTTTAAACTGAAAAATTTAATTTTAAATAAAAAGTTAAAGAGCGTAAAGATGAAAGAAAAATGTCTCTACACTCAGAAAAGGCACAACTTTTTGTAAAGTTTGTAATAGTATCAGATATACCGCATTAAGCAGGATATGCAAAGCGAGATCTAGTGCTAAAACACTCCGTACTCTATTTCCGCATTTTTTTGGAGACAATATATTATGTATGTTAAGTAATGAGACTTGTCACCACAGGGAGGAGAATAATTCATTACTCCGAGTCGCAATGAAATTCACAACCGTCGCATTCATTCACCGATACGACGGAGAAAAAGTAGAAGTTGAGATTTGAAGCCACCACTGAATACGAGTATAACACAGGATCATCCCAACTTCGCTATAACGGTCTGCAGCCAACATGTATATTTAAACAACAAAAAATATATATTTAACAACTTTTTTGGATATCACGCAAATTATACGTGACTGCTAAAAATATTCTAATTTCATCCGTTACTCTAGTACGAGCAGAGGGAGATAAGGAATGGAACCTGTTTATTGGTGTTAATGAATTACACATAAAGAGGTACATATCTCTTTATGTACTATTTTATAAAAGTAGATATATTCATGTTCCTTCTACATTAAACATATTTTTCTTCGGCCACGTGACATGTTTTTTACTGTATCTTTTTCTTTTAATATTAATTGATTTATTATATAGTAACAAGAATTGTACCGTCTTCTTCAACTTATTTTTTTTTTGTTTTATCGCTTTTTTAGCTTCATACTGTTGTTAAATGTAAGAAATGTAAAAATGCAGAGGTGAGGAACTTTCAAGTTAAGATTAATATATCCAATATATATAATAATATATAAGTAAACCCGGGAGATTTGAGAGAGCAAGTAATTGGAAACAATACTTTCTTCCGAGTGGGGATCACAGGGTCCCAATGCGCAACGATGCCAACCCCCGTTAGTAATATATCTCGCACTCTGTTCACGCCCCGAAGAACAACGCTTTAACGCTCAACAACGCTTCGTCTACGAGAGCGGAGAAATGACCCCCCGAGTGAGGTCGAACCCATGACTGTCGCGTGTCGCTACATACATATTTGTATTTTAAATTATTTCAAAGAGTACTCCATTAACCTAATAAAAAGCTTTTTTCTCTTTAAAAAGCTCCATTTCCTTATCAAAGATTATTCTAAAGATAACGGCTGTGGTTTAATTGATCTTAATGGCACATTTACGTTTGTATTTTAACGTATTGCTAATTTTATTCTCAGTAAGATGAGTAAAAATTCAAGGGGACTGTGAGGTTTAAAAGGGTTTGAAATTAATTTTAAGGTAACATTCGTACACCGCGCCTGTGGTATATTCACCGTAATAAAATTTAGGCTTTATCTATATATATAAAAGGACTTGTCCTCACTGACTGAGGTAAGACGCACGCACAGCCGTAACCGCTGTGCGTAGAAACGTGAAATTTCAACAGGTGTTTACTTTCGTAATCTGGACATCCACTAACAAGGGATTTTGAAAAATTTTAACTGTAAAGTGATGAAATAGGGCTTGAAAGTTTGTATGGTTTTTTTGTTAAATCGACACCGATTTTTATACAATTTGAAATTCAGACTCTTAAAAATATTTAATTGAACACGTGTTTCAAGGTTTTCTAGATTTCTCCCCCTAAGGGTGCAAATAAGGGATTGAAAATTTGTATGGAAAAATCTTTAAATCGACACCAATTTTTATACAATATGAAATTTAAACTTATAAATATTTCATTGACCACGTGTTTCATGATTTATTAGAATTCATCCCTAAGAGTACAAATAAGCAGGCGAAGCTGCACGCGTCCGCTAGTTATAAATCAAGCCTAAATTCTTCTAAAAAGAAATAAGTATTAAAACTCATAAAGCCTTTGACGATGTCCTCCGAGCTTTATTCGACACACCGACCGAATGTTTGGGTTCCATTCCCGCTCGGGGTATTCATTTTTTTATTTCTTTTGTCTGGTATCAGCAATGGATAGAGCACTGCAATGAGTTTCAACATATTAGGGGATGCGTAGGGAACAGTGTGTCTTAACAGTAGGTCTGTATTCCCGCAAGGTTCCAGATACAGCGGGATTGATTTTGATGTGATTTTGAATTTGTATTTAAATTTTAAAATACAATCAGAACGGAAACTTACATTTACTCAGAAATATAACATAATTTAAGCTCCTCGTGTTTGTTCCACCGTTGCGTGACTTTATTTCTTTTATCAAAAAAATAATAATTTGACACCACTGGGGCGCAGTTAACTAGGTTTCGCTGTAACTTGTTGGTTGTGGGTTCCATCGTCAGCTTCCGTCAGCGAAAGATTGACTCATAGACATTTTTATAAAACGAAATTTTAGTGAAAAGTATTTATAATGACCTAATTTAACAAAGAATATATTATTTTGTTACACGCTGTAACCTGTATAGTATAGCAGAGCAGGTAGTGTTTCAAGACACTCCGTTCCCCACTCTTGAGTGTTGAGTGGTAGAACTCAAAGCCGCGACGTGTTTCTAGAACGAGAAATGAAAATATTAAATAATTTATTTTGCTAGAGTTCCCACTTGAATCTACAGCTGCTGTGCTACGGCGGCCTTTAAACAATTAATTGATAAACAAAAAATACGTTCAAATTGACAACCTTCTCATTTTTAAAGTCGGTTAAAAATATTGGACAATCATGCCATATACGAAGTATAATATTTATTAGAACATTAGGCTGTCATAACAGCAATATTGGCTTATTACTTAAATTACTTACTTATTATAAAACTATGTTTTATGACAT
This sequence comes from Heliconius nattereri, assembly GCA_013403645.1. Classification (NCBI taxonomy): domain Eukaryota; kingdom Metazoa; phylum Arthropoda; class Insecta; order Lepidoptera; family Nymphalidae; genus Heliconius; species Heliconius nattereri. The sequence goes on from JAAIXI010000236.1 coordinate 373,191, forward strand.
TCAACTTAAATTATATAGATGTGTAAGTAAGTACATATTTTTGAATTTATATTTTTTTTATCCTTCACGTACTTCCTATTATATACCTACATATATGATCTACTGTTAAGATATTTCCGTTCCCCACTTTCCAACGAATTCAGGAGGAGTTGCCTGCTAATGCCAATGTATGGAGAGGTATTATCTCTTATATGATATTATTGTTAGAAGGAATTTAAATTTATTTATATTTATAAACAAATATTTAAATAATAATAAGAGTTTTTCAGACGAAAACTTACTCTTCAGCCTAATAATAGAAGTATAGATATAAGTTACAAAAATATTACTTAAGGATGTCGCTAGTAACAAGAAGGCAGTATGAACGAAACTTTACAAATATTTAATATACGCGCCTAATGACTTGCCGTTGCATGTAATGTGTTTTTGTTCAAAATAAAGTCAATTTTAATGAGACAAGAACGAATGAAATAACGAAATTATGGAATGGCATTGGAAGCTTATTTTGTACGGGGACAAGGAATATTAACAATCGTGGCTTTAAAAGTGTTATTTTATCACATCTTAAGAAGCAGAATCACCAACACCGTGGTGTATTTATTATCAAACTTATACATTTTAGGGTAATAATTATATAATATCTATAATATAATAATATATCGAAATAAAGTTTTCGGACCCTATCAAAGTATCATTAAAATCAGCTTATTAGTTTTGAAGTGTGAATGTATATGCACTTCTGATAAATCCATAAATAAAATACCTGTACAAAACCCAATGTAATGTCCGTACACCCACTGTTGTATACTTTATTAATTATACATAGCATTTATGAACTGCTATAGAAATTAATTATTAATCATCAATCAATTTCGGTTTAACTTTAGCTTCACTCTATATCTCGCACATTGCTGGGTGAGCCGGGGGAACCTGGAAATGTACTTGTAAGACACTCCCTTCCCATTCAGACTTTCTGCCGGATTATGCAATCATTGCGCGTTCAGTGGTTAAATTGAAAATATTAAATATTTCATTTTGTCGAGCGTGAATTGAACCCACTACCCGTCACATCTGCCGCTTGCTTTTTGAACTAAATGATTTCACAAGTACTGTCTTATAGGAAATATAATGGATTAAAAACTATCAATAAACATATATTTACATATACGTGTTAGAGACAAAATGTAACTTTTAAGTTTAGTTATTACAGTTCGTGATAAATGAAAGCATTTATATTACTATGAATTTGGCGTGAAGGACGTCTACTTGCGCAATGCCGGCCACAAACAAACAAACTTGCTTAATCTAATTCAGGTTAAATATAACTTTTAAATGCTTTTAAAGCTTTAAAAACTTTTAAAAATAAATTAACTTAAACCAAGATTCCCATAATAGCAAAATAGTAATAAATAAAGAACTAACCGAGAAATTCTTCAAAAAGAAAAAAGGCGCGTAAGTCAAAAAACAACAAAAATAAAACAAAAATTACCTCGCCATCCATCAGACACTGCGCACAAAACACTTCACTAGAAACTTTTCTTTGAAAAGTAACAACTTTCATACGAAGAAACACGCGACAATCAATGAGTATAGTTGTTACAGCGCGACGGACGATCGAAAGCTTTACACTGCGAGCTGGGAGTGGGACCTGCACGGCGTCACTCCGTATGGAGTAGGTACTGGCGAGTGGAACGCGTCTGAGCTTTTTTAATAACAACTTTTATTACGGCCTTGTTTAGAACTGGTAGCTGTGTTACTGTGCTAGTTGCTTGCTATTTTATAATTGGTTTTGTGATATCTTCTTATATATTTTTGTTATATGGAATATTGGCATGCTGTTTGAAATTGATAATGTAATTATACATTATTTTTATTAAGAAACTTATTTTGATTTTTATTGTAATATAATTAAAATATAGCTACATTATACATAATTTGCTATTTTTTTAATCTTTCATTTTGTGTGCTACATAATAGTTTTAATAACAACTTAATATTAGTATTTAATAAAAATACTAAATTAAAAACAAATATTAGTGTATTAAAAAATAAGATATATTCCTCTAATTACAAATAATAAAACCTTTTCTTCCCATTTATTTTACTAAAACCACGCTAAAAATACAGTAGCTCATACATTAGACACGTGGTATTATAAACCGATGCGTGCGAGTGTACGGCGCGCGCGCAGCCTCCGGTCGTCGATCGCAACCAGTCCGACCGCATTTCCCCTTGCCCCTCATCTAAATCTACCAAAAAACAACCCCATTTTGTACCTTAGACACTTAAAAATAAAGTTTCCTTTTCCTTATTCAAAGGAACCTTTTAAAACATTTCCGAAATCGTTGCACAGACATGACCATGCAGGTCTTTACATATTTTGTCAAAGTTCGATCGTTTTCGACTCTACCTGATGGAAGCTTAAAGTCGATATTTGGTGGGACGGAGCGAGGAATGCACCTGAGCTACCGTGCCCCGCAATCATCGGAGTACAATAATATTTACAGATCAGTTAATAGCGACTAGAACACGTGGGTTTCCCAGGATATAGGTATTTGGAACAGTTTTAGTACAAATTTAATGGATAGCTTTAATAATTCATGTTTTTAGTTAGATTTTTTTTGGTTTAGAGCCATTTTAGAGGAGAGGAGGATAATTATAGTACTGCCAAAAATAATTCAATAAATTGAAAAAAATATCTACACTTTTTCCCCTGAATTCTGGAGGCCCTTAATCTCATTATCTTGGGAATCGAGTCCACAACCTGTGGCGTGTTCCCCTGCGCCCTGGCTGGTATCAGTTATATCCAATTATATTCTGTAATTTACCATAGGCTTGACAAGACTACTCATTTGATGTTAGAAACGTTTTTTGCCTAAATTATCATTTCAACCGGAAGCGCGACCTTTATATACTTGTTATTAGTGTATTCCAAGGCAATTAATTAAGATATTTGGTTTCAATATTATTACGTCTTTTTAATAATAATATACACGGCCATATTCTTAATATGTTTATTACAAAAAAAGCTTATTTCTCGAGGTTAATTAACAATTTTTCGATAATGAAAGTTTTTTTGTTAATGAAAGCCGTCGCTTGGAGAAGTTATGAGCTACGCAGGTCTACAATCAATGATGGCCAAAAGGACACCTTTTCATCATCATCATTTATTTGATAATGTAACGTGATAGTTTTGGACTCGATATCGGAAAAAACAACAAGTTTCTTTATACCTACGAAGGTACTGGTACTGTAGAGTAGGTAGGCATATCACATACCTATCTGCCTAATAAATCACACTGATACTTGCCTCACGCGGAAATGGAACCCAATGCCTTGTCATTCTCTAATTGTCGCACACGACGTCGTAAATAACTGTCAGAGCCACATAGTTACTAAAACGAAATAGAAATGTTTCATTCCTTTAGAAGTATTCTATAAATTACGTTTGGGAGTTGAAGCGTTCTTGTCATATTAATTCATAAAGTAAGAAATCCCATAGGACGTTATTTATGGCTTTCGAACGGTTGTCGGCGCTCTGGAGGGAATCCTGTTACTGGAACGTGGCTCTGATGAGGTCGCTGTTCCACCGGCTCAAGCGGATGTGGAGATATGCATAGGTCTCTATATGTCATTTTTATACCTATCATTTATCTTAGTTAAGCAATAAGAAGGGATTTAGTGATATCACTAAAACCACGTCGTGCCTCTTCCTGTATCCAAAGCGAGCAAATGAAAATAATTAATTTCTCTAAACAAATTCTAATCCACAAGCGCTCTGCTTACAACCAGGTACTGCGCTACAGGTACTGCGGTACGCTATGGCGGTCTCAGCTTCAACTTGGCTATTACTACTTTTTTACATTTATAATAATTAAGAACGCTTTAGCTCTCCTTTAAGAAGCTTTTGGAGGCTGGATGTTTAAACGGCAACTCAGATGTCTCCCTTCTGCTTTCACTTTGTACTCGCGTATTATATGCCCTCCATTGCATTCTTACTTTTGCCTACTCCATACAATATAAACAAAAACTTTATTAAAAAAAATAAAAAATATAGACTGAATATTTAAAAAAATATTTATTTTTTAATTAAAATATATATTTCGGTAAATGTTATATCACATCTATTTAAAATAAAAAGTATTGTCAGAAGTGGGATTCGAACCCACGCCCTCAGAGAGGACCAGAACAACTCAACCTACTGTGTAGGCAAGGGTACCTTGAGTCTGGCGCCTTAGACCGCTCGGCCATCCTGACTGACGACGGGGAGAGCGGAATAGTGGATTATACTTATACATAATAAGTTATTTATTATAATTAGATTTATAATTTATAGGTAACTGAGAGATACTGTAGGTACCTATTATTTTCAACAAAACTTAATTTTTAAATATAAGCAGTTATACTTATTCTTTGTTTCTTATCAGGTAGAGAATTGCCGCATTTCAGTGACGAGTTCTGGTGATCTTTTTAACCGACTTCTGTAAGAAAATGAGGTTATCAATTCGTCTGTATTTTTTTATTTTTTTTAATGTTTGTTACATCATAACTTTTGACTGGGGGAATGGATTTTGATTTTTTTTTTGAAAGGTGAAGCTTCCCGAGAGGTTCCATTTTTTTTGGTCCATGTCTGACAATGGTATCTATGATAATGGATAATGGTATATAAAAACACATAAGTCTCAAATTTGCATTAGGTATGTGCGCGACAAATAGACGAATAACTCAATGCCGCGCAAACCGCCTTTGATGATTTAAAAGGATTCACTTCAAGGATAATTTGGTGAAAGTTTGGTTAGGTTCCGGTTATGGGATCCATTCAAAATTGAGTAAATTTGTTTATTTTTTTGGTAAAAATTTGATTATACTGTAATAGTTACAAGCAAAAACTTTTTAAATTGATGTCAGAGGTGAGATTCCTGATCGTTGCATTTCTTTTCAACCAACCTCAAAAAAGAGGATGTTCTCATTTTCAACCAACTTCAAAAAAGGGAGATTCTTCATTCGCCCGAATACATTTTATGTATTTTCTTGTCAATATACCAAAATGTAACTTTGCACAAAAATAATACCTAATTAAATAAAGTTTTACTTAGGACAACCACAACCACTCGTTGACAACCACTCCCACCACCATCACCACTCGTTTAAGAAGCATCATTTTAAGATCTACCCATCACTAAAAATCGTAAAATAAATTAATTTTTAACAAAAAGAAAAACCGACTTCTAACAACGAATTTGTTAAAAATTAATTTATTATACAGTTCAAAATGTTGAACAGTTGCTATATTTAGCTTCAGAGTAGGTAGGGGAACCTTGGAATATAGGGTTAAGACACTCTGTTCCCCACTTTCCGCTGAATTCTCGAAGTAATGTGTGTTTCTATAGCACTAATCTATAAATGGACAACCAACCTAAAAAGCTAATAGTTAAAGCTTCTATCATTTGCATGCAGCCTCCGCATCTACCTGCCATCTAATGGCGTACATAAATCTGTTCGTCTCATTTGCAATTGTATAAATTAAGTACTAGTCTCTGAAAGCTTACTACTTGTACTAATAAATGTTTATAAACGTTAATTACGATTTATTTCATATGAAAATTATGAGTTATATGGTGAGAATGGGATTATAATAAATTATAATATTAGTATAGATAACAGTATTTGGTTAGGCCGTCGTGGAGCTCTGGGAAAGGGTCGGGGGAATGATTATATTATGTATTGAAATTGTTTTCATTTCTTCACTCTGGTTGACAAGACGCGGCGTTGAGTTCCGCCACTCAACGCGTTAATTGAGCATTGAGGGAAACGGATCGTCTTTACACTAATTAGGAAATGCATCAAAAAATGTGAAGCTGCGAAATAGCTTCTGTTAATACAAAGTCAACTAAACGTTCAGGAAGTGGAGGATAGAGTGGTTTAACAGAGTCTAGATGGGCTCTCTGCCAAATATTTGCGTTCTTCTCAACATATGTACCCTATTTTAAGCATAAAGATCAATTAGACGTGGTATGTCACTCTATATAAACGGAAATAAGAACAAATAAAATAATACAATTCTATTCAGTGGTAAACCAATTTATCAGCTTTATAACATTAGCACTGACTTACATTATACTGACATATTTTTTAGTTGAAAAGACTTTTACGAGGGGTGACCGAAAAGTAATGATAATCAGTAATAAATACGACTACGACTTACGACGACTAAGACTACAATTAGTCCATCTCTTTTGTAATATAGGTAGAAATAAAAATAAACCGAGAGATTCGTTCTTGTCGACTCATTTCTTCTCCTGAGCTCCACGTAACCAAATTTATATCTGATAGTCATTCTTCGTTCTGTCAATACAATTTCTTCTACTTTTTTCCCGTTATCTTCAGTGAGGGACATGGATGAACGTCCATCACGATATCTTTGTCTTTCGATGTCTTTGAGACCTTGGCAGTTTGTGTCCAAATGAATAAATGTCTGTAAAAACAATAAGTTTTATACTAAGACTTACTTACTTACACATTTTTTTACCTTTTCATATATTTATAGAATTATACGTATATCCCTACTAAAGCACAAAACGTACGTTACAAGTAAATAACCATTACTCACGAGTCAACACGAGGGTCGCGGGTTGGAATGCCGTTATGGACATGTGAGTATATTCACCATAGAATTGTGTTTCAAGTAAAATTGTTGCGAATAAATAACAATATCTTTATCTTATTCTATAACGTAAGATGTAAGTGCCAATTCGTTTGTATGTTTGAAGCTGTGTTACAACTTTAGTCGTTAACAAAAGATCTTCGAAGAATTTTGGCGAAACAAGGATGTATATTCGTTTTCTCCCTTGATTTAGTAAAATACTTTTAGTAGATATGAAAGGTACTAATGGACGTGGCCTTAACTGCATTTATAAGATGGCGTCAGGTTCCACGTGTGGTTTAACACAATACTATGCGAAGTCGGTAATACTCCCGGTATTACCGACTAAGAATCAAATATGGATGAGCACCATGGACATGAGATCTCTTAGTAAGATATGAAACTCTTGCGAAAAGATCACACTTAGCAGGTCCCCAAAATAATAATCAGCTCAGTGTTCCCGTAGTTGACCATTACGCCTGTCTATCACAACCTTCTCAGATACAGGCCAATCCAAAGCCTGTTTATACAAAAATTTGGGAATCAATTCTTGGGCTTATGTAGAGATATTTTCTAGGGAGTGCCTGGTCCCCAGGATTTTACATGGTTTAATGGTAATATTCCATAAAATTTAAATATTATATCTTACAGTCTTATTTAAATTTTATCTGATCTCTCCCATTCCTCAGCCCACGACTAATTTATTTGTCAGCACAGCAAAAGCTAGGGATGAGTAAATATTTAAAAAGGATGTACAAAATGAAGGCTAAATGATCAATTTGTATGTAGATGTAATGATAGGTGGAGCACTGAGTAAACATGTTAATACGTTACATATAATATTGCTTTAACAATTACAAGATGCGTGGGCGCAGCTCGTTAGCATCGCCGTACGTATTGCGAACAAACGTAATAAATATATTGTGCCGACTTTATTGATTATTGAAACTAGTCACAGTATATATTATTAGGATTCCGTAGATAAAGGACAAAACGAAACCTTCATAGCTCACTTGGTTGTACGTCTGTATGTCATTGTTTATTTGTGAGTTTGCCATTAATGCACAACTTGAACTTTACCGCTCGACTCTCGTTGATCAAACATGAAATTAGAATGGATTATCCTCGGAGCTCGTGGCCGAATCTAAAGGTGGGACTTAAACTTTAGCTTTAAACCGATCTGTTTCATCTGCTTATGTACTTATAGGCTTTTTTATTTTTCAGGGTTTATTTTTTGTTAGTAAATTTTGTGGTATGGGCACAAGAAAATTGTGTTCCCCCTTCCTGCCTTCCTACGCCTATGTCAGTGCGCACTTTTAGTTCCTTACTCTTAGGGGAATTAAAGTACACTTAATATAGCTGTCAACATAATCGTTGGGAACTGACAGACTAGCCACTGTGGCTCTGACAGACATCGATCCATACGATTTTATTCTGAGTAGGTACTTGTAGCCAGATTAGAGGCACTCTTTCCTCACGTTATATTTACATTATACAATATAGCCCTTATAGATACTAAATATAAGATAACTTCGCTTCTCTTCATACATAAAATTAATCTAATAAGATTAGCTATTCATAGAAGATGTAAACTAATTGAAAATTACATTAAATACATAGACACTTATTGTGTTATACCATTTAGATTATATTTTCTCTTATATTTATTCATTTTGGATAGATATATCTAATACCTACCAACACCTATGACTTAAGAATTCGGCTGAAAGTGGAAGTGTATTAATGGGAAACTGAGTGTTTTGATAATAGTTTCCCAGGTTCCTTCTACCAACCCTGCTGTGTACGGAATACAGCGTGAAGCATGGCGCAATGACACAGTGTTTGACTGTAAGCCGTTAACCGCCGTTTAACTGTTTAACCTTCGAGACAACAAACTATGTCTTCCACTGATAAAACACAGACTAAACAAATTGTATGCTGGCGGAACTTGAACCACATAATTATACAAAAGAAATGAAAAAATATATCTGAAATAGTATTTGAACCAGTGTCTTCTGGAACCCATCCGAGTACTTATTTAAGGTAAATGTACGGGGGTTCGGCAGTTCCCCACTTTCTGCGGACTTCCGGAGTCATTGCATGTTAAGTGGCAGAACTCAACGCCGCGCTTTGTCTGAAATATAAATTTAAATAAATATTTTCTATTTTCTATACTATTTCTATTTTCATCTCCTGGAGTGGGGATCGAACCCACAACCAGTCGGTCTCACAGTCACACTTTGCACCCCTGCGCCACGAGTAGCCTCAACTTTTATAATTTACAAATTATAAAAGCTCAGTTTTAAAAAAAACTACATTTCTGAAGTTTTATATACTTTTTTTATAAAAAAAATATAAAAAAGATCAAAATTCAAGTTATTTTTTTAAGCTAGGTATGCCAGTTTATAGAACTATATATTTTCGCAACCAGTTTGTACGGCATTTTGTGTTTAGTATATTCTTGAAGAAATAAAAAGATCTTTTTTAGACTTATAACAAGACTAAGATAAACACTATTAACCAAGACAGAGAAGTCAATGTGTTGATTTTACGTAGATTATTTTGTCACGAAGTTAGAGAAAATAATGAAATATATGGGATCTTGTTTCGTGTTACTGATTTTAGTAACTTCCGCACTTCTGTTTATTCAGTATTTTTTACATTATGTAAAGTAATCATTAACTACCATGTATATTCGATAAAATATATAAAAAATAATTATAAAGATTGTTTAAAAAATAAAATTGGATTGGCAGTACCTATACGAATTTAGCTTAAAATTATCAATTCAGGTTGCCTTTAAAATAGTAATATAGAAATTTAAGTGAACAAAACATATACCGAATTTCGCGAAATCACGCGAAACTTTAATAAATACAGTAACTGATTTTACGCTTTAAATTTAAATTATCTCAATTATAACATAAATATAAATTTATTAAAAAGTATCTAATATCTCCCTAATTCGGTAGTAACACGAAATAGCGGACACTTGATAATTAAAATGACTGCTATTTCGTGAATCGATTTATTGCAATTTTAAAAGTTTTATGCTTCCATCTAATTTTTTTTCAATAAAATGTTTTTTTATAGAATACAAAAAAGCATATAGTCAATGTTTTATTCGAATAACTTACCTTTGTCTTTCTACAACCTTAAGAAATTCTTAGTCTTACGGTGGTAAGCATCGCAGACACGTTACACTGCAGTTCGTTGCCAACTCTGCGTTTAAAATGTCGCTATACGCTCGATATTTTATCATTAAAATATTGTTACTTAGTTTTTAGACAGTTGAAAGTATAAATATTATATACCAATATATAGTTTACGTAAATAATACTTAAATCGCGTATTATTTTTGCCAGAAGCAACACTCACGAAACGACGTACTAGTACGAAGTTACCGTCACTTACCTTACTTTAAAAGTACTTTTTTAATCCACGTGTGGAATAACACTTGAAAAATATTAAATATCCTAAAGGAATTTAAATTTAAAATACTAAATATTTATCATATTATAACCGCTCACATAGCTGTACCTACTTTGCTATTAAATTTAACACAAAATATCGCTACAGTCTGTCCATTTTGTTTTTATAGAAATTTAATTTCAATCTCATCAATCACGAAACGACGACTATATTGACAGGATTTAAAATGTAGAAGCTCATAATTGCTGACTATTTGCATATTATAATATATTTGCAAATACTTTAGCAATGTTGTTAGGCAAAGTGGCTAAACTAAAATAAGTATATTAATAGTTTTTCATATATCTTCCCGCTATAGCGGCTAGAAGTAAGGAGTAAACTACTTGCGTAGTACCAAATACTGTAGTCAACAGCATACGGTGACTTATTAAGATAAAGAAAGATATGCAGAATTTTTATTTTCCATTATGATACATACTTAAGTATGAAAGGACATCATAAATGCTAAAATATTAGTTATCCTCTTTTACGTTGACTCGTTAATATTTAAAAATATATTTACAGTTACCGTTAGTTTTATTAAACATGTAAAAGACAAAGGTAAAGAAAAAATAAATAAAAGTTCAAAAGCATTATTGTATTTAGATATATTTAACTTCACGCTTATATATTACACAAGATAATTATTACTGCCTCAATTAGCCTCTAGAGGAAATCGAAGTGACGACCATATCAGTAACAAGCACGCATACAATGAAAAATTGCAGAATTAAAAATATTTAATTATTTTTATGCTATTTACATAATGATTTTTAAAAAAAATATATTTATGTAGATATCAACTTACTAGATTTAATAAAAAAGTCTTCATTGCATTGATCGCATTTTTAAAAAATAACACAAAAACAAAATACAAAAACAGTAAAAAAAAATAATTTGTATTAACGTCCTTGAGATGCATTTGGGAATTATCCTTAAACAAAATGGTGATATACCATATAATTCCATAATAGTAAATTTAATGGATTTTTCTTCGATTAAGTTCAAGCTGCATCCCGCATGTAACAGTATAGACAGAGAACACAGTGTTGAGACACCCCCGTTTCCCAAGCATCAACCAATTTTTAAGATATTGTTTAGCGACGGAACTCAACGCCGCGCTTCCTCATATTTCTAATAAAAACTTTCATTCCTCGAGTGAGAATGGCACCCACAACCATCGCGTTTACTCAACCTGCTTCGCACAAAATACGTTCAAGTTCCATTATTTAGGGTTCAGCCTATAAAATTATTCCAACGGATATTTTCATCCGGTAAATAATATTACGTACAGATTAGTAAATAAATAAAAACAACAAATATATCCGTTAAAATAATTTTATTATACACATTCAGCAACACACTGGCACATATCACAATATGCAATAACAGATATCCAAAATTGGAAGAATAGTTGAAAATATAAATACAATTTTACAATTAATTAAGTTATTTTGGGCATTTTAGTTATAAGATATGGTAATTTAGTTTGAAGGAAAAAAAGCTATAAAAATGACACAAAAATATTGTAATAATTTATGTCAAAATGTGTCTAACTAGTTTTAAACGCTCAATTGGTACTTAACTGCCATTAAGTTACAACATCATGTACATTTATAACTATTTAATGACAGTTAAATTCTAAAAAAAGGGAGTTACATAAAAAGTGTTGCCATATATAGTCTTTATTGCACTTGATAACAAAGATAACATAGTCCAGAAAATTGTTGGCAAAGGTGAACTTATCCCTAACAGAGATTTCTTCCAGTCAACCTATGAGTGGGAGAGAAAGTTAAAATTTTGCAGGCCTACAAGTGCAAGAACTAATGTCATTAATTATATAATAACTCATAAATATAGATAAAATATATATAAACTACACAAGTATAAATACATATAATAAGTATATGCATATAACATAACATATACAAGATATAAATAAATATATATATTAAAAGCAAACTATGTAATAAATTAATATAATTTAAAATTGATTATAGCAGCTTGTGGTATTATTTTTTAAGGGTGATCTGTTCTATAAAGTGTGCTTTTAAGCATTTCTTAAAAATGTGGATAGATTTGCTTTCCTGAATTTTATTAGGTAGTTTATTCCAGAGTAGAGCAGCATATACTTTACATACATTAGGCAAGCACGTCTAGGTCGGGTGGAGTCAGGAAGTAGGCAAAAACGGGAGTAAAGATAGTACAGATAGGACATGCATATCTCGCCGAAGTCGGATTGGAAGCCAATTAAGTTCAGCACGAAAATAATAATGACAGTTATAAAAATAACATAGCTTAATTTTTATATATAAACTAGCGACCCTCTTGCGGCTTCGCCCGCTTTAACTACTGGATTATTCATATAATGTATGTTTGCAAAGCACTTAAGATAATGTGAAAATTAATTAAGCCCTAATGCAACCCGCATTTTCGTAGTTTCAATAAGGATTTTCCAATTGTTTTACACAGCAAGGATTTTTTAGTAGGTACCGTAATTTTAAATCTGTGCTACTAATCTTTTCAAGTACTTATTAAAATATAT
>JAAIXI010000236.1:386360-464873 GCA_013403645.1 Heliconius nattereri
GATGTGTCAACAATGAAATGCGTTTTTCTCTAAAACTGTTCGCAGTTTCGAAATAGTGTAAAAAGCAAATTTTATCTTCGTTTAACGTAGAAAATTAATAAAGTATTTTAAAGGATAAGGATTAATACCATTATGGAAAAATATCCCTCACAATAAAAAATAAATTTAAATTAATATTTTTAGACAGAAATATGATCACTACACGTTATCCTTAAAAGATACGAATATGCTGTCGAGGACTTTTTTGTAGATCTTATTAAGAGGAACAATACTCCAGTACATTATTTTCATGTAGTACTTACCATTAAAGCAGGGCATGCGCGAGAGTGTATCATCGGGAGGACTTTATACACATTTATCTTATTTATGTTAAGTTACATAATAATGTCCAAATAATAAACTATATATAAACCTTCCCTGAGAAATACTCGACCTAATGGTGAAAACTGCATCAAAATCCGTTGGGTGGTTTAGAAGAAGAAGAGTTAGAAAGTTCAGACAGACACGAAAAGCGACTTTGTTTTATAAGATATAGGAGTAATTCATTTTTATAATTACTATTTGTATTATATATAATACTCGTTAGTTCATAAAGTTTTAAAAATCGACATTTTGATGCTTACAAAAAACACTTAGTCATTTTAAGAAGTTTTTTCTCCAAAACCGAAATATCTTTACCATATTTTAGAACAAAAATAACATCAATTTATATATATTTAAAAATAATAATTAGACATGTAATTAATTTGTTTCATACAAAATAACCAGAGTCAAAGGCAACTACTTCTAACTGCGTAACATGACTATGGCCTTCACTCGAGCAGAACTGATTTTTCTTTCAAAAATTCTAGTATCTGAAAGAAGAGAAAAAAAACAACGTATTATATTCTATTTTCTAACTTCACGCTATATCCCGTATATAGAAGGGTAGACAAAGGAACCTAGTGTTCAGATAAATACATCAAATTGCCATTTAACATGCAACACCTCAAAAATGCGGTGGAAACGGAAGTTTACTGATGGGAATGTAGTGTCTTAACTAGGTTCACAAGTTCCTCCTGCCTACATTGCTATGTGCGGGATACAGTGAAAAAACATTATTAGGATATTACATTCTTTGCCTTTCACCAACACTGAAATTGAAGACATTACACATTACATCACATTCAGTCGGAGACTGTCTTATTAAATACTGCAGCATGGCTAAGTTTCAAGTAAATATTAATATTAACAATATTTAAATTCTCATCAACAAACCTTACACTATTTCCTAGCTTGCAATGCATTGGACAACCAGTCCATCGCTTGGTCTAGGCCTTCTCCCCTTACCGCTGATGTCTTGAATATCTGGAAGGTTCTATCACGTAGGGCATCTAGGCCAAGGGCCTGGTGGACCTCGGCCACTGTTAAACAACCCGCCATGTCTTGTTTGTTTGCTAGTACAACTAATATTGCATTTGCTAGCTCTTCTTCCTGAAAAAAAATAATAATATAGATTATTATTTTTTTCAGCTTTACTTTGTATCCTGCATCCCCTACGAACTTTGGAGGCATTGCATGGTTAGTGGCGAAACCCAAGCTTTGCCTCCTTACCAGAGTGAGGAAATGAAAATATTAAATATTACCTATAGTTCAAATCAATTACAGCAGCGACTGTAATTGCCATCACACAACCAGTTGCAATTACAGTCGCTGCTTGTGCTCTGGTGCCACAGTTGGCCTCAATAATGATTATTCATAGAAATAAAAATAAACTTACTCTTAACATATGCACAAGTTCATCTTTAGATATTCCTATTCGATCTCTGTCTGCAGAGTCCACTACATATATAATTGCATCTGTATTCCCATAGTAACATCGCCAGTATGGTCTGGAAAATATTTAATCATTACATGGTATTAAAAAGCAATACATTTTATTTTGCTAGAAGTGAAGTGAATTAAGAACTAAATTTAAAAAATCTGTGATATAAGTTATTTTATGAATTCTCAAATATTAGAATAGGCAGAGGAAATCTAGTGCTAAGAAACTTTGCTCCCTATTTTTTGCTGAATTCTCAAAGCAAGTTATCTAGCAAAACTCAATGCTAGGCCTTGCCTTGTTACCAGAGCAAGGAAAAAAATTGAATTTGAATCACAATGGTGACAATCATGTGACTGTAAATGAGATCAAGATAAGAATAAATAACTTAGTCAATAATAATATCATGCATTATCATTTACAACTTGTTTCCATTAACATATTGTTAAATATAAGATTATAATCTTATATTTTAACATTTAATTTAACATCAAATGTTTTCTTTTTTATAAATTATTATGGATATAATCTATATGAGATGTTAAGATCATACATAAAATATATTTAACTTTTCTTTAGTTATCACTTTCAAGAATAACTAACTTTGCCATGTACCACTAATCATAAATGAACAGTCATTTCAAAACAACAACACACTGTCTGCCTAGATTAATCACTGAGTCTGAATCTTCACAAACATGTACAAAGAATTAAATTTAAAGTAAATCCTTAAAAATGATTTTATTACCTGATGCTAGTTTGTCCACCAAGGTCCCAAACTTGAAATTTAAGATTTTTGTACGTAACTTGTTCAACATTAAATCCTATAGTCGGTATAGTTGTTACTACTTCCCCTACTTGTAATTTATATAGTATTGTCGTCTTCCCGGCACCATCGAGGCCGAGTATCAAAATCCTCATTTCCCTTGCACCCAGCAACCCTCTAAAGTAACTGAATAGACCGCCTATAATTAAAATATATAATACGTAAGACCATTATACAAATAAGAATATAAATACTGCAAGACTCCCATTTACCTCACTTACTCACCCATTTTTATTGTGTTAAGTTTAGCCTATAAAAACATTAGTTGCTATAACTAAGGAATGTACAAAATATCCACGCATATACATCCACTATAATAGAATAGCTAAATAACTTAACATACACCTATTTAATCCTAATTTTACACGTTAAAAAAATCTTAACAACATTTGTTGAGAAATTGTTAATCATTTGACGTGTAAGTAATAGGGATGCCCGAACAAAACATTGTAACATCGATGTCAGCACAGCAGAGACACATAATCGATATTAGGGAGTGGGGGGCTGTCGACTCGCGTTTCTCGTTTTTTTTGGTTATTGATGACAATATGTGCAAAAAAAATATCGTTGTTGGCTGACGTCGATGTTGGCTAACATCCATGTTTGTCTTTCAATTTTTATCGAACATCGATGCTTTAGCTTCGATGTTGAAATCGATGTCAACATCGATGATTTTCTAACATCGGGCATCCCTAGTAGCAAGCAATCAAAAGTGTTGCTAGCATTAAAATAAATTAAAGTAATAGATTATAAATTAATAGATATTGTGTGTTTTTTATTTATTTATTTGAAACTATTTCATTAAAAAATACAATTCATTGTTATATTATTTCTGCAATTTAATTATATAAATAATGTTTATAATAGATTTTAGTTAAATAATGTTATAAGCTTGCTATAGTTTTTATGAAACAAGATTTTTTCTAAAATATCATTTTTATATAAGTAACAAATAAATAAAAGTAATATTGAAAGAGTAGTATTAATTTGTTCAAAATTTTGTCAAAAAGTGAATACTAAAGTTTATGTGTGCTTTTTCTGCCATCGTAAAAAGACTAGCAAAACTTTAATAATACTTTTTTTAGGTTCATGCTTTCATTCCGTAGATTCCGTTATAACCGAGTAGACCTGATTTCTGAGAACATAATTTTAAGATATTCTTCTCTCTACATTCCGCCGCGCTGGAATTCGTCACACCGTGTTGGTCTAAAATCCGCATTTTATCTTTCTAGAGCGGAGAAGCGGAATTCTCCCGGGTGAAATCGAACTCATGGCCATCATTTTTGCAGCCAGGCGTTATTTCTTCTGAATTATCTATGAAAGTGTACATGTATTGAAACGATTACTTCGCCAACGTCCATACTACGTTGAACACACCGGTTCTCGTCCGATCACCGAAGTTAAGCAACGTCGGGCGCGGTCAGTACTTGGATGGGTGACCGCCTGGGAACACCGCGTGCCGTTGGCTTTTTGCTACATCTTAAATTATTTTTGTACCATTTTATTTTTTGCTTTATTAATATTAGAAAATTATATAGAATACATATAAAACAGTATTTTTGTTTTTCAAACAAGTATTATTAGAACGTTATGGTTATATTTAGATTATTATCATTTCTCCGCTCTGGTAGACAAAACGTGGAGTTGAGATCCGCCACTCCACAGGCAATGTCTTGAAAAATCAACGGAAAGTGAGGAACAGAGTATCCTAACATTAGGTTCCCTCTGCTATTATCGTGTATACAGGATACAGCGTGAAGCTACTATTATGTAGTTTTATAATATCTCAACATATTAGCAATCTATGCGCATACGCATACAATTTGTACGTCACTCGACGTCAGAGCCCCGCCCCCGTGGTGCTATGACAAATTAGACATAACTAATTTTACTCGTGCCTTTATTGGCTTTCCATTCTATTTTAGCTTTGTTTAGGCATGTTTAATTTCAATTTCAATTTCAATTCTATTTTCTCTTCCGAATTTTTGATGCTTACATCTTATTTATATATAATTTATATATAATTTATTCATAAACAAAATTACAAAAAAAAAAAAACAATTAATAACGATAATAACCGCATTAGTTACAAACTGTGTGGCAGTTATTAACGCCCGCCTCACAAGCGTCCATTCATAAATTAATATGATCTAAATGAGTTCAATTACAAAAAAAAGAAAAACTTTAAATATAACAAATGATAAAAATAATANTAAACTATATATAAACCTTCCCTGAGAAGTACTCGACCTAATGGTGAAAACCGCATCAAAATCCGTTGGGTGGTTTAGAAGAAAATGAGTTAGAAAGTTCAGACAGACACGAAAAGCGACTTTGTTTTATAAGATATAGGATAAGATAATGTCCACTATCATTAACCTCTTCATACATGCCCTCCGGGGGTTCCTAACTTTTTACGTAACTTCTTCAAGTGCCTCTTACCCGTCCACTTTTCTTTCATAAACCTTTGACAATTCTATCATCACTCATTTGTTCGACGTGCCCAAAACAACTCAGCGCGATCTTCTTCAATGTCACCGTCGACGTCCTCGCTAGTACCTGCCATTCTGTGTCTGTTTTCATTGCGTCAAATCAGTAAATTTTGTACATAATCCTTCTATAGCTCGAAAAAATAAATTGGACGCCTGCAGTGGCCGCCCCGGGCCTCGGGTCCTGAGGGGGCCTCCAAATGGTGCAAATTCCCTTAATCAAATCCTAAATAAGCCTTTGAAAAAACACATAGTATCTACTTAAGAGGAAGTTCGAGGTTGGGGGGAGGGGCTCCAATAAACAAATAAGTACAAGGATTAGTGCAGCCTGCACCGGTAGTTTACATTATATTAATTAAAATTACTTTTATCTTACTAATGTCCATTTAGTTTGCATGTCGTTCCAGTTTCGTAGTTTTCTACTTCAAGTTCCTAGGGCCTCCAGACCGACGTTATTTTATAAAAGTTTGCGTACTCACTAACCAGAAAGTGGGTTCAAGAAGTGACGCAAAATAAAGTCGGTGAAAACTGTCTGGGAGGATGATTGAGCCATCAGATCCGTTTGGGTGCTTATAAGGAATCTTAAAATAGTCCATAAATTATACAGAATGGAAGAGGCAGCGCTTCTTTTACTGAAACTGCATAGAGGGTAAAATATTTCAAACCCGGAGCTAAAGAAATTAATCCAGATGCCTCAACAGTTTGGAAGTAGGATTTTTTTTTCATTTCACGATTTTTCTCCATATCTGTATTTCGTGTGACGCACACATACACATACTACTACAAAAATACTACTAAGCGTTGCCAAACTTCTACTTTTCATTCGTCAAAACATAACCGAACGAGAAAGAACGATATCTCGCGTTCTGTGTCACGCAATTACCTATTTATTATAAATCTAAATAACGTTCAAAGCTCTTATTAAAATTGTTTAATAAAATCCTACTTTAAGTCAATTTACTATATCACCTTTATTATGAAATTATTTAGAAATAATGCATGGTTATTGAACCACTCACAAAATTATATTCAACATTTTTAAAACACAAAATGATATTGAACTACGATAGATAGGTACTTACATTTAACAATAGTTTTAAATCGTCGTTGGCGCATTCTCCTTTTACTACCACTAATATTTACATTATAAGTAATATTAAAAACTCAACATTTGTTTGAAATGTCTTAAAAGAATGTATGTTTTGATAGTACACTCAAATACTGACACAATAGTTTCACATTTGAGAAAAATACTCAGTAATCACATCATCACGATCACGAAATATTCATCACGATTTTAGAAATCCGATTAATGATAAAATTTATATTAAACAACATTCAAATAATTTAAAACACTTAATAATTATTCAACGCCTAAAGTCGATCAAAATAGTGTAAATACAACAGAAGTTAGCCGTTCCGCCGCTAAGTTCTGTTCTTACACAGATAATTAAAAACATTGTAATAGTTGCCATTAACTAAAATACTTATCAAACATACTATTAATTTGTTTATTAAGATTTTTATTATTCTTTACATTTGTATAATTATTTTGATAGAAAATCGTATAAAAATTAAATAGTAAACGAGTTTTATAATGTTACACGAGAACCTACGAAAACTCAATACTAAATAAATTAATATTTAGTAATTATTTGTAAAAAGTATTGATAATTTTATTAATTATTTTAATATCAAATCATGCGTAAAAAATATAATCTGAGATGAACTATAGTGTTATATTAAAAAAATCAATCAGTGTTAAAAATGAATTTTGATATCTGTACAAAGACAGACCGCTCACGCCCCACCGATTCCCGGGGATTCCCATGGAATCGGTGCGGCGCGTGCATTCTGCGCAATAGTAGTTGGGTTGGACTATAGCTGAATGCTATTTACTAAACTATATTAATACAACGGGGCCACGTCGTCGGAATGCTTGGAAGTTCCAAACCATAATACTACTATGGGGTGAAATTGTGTCATCATCATCATCTGCATTTATTGTAAAAAGAAATGCTACAATTAAACGAATTATTAAATGTTTCAAGTGTAATAATATGGTTCATTGTCGAGCTGACTGTAATGTGGACAGAAAATGTAATATTTATTGTTAAAAAAAGTGAGAAAAAATGCTATTATTGTAATAATTTTGTAAACATGTTAAAAATGAGTGTTAGTTTAAAAAGGGAAAATAAAAAATGCGTTTGTAGTGCAACAAAAGTAAAATTAAAAACCTAATAGAAATAATTCAATAAAAGTGTGTGTAAAGTGTATTCCTAAGTGTTGCGTTAGCTCAAAATCAGCTCGCCGCCGTTGCCTACATACCTACGCTAGTTGCTGCGACTCGATTTCTTGAATGAAGCGTGTGCGACGTTGCCGCGCCGACAGGTAAGTGTGTGCGTGCCGATGTTATACTTTACAAATGGCGTTTTATTTTAAAACGCTAATTTTATTATTTATTTTGTTTGAAAAAATAACTTTTTTATTTTTGTGAATTATTTTTTTTCTGAATTATATGAGGCTTTTATAGAGTAGTTAAAACTGTGGTTTCATTTAAAGTGGTGCTGTCAATTCCACCCTGTATATGCAAAATTATAGCGTACTTTTTCAAAGTGATTTTGGAAGTCAAATGGAGCAACTGTCCATTTAAAAACCGCCATCTGCCGCTAATATGAAATGCAACAACGTGTCAAGTACGGACACTGCTTAAAACGCTAGTACAGAAACTCCGCTTTGCAACGTGGAATATTGACTCTCTAACCGGACGATGCAGAGAACTCGCAGATGTAGTTATAAGACTTCGGGTCCAATGTGCTTTCCTCCAGGAAGCTTGCTGGAAGGACAATAAACCCCGCATAATACCCCGCAATATTATAGAGGAAGTCTTCATAATATAGAGGAAGAAAATATTCTAAGAGCCTATATTGCGTCTAATCTGGCCGTCTCGAATACGTTCTTCCAAAGCAACCCTGAGCACCTTATTACGTATAAATTGGGTCCCCCTCAACTCAAATTGACTACTTATTGACCAGACGGTGTCATATGGGCAGAGTAAGTAACTGTAAAGTAATTCCAGCCGAAAGCCTGACGGCCCAACGTCGTCTTCTTCTGGACTTTAACGTCACCCCGAAGAAAAAAGTAGCCGTGAAACGTAAGCCTCGGATCAAGTGATGGTAGCCGAATGGACAGATGCAGACTGACTTCCTAGCAGAGGTTACGGCTGATACACAAGAGCATACCTGTTATTTTATACCGCATTGAATGCAGCACTATCTCGGCGCATTCAGGAACTTCACGTCACGGAAATGAAGATGCTAAGGTGTTACGGCGTAACACGGTATGACCGCAATCGTAACGCATTCATTCAAGGTAGTCTTGGAGTCCGTGACGCATCTGATAAACTCTAAGAGCATCGCCTGAGATGGTTTGGCCACGTTACGCGGTTGCAAGTGCCATGCTATATCAGTCCCTGGAGTGAGACCTATCAAACGCCGAAATAAGCGCTGGTTTTGGATGTTGTGATGCAGGACATGAGAGCCAATGGATTCACCACCGAGGCGCTTAAGACTGTGCAAAATAACACCGCCCCGGGCCTCCGACGGGGTTAGTCCGCCCCTGGACGCCTGCATCTCTATAATTTCTTACCTATACAAGGAAATCTATTTTTTTCATTTCTTTGCTCTAGTAGGTAACATGACAAAGCGCGACGTGTTCCGTCACTCCTCGAAAAGTGGGGAAAGGAGTGTCTTAAGACTATTCGTTCCCTGTTCCAATCCTATAAAATATACTATACGCGACAAAATATGAAAATATTTTACATCCCAACCTCTTCCTCTTTGAAATCTCAATCCTCACTTTTACTTCGACACTTGTCCGCTGCGCCACAACGGGTAGCTCAGTTTCACTCACAGATACATTACTCGACAGCATTTTCAATGAATCATAACATTATAATCCTCTTGTTTATTTTTGATATACGTTATAATAAATTAATATGTCCTAAGGAATTTATGGCGGTGCTGTGGAAGCGGGAACAATCATGGGTGAATCAGCTAAGTTTATAATTTTAACGGGCTGCTTGCGATAGTTCCCGCGCTCACGTGTTCTGGAGAAATACTTGGATTGTTTTCATATATATTGACTGAACTGGCAGTAATTATGAAATGCTGTTGCTAAGAAACTTATATGAAGTTATAGATATTGATAATCAATTCATCGAAATGTAGATACTGAAAATAGAAAAAAAACAATTTTGTACAGCTTAACGCTTTTTGCCACATACCAGGGCCAGCGGTAGGAAATATTAAAACACCACGTTCCCCACTTTCCGCCCAATTTTCAAAATATTGCGTATTGAGTTACGGAACTTAACGCTGCTCTTCATCTACCAGGGGGATATAATAATTATCGAACCCGTAAACATCATGTTTACAGTCAGACGCTGTTCCACTGCGCCACGGCAGCCTTATGCAATTTTAACAAGTGCTTTATAAAATCACTCGCCCAATTTGGTGCAAAGTGGTAAACGGAGTGTCTTAGCACTAGGTTCCCTCTCTGATGTGTAGGACTTGATGTATGACAGCGTAAACCTGATTCGATTTCGATTTTCATTATTTTTCAGGCAAAAATGATATAGAATGAAAATGGAGTGTAATAATGCCGACATCAATTAAATGCTTACCGGTAATTTCCGACTTACGAGTTCCGAGTAATAGAAAATTCGTAGGCTGTCGTGACATGGCACGTCGCCCGAATGCGGCAAGGTCGTATGGCTTGTCACAAAATGGCAGTGACGTCACGCTTTAGGTGAAAAATCCGCGTAAATACTCTTTGAAGATTAAAATTTAATATTTATTTATTCTTTGTGCTGTTGGGGTGTGGCTAGGGTTTCTTTTTAACGTTGACTATAGGAATATGGACATACTTTATATTCATTTATTTCATTTTCATTTTCGCTGACGACCGCTTTAGATGAAACTTAACAATAATATAGTTTAGACACCAGAATAGGGCTACATGTTTATATTTTGTATAATAAGAAAATAAAAAAAAAAAGAAAGTAGGACCAAAATTGAATTCTGAAATAACAAAAGCAATGACTAATGGATATAAAAGCAGCATAAATGTAGTAGAGTCACGAATTAGTTATGTTAGGTATATTTTGTATAATTTAATACTAATAATATACTTTATTGTACACCACAAAAAATACAGAGAAATAAAAGAAAATTTAGAGCAGGCGGCCTTATCGCTTCAACAGCACAGGCGGTTTCTTCCAAGCAAGCTTATAAGGTAAGCAACCTATTAAGGTGTAGGAATATAACTGTAATTTTAATGACCTAATCGAAGCATGTAGTAGTTTCATTGGGAAATGTAGAGGAGCAGTGCTAAGACAAGATTTCTCATAATTCCTACAGAATACAAATATTTATCATTAAAAAACCATTAATTCAGAACTCAGTTGTGTACAGTTTACGTAGGTCAGCGTCACAAGTTTACTTCTCGTGATGATGGCAGCTCCACGCAGTACGAGTAGGTATAATCAACTAAATGAAATAAACAACTATAATATTTTAAAAAAATACACTTAGATGACACCGGATGTATTATTAGACGTCGCCAAATCCAATCCATTTGTTTAGTTCCTAAACTTTACTTCATTAGTGACCTAAACTCTTCCATTTATTGTTATGTAATAGCCGAGTTTACATAAGCTGTGGCCTATGTGTTATTATGATGTGCATTGTACAATACAGTAAAGTTTCATGTTCGCTCGTTCACAGCGAGACGTTTCGCTTTTGTGCCACGACAGGAAACACCTGTCTGATATAATCATTATCATTATTTAAGAATCTTAATTAAAAATCCAAAAACGATTTCTTCGTACAATGCAGATACTGATATGCACGTCGAGACAAACCCTGCACCACACAACTACTAACATACCACGGCCGTACGACAAATAGCTTTACACAGTTCGCTGGAAATATATAATCGCTTATAATTATGTCATTATTGTTTTAAATTATTACTTGTATGCTATTTATATATTATTTTATTGTATGCTAAACATTGCGTAATATTGGGTAATGTTATCATCTATAGTCTTAATATTACAAAGCTGAAAAGTTTGTTTGGTTACACGCGCTAATCTCAGGAACTCATGCTAGGTATCGAGGCTATAGGCTGTAGGACATACAATCGTATGACAAATCCTAACTGCCCGAGGTATTTCTGGTGGGTGCAGTAAGTTATATGTGTCCTTGTCATTTCGTGGCGTAGATTTTGTCATCGATGCAGATTTCTGCGAATAATGCAATCACAGTTGCAATAGAATAATATTCAAACTCTGTGTTTTATCTTCATATGCCGAAGAAACAATACCTACCATTCTGTCATTTAATTATTGATAACTTGAGATTGGCCGTAATACCGAAAACCAGTTACTACTTTTATACTATATACTATATATATTTTTTTCAGTTTCACGCTGTATCCCGCATGTAACAGGGAAGGCAGTGGGAGCCTAGTGGAAGGACACTCAGCTGCCCACGCCGCCGCGCTTCATCTTGGTGAAGACATTAAAATTTTAATAATTTCATCAACCTACAATCTGCCACGTTTACCGTCACACGCTTGTGCCCCGGCGCCTCAATAGATATATTCAAATTGGGAAAACGGAAAATTAAATACTTCCGTTTACCGATACGGTTTTGAACCTGCTGCCGTCCGTACTCCGTGCCAGTTCACTGTACTCCAACGTCACTGTGAATCATTTTATATTTTCCTTCTGTTATCTAACATCATTCCGGCTTTGATGCTAAGTATGAATTACAAGATACAAGCAATGTGCTTAGACTTTATTTAATATTTTTATTTTGTCTGTCATTTAATAATTAATACAATTTTTATTTCTGAATTCATCAAAGTTTCATCTCTGTAACTCCAGTGGTTGTCTTTGAATCCCTCATTAAAGGAAGACATTATAAACAAACAGAAAATTAATGAAACGATTACAAGTTCTTCAGAGCTTCATAACTAACTGTGTAGGTGGAGGAAAACCAGTGTTAAGACCTGGCTCCCGTGACCTTCGGACATTGTCTGTTGATTGGCATTGGCAGAACTTAACACCAAACATTGCCTTGTTAATAGAGCGAGAAATGAAAATAATCAATTCCCCTGGGAATCGAACCCACAGCCGTACTGACCCCCACATCTTTGTATCAACAATAGGAATCATACTATAATTCCAACAGCTTTATTTTTTATTCTGAACAAATGATACACTAAGTACATACAAACTACATCCTCTACAGTTAGTTATAATCCATTTGTAACATTGAAACTAATGTTAATTTTGAGAAGGCTAGCGCTTCTCTGAACTGGCATCGGAACTGAAAGCAAATATCGATGACATTTACGTATGTGGAGGAAACTCTGTCTAAATATAGTATTTTATCATTTCTTAGTAAAATCTTTCGTATTATTATAATTTGACGTACCTGTGTATTAGCATGTTACAACATTATTTAACTTTATTTGATTCTATTTTCCTTAAGCAACGGACTTGATAAAAAACCCTTTATAAGATAATTCTGACTGTATTTTTAATTTTCTTGGACTTGGGAAGCGAAATCTAGGTTATTGATTAAACAGATTAATTTAATGTTTATAATTATAAATATGTACGTCTTTTACCGTTACAATATACATATTCGGTCTCATGATTTTAAAAAATAAAAACTAACAAAAAGTTAACCTGTTAACGCACTTTCCTAATATGCAAATGCAGAACTATTGAAATGATTAAATATGTAGATTGACTGTCGCGGCGCAGTGGCGTGGTTCTATTCCCACTCGATGTAATTAAATATTTAATATTTTCATTTCCTCGCTCTGGTAACGAAGCAAAGAGCGGCCTTAAGTTCCGCGATTCCACACGTAAGGATTTGGTAGAAAGTGGGGAACCACGCCCAATTCCGATAAAGCAGAATGATTTAGATACTTATTTAGCTACATATATATTCAGCCTAAAAATAACTGTATGTTCATTGACATTGATTACCCTGTCTTATTCTTGTGACAAGAACTTGTCTTTCAAAAAAAGCCGTCTCTTGCGCAACATTAAGACATACTCCTGTCAATAGGGTACATAGAGTGCTTGATGCTCCCTAATTGAAATGATATCTTATTTACATTAAAAATATATATTTACATTTAACCTAAACAGTATTTCGTAAGGTAATTATGTATAAAAGCTGCGTGTTCAGCTTGCTCATAGTCAATGAAAAACTACTTGAGCTAGTACACACTTACTCTATTTCCGAAGTTTTCACTTTGTGTAAGCTTTTTTAATCTTCGCTTCTTCTTCTTCAAGAGCTTCTTGGGTAAAGAGTCTGGTCTTGATGAATTAAATATTTATTTTAAGATTCAGCTTGACGCCAGTCATGTCACTGTAAACTCGACAGGTTGCAACTGTTTCCGGTCGAGGAAATGAAATACTTAATATTTTCATTTCTTCACTTTGGTGTCGATACAAAGCGCAGCGTTGGTTTCCGCAACTCGGTACGCCATGCCTTCAGAATTCGGCGGAAAGTAGCGTATGCCCACCATACCATTAATTCTCGCGGCAGATTTCCATTAGGAATGATTTTAATAACACATTTTAAATAACAATTTTCATAATAGATTGATAATTATCTGCAATACAAAGTGTCTTATTATCAAAGCTTAGAAACAATACAAAAGAATTAACTATCTAAATATACGTATGTTATATATGTATATCACTTAAAACAATAAAAAAGATTATAAGTTATGATACATTTGATTTAAAAATAGAGCCAGCTCCGACCCGTGACTCACCGTCTTACCATCTATCTCCATAGTAACAGCAATCACGTGACCACGTGGGGCCGCTGAGGCAGACGTCCTTTCGCGATATCTTTGAGATACGAATATTGAAATTATACAATTTTGTTATAAAAAAATATATTAATAGAATATTATTCAAAAAAATCAAATTTCAATTGTTTAATCAAAATTATAAAATATTACTTTGGTGGTGCAGAAAAATATGTATAATTAATGGTCATTGGGTTTTTTCCCAATCGAGACAAATGTGTTAACGTTTTCTTCGGTTCTAATCGGAGTGTAAACGCAATGGTCATAGATGCGATCCCCATTTGCCGAAATTTTATTTATTCGGCTACAAGCTTTATTCTGTACAAAGTGGGGTAGGCAGAGGGAACCTGGAAACCTAGTGTTGACATTGAAATATTATATAATTAAGCATTATTTAATACTTTATTATAAATGGACGTACTTACTTTGCGTGAACTATAATATCTCTATTTCTCTTTAGCGTGAAAATTTTAGGAAATCACTTGTTTTTAGGGTACTATACATATAGACTAAATATTCGTACATATTCAAAACAAGTCTTGAAATATCCAATTGTATTTTTTTTTTTTTGTAATCTATGTATTTTTAAATGAATTTCATCATTTAAATCAATTAAAATGCGATAAGGCGCGACAGTGACCTTCCGACATACTTGCAGCTTGCGGAATATTTTTTATCATTTAAGAGGTTAAAAGTACGTATGTGATAAGACAAACCAAAGCAAATACATATATTTAGAACAACTAGAACATAAACTATTTTATTTCTGGAAACAATATTATATCTTTTTACCTGTTCTTTGAGGAATTTCATAATATGTTTTTGTCTCTACTTTTTTCATTGAGTTAAATAGAGTTCTCTATGTCTATTAGATATAATAATTTTGTATTGTCTTTATTATTTTTTTAAATATTATAAGTATTCGTATATAGCAAGATCTGAAACCTTGCTTTTATGGATAATGATTTCTAGTGCGCTAGTGAATTATAGCTCTGAGTAGAGTCACCATAGTTGGTGATTGATGAAAATTTTCTTTATTGCTTCACGCTGTCTACCGCACATAGCAGAGTAGGAAGACAAGGCCGGGAACTTAGTGTTAAGACTTGAGACACTCTCTTCACACAAGGACAATTCCGTTTGCCACTTTTCGCTGAATTTTTAAGGCACGTGTTGACTGGCGGAACTTAACGCCGTTTATAGGAGTCGTGTGTCCTTGCGCCTCGACCTATTCATTTTAATAGTTTTTGTATTACCTTAATGGCCTAAAACCTCCATGTAAAATTGTGCACAGTCGGTACGTCATGAATTGATTAGCACGTACTTAAGAACTAAGATATTATAGTTTTCTGCGGTGGTTCCTAATATTTTTAGAAATAGAAGGAAACTGCACAACGGAGTATCTTAATTGTTTAAAATAATATTTAATTAGCTGTCCTAGACGACGCGTCTCCGGCCTCGTCACTTCCAAGAGGTATATGACCTTATCACCGAGATAGCGGCTACGTGAGCTCCGTCACTGTGTATACTGCATGCTGGCTTGGAGTGACAAGTATGAACAAGTCTCAACTATTGTACTACTATTGTTAATAAAATGTTCCTCGTTACCTACAGCTAAGCAAGATGTATTCTTCAACAAAAAATTTAAATATTAAAAAACTATTTTGTCACACGTAAAAATGTTGATATTAAGATACGTTTGCGTATAATTGAGTTTGAGAGAAGTATTCATCAGTTTCGATGTTTACACGTAACTTATAACTGACCTTAATAGTTGTGTGCAATTTTTCAGCTTTTACTTAATGTTTATTTTTAAATTTTGCTTCGATAAACATACAATACGCATACAAAACATACAATAATACAATAATAGTGTCGACTTAGATAACAGTCTGACTCTCCGTTTTTCATTTTTCGCCCTAATTCTAGAAATTACATTGAGAATCATCACTGCGTCTCGTCTTATCAAAGCAGAAAAATGTCTATTTGAAAGATCTAATTCCATATTAAAAAAACAGTCTAGTTTTACTATAAATTCTTATAAGAAAAATGTAAAAACGCTCTATTTGGTTTACGCAGACGTAGCGTTTACAACGCTTCGCTATTAGTGCTACATGACTTCACAGTTTCAGACGACACTATTTCCCAGAGGGACGATGAGACGTACGCGTCAATTATCGTACATTCTAATTCTATTTCATTGATGTATGTCATGTTATAATAATTTGTTAGCATTTTTCTTCGATGCTATAAACACGTGTGTAGGCTAGGTTAGGTACTGGTACTGTCCGTTTGAGTGGGAAATGTTAAATATGTAACATTGTATTAAGGATGTGAGATTTTTAATTTGTTAATGGAATGATTCACAGCCAAAATATTGCTTTGATTTATTATTAACTAGACGTTGCCGGCGGATTCTCCCACGTGATGCAAGTAACAAAGAGCTGTTTATGATACAAGTCTAACAATAACAGCAGGTACGGAGAGTAACATCGGACGATAGTTAATTATAGTCTCCATCGATAAGTATACTATTCAAGACCAAAAATACTGTCCAATTTGAACCAGAAGTTCCGGTTCCTAAGTTAGAGACTAGCGCGTTCAAGGAAACAAATTCTTCTTTATCTTATAATTAGTATATATTTAGATTTAGCTATAAGTATTGTATATATTAGCATTATTTTTATATTAGCATTAGCATTATTAATAAATTGGATTCTGACCACTCTGGTCAGCTAGTAGAATTCTATAGTAAGAAAAAACAGGAGAAGAAAAAAAATGCTTTTGTACCTGTCACAGTTAGTCGTTTGGAACGTATGAGAGTTAGTTTACTAACTAATTTACTAGTGTTAGATATAACTTTACCTCCCAATCCTTTGTACAATTCTTTTTTTTACTCTCTTATTAATAAATTTCATTCAATATTTACTCCCAAAGAGATTACAATTACTGATAGTCCTATCTTTGGTGACTGGGCCACAGCAGATATTTATAAGAGTACGGAGACACTGTATATGTTACATTATGAAAAACAATTTAATAGTGGTGAAGAGTTTAAAGAGTACTTAAAATCTTACTCTAAAATTTTCAAAAGAGTTTACAAAATTGCAAAATCTGTATTTATTAAAACAAAAATCAGAAATAGTAGTAATAAAATTGAAGCCACTTGGAAGGTTGTTAATGCCGAGACTGGGAGAACTAGGGTGAAAGATTCTAATTTTAAACTTAGTATTGATGGTCACATTGTTGATTCCGATTTGGAAGTGGCCATTGCATTTGATAAGTTTTTCTCTACTTTTCCAGTCAGTCTAACAAACGATTTAGGTTCTTCCACCACTATTGCAGAATCGTTAATGAAAGACAATGTTCCCGAGTTTTATAATGGTTTCGTTTTCCGTAATGTAAGTTATTCAGACATTAGTGTAGCTTTCAAATCAATTAGTATGAAAAAGACAGCCAACTTGTGGGGTGTCTCAGTTAATATTATAAATTCTTTAATTGATATTTTGATTTCTGATTTAGTTACAATTTTTAATAGATGTATTGATTGTGGAGTGTTTCCTGATTTGATGAAATATAGTAAAATAACTCCATTGTTTAAATCAGGTAGTACGACGCAAGACCCCACAAATTTCAGACCGATTTCAGTACTACCTACGATTAGTAAAATTTTTGAATAGCTGATACTCAGTCAGCTTCTTACCTATTTTAATAAAAATAAATTACTGCACACAGGTCAATTTGGTTTCACTCGTGGAAGGTCAACATCTGATGCTGGGGTCAAATTATTAGAGAGTGTATTCGCGGCTTGGGAGGAGTCACGTGATGCCTTTGGGGTGTTTTGTGACTTATCCAAAGCATTTGATTGTGTGCAGCATAAAACTCTTATTAGGAAGCTACACCACTATGGTATAAGAGACATTGCTTTGGATCTTCCCACTTCTTATTTAAGTAATAGGATTCAAAAGGTAAATGTCAACGGGAAACTATAGTTAATTGTATTTGTAACAAATATTGGCAGTTAAAAAGAGTGGCCATGAGTTTCTTTGCCTGTGTCTTCTCATGAGCTCAACCATTTGAACGGGCTTTTTTCAAGTCAAAATTGCACTTTTTTTTTGGTTATTTTGTTTTGCATTTTTTTTCTACTTTTATGACATGTCCAAGTAAATGTTAAGCATTTTTATGGAATAAAGATATTTTGACTTTGACTTTGACTTTGATACTTTAAAATATTCCAGACTCACAAATATAATATGACGTGCCCCCGGACCTACAATGAGAAAAAAATATAACAATTATCTATAAAAGTTATCTATCTCAAATATGAAAAAATATTAATTAATGATAGTTTACTTTAAGAATTAATTCTTAGAAATGACTTGAGATTAAAGATTAAAAATAAACTCATTCAATGATGTGCGGCTGATGAAATTTATAATGTAACATATTATTTTTTAACATTATAAAAAAAATATTCTATTATACGTTTCCAGTATAAAAATGAAATCGAATTAAATTTAAGAATTTATTATTTATTCAATTAGGCCATTACGTATAAGTATTTTGGAATCGTCAACTTGCATAGAAATGTTAGTAGTGAGTGTAACATAAAGTAATCATCGTCCCAGGAGGCAGGTTTGCTGTATCGACCACCTATAATTATAGAACCAATCTGTTTTGTCACTAGGATCATAATACA
Organism: Heliconius nattereri; assembly: GCA_013403645.1. NCBI lineage: Eukaryota > Metazoa > Arthropoda > Insecta > Lepidoptera > Nymphalidae > Heliconius > Heliconius nattereri. The sequence continues at coordinate 405,080 of JAAIXI010000236.1, forward strand.
GGGGCCACCGTGGTCCACACCGTGGCACAGCTTCTGACTGTTAACGATGTAAGTTCGAGTCCCACTCGAAGAAATTAATTATCTTAATTTCTTCGCTCTGATAGCAAGACAAAGCATGGAGCCACTCAACATGAGTTAACTCAACCACTTAAGACAGCTTAAGAATTGGGCAGAAAATGGGGCACTAGTGTCTTTTAATATTAGATTCCTTCTGCTTACTCTGCTATATACATATGTGATGCCACGTAAACATAAAAATAACTATTATTATAATCAGACCGAGCCAAAAATATCTTCGAGTCAATATTCGAACCTTGAGCCGTCGAATCTCGTCCCAACTGAAACCCTATTATATTACTTATTGCAGTTACAATAATATCTATAATAGTAAGCACTTAAGTAAAGAACGCCAGGTGTACAACCTACATACATCTCGACATAGCAAGACAGCAGCCGGCCCGGCGGCGCCCGGCGCGGCGCCTGGACTCTACTTCCCTCGAGTCTATTTGAGGCCAGTCGCAGAGGCACAAGCGTGCGACTGTTAACGCGATAAATTGTGGATTCAATTCCCACCCGTGGAAATGAAATATTATTTTTTTCATTTTCTCAGTATGGTATCTGCAAAGCGTGGTGTTGAGTTCCGTCACGCAACTTCTCTAGAATTAGCAGAAATTGGGAAATGGAAGTCTTATCTTAATGGGAAAGGAGTGTCTTAACACTAGGTTACCAGGTTCCCTCTGCCTACCCTGCTATGTACGGGACACAGCGTGAAGCTAAAAAAAACAAAGAAAACATTTTTATTTGATCACAACGGCGAAACTGCAAATAAAAGTTAGTACCTTTTAAAAAACGTTTTTATGAAAGTAAAATATTGGTAGAGAGTTTTCACCCATTTACCATGAAGATGACGACAGTGGAAGGTTATTGACGTCAACATTGTCCGGGTTCCGTCTCCGTTTCTTATTTCTTGCGCCGGCGCCTTCTCAAGGCAAGAGCTGGGTCTTTACACTATGATTAAAATGAAGTATACGTACACTATAGTTGAGGCAATATTGGACTATTCTCAGTATTAAGAGTTAAAAGAAAACTTCAAATGCTGTATGATTGAGTTTGTACCGCCTAAGGTGAAGCCTTCGTGAAATTCATAGCAAGCATCACCTTCAGAGTTATGTACTAGAGGTAAGACTTAAATTTTATGTTAACCCTCAGGACTCTTATCTCGAAAAAGAAAATATTATCTGCCAAATCCAGCACTAAGTCGTAATACAATTGAATTTTAATTAACGAGGATTTACACTATGGTTCTAGTGACGGTTCGTTTACGGTCGGATTTTAGTTAGTTAAAAATGTTCTTTGAAATATTTAATATATTTTCATTTCTCGCTCTGGTCTCGAGGCAAAGCGTGGCGTTAAGTTCCGCCACTCAACACGTAATGCTTCCAGAATTCTTAGAATCTTTCCTTATGATGCAATATGGGTCACGTCTTTCCATCAATCTTAAATGTTAAAGGATACATAATATCTATAATAATATTTTAAAGCTGACAAGTCTGTTTGATTCAACGCGACTTGACAATTTATCGAGGGTAGCTGCAGGCCATCGCTTGGAGCTAATCGAGTATGCTGGCGGTCCAGCTTACCCTGGACGCTTACAATGTTACCTGCACGCATCGCAGTGTTCACATGAACACGCGGCCGACTTCGTATCATTTATTACTGTTGAAAATATTTGCGTCAATTGTCCCCTAGTAAGTAAAATCAAGCAATGTTGGATATTTTTATCGTATGCACCTGTCCTATCGAAATCAAATTATGTTTAATTATTATTATGTTTTCAATGAAATTTAAATTACAGTCAAACTGAATATGCGATGTCTACATATTGTAAGTAGTTTTTAGTAAGTTTCATGTGTGTGGGGTAAGAAAGGAGGATGTCTCATTTTCCATGTCTTCAGAGATGTTGCTGTTTCATAAGACTTAAAAAGAATCGAACAAGTACGAGTCGGCCTCGCCCACTGAGGGTGAAGGAACTACTAGTTAGAAAGTTTTTTTGTCACATTCACGCTGTATCCCGCACACAGCAGAGTAGGCAGTGGGAATCTAGTGTTAAGACACTCCGTTCCCCACTTCCTGCCGAATTCTGGATTGCGTGTTGCGTGGCTCACTCACTCAACTCAACGCCGCGCTTTGAGTCGACACCAGAGCGAAGAAATAGAAATATAAAGGTAAATAAATATTTCACTTTTACGAGTGGGGTCGCTGCGCCACAACGCGACGGCCTCTACTTACTTACTTAGAAAGTTGACAAACTTAAATTTAATAGTTCTTAAACTCAACTTAATTTATAAATTTTTTTTAGTTAAATTTCTATTAAAGCCAAATTTCATGATTTTGTGTCGTTGATAATATAGATCAGAGAGACTATAGATCTGGATATTTGATATTAATTTGAGCTCCTTACCTACATGCGTTATTAAGAATTGAGAGACACAGTTAATTGTAAATTTTATAAAATTAAAAGGGTTCCGATTTTCTCTTTTGAGATACGAAAGTTAAGTTAAGGAACTACATCACACTTTTTAGTCAGTCATAATACTCAGAAATTTGAATAGAAATTGAAGATAAAAGTAGGACATAGAATCGATTTTCATGGATTAATATAAAGTGACCTATTGAAGTGCAGCAAGCTATGTGACTTCGCATTTACCTCCTAACTAGCCTCTAACCTCGAGGAACTAGCATCGCATAGCATAGCTGCCCGCTGCACTGTCTGCATCTGTCAAAGCAATTTGGAATTCATTTTGCAGCTTCGTAAGATCCGAAAATTATACGTTATTATAGGTTATATATATGGAAAAGACAATCTTACCAAATCAACGATTAGGTACAGTACAATACTCGTACACTTACTTCATTTTTAGGAAATCTTCAATTGGATGACATCGCAATATAGCGAATGGAACCGGCGCAGGAATGTTATAGCTTATCAAATTCACTGATGTTCAAATGTTAGTAATATTTTAAGATATCATAAGATTAGATACATATATTATGTGTAATATATGGATTTTTATATATTTATTAAAGCAATATTATGTGGTTGCTCCACATGATATTGCTTTAATACACACTTTTTTCATACGGGCTTTGAACCTACTGCCTTCACATGCCTTTCTTAATATGCAACGAATGTTGTTTGTTCCTTAGAAAGCTGGATGAATATTAATTTAAATTATGATAAAAGTAATTCCTAACTTCTGGGTACTTACGTATGTAAGCGATCAGATGTCACTACATTAAACTAACGATACCGTTAAATTACAACTTCTGTTAACAATGTTTCTATGAGGAAAAACTCAGTCAATATCGGATATAAAAGACACCGACCTTAATGCTCAGTTTCTTAGAACTTATCTTCAACCTTCTCTTAATTTTACCTCGCAGACGTGTTCGCCTAAACGTAGGCCTGCGCGCGCGCACCTTCGACAGTGACAATGATCGATTATCAGAATTGCTTTCACATGTCTGACGCAACCGACAGACATGTCATAGTAAGCTGTTACACTAGAAGCTAACTTCTTTGTAAAATATGACTGAAAACTAACATAACTGATATTATATGCATAAAATTTATATTGTTAGTTTTTTTTGATAATTTGATAGGTAATGGCAGTATTTTAACTGGATATATTTTTAAAACGACTATATACATAACACAGAAAGACAGACAGACAGACAGTAGCAAGAAATGTTAAAAGAAATTCTAAGGAAGAATTCTAGATCATACGCAATGACCGACGCGTGCGCAAGTTTTCGACAATGATCGATTGTAAGAATTGCTTTTATCTGCCTGACGCAATTCAAGTTACAGAAATGAGACCTGGCAGTCTTTATATTTGTAAAACGAAAAATATTAAAATATTACTCCTGCACTATTAGACTTATTGACAGATTATCTTTGTCTTTTCAGTATAAAAAGGAATAGTTCACCTAACTTCTGGCCTACCGCGTGTGTCTGCGCACGCGCATATTTATATGCTCGTAGTTAAAGACGTGGACTTTGGATGATCGATTGTTAGCATTGATTTTACCTGTATGACGCAATCGACACAAATGTCAAGTAATGTAATGTGGGTTACAAATAAAAATTGGAGAGTAATAAAAATAGTATTTTTATAGTTTTAGTTTTAAAATGGACGGAAAGGGGGAACCAAGGTAAGTAATTGGTAGATCTGTGTTTGTTCTGTTTAGTAGCCAAGCGTAGATGTGCGCGTGTGCAAATTTTTGATAATGATTGATTGTAAGAATTGTTTTCTACCTTGACGCAATTATGATTAACGAAAGTTTTTTTTTTTTTTTTTTTTTTGGATTTGAAGTTAATGCTGTTAGCCTTAATTGGCCTTTACAGCGACACCGGGTGGGTAGGGAAGAGGGTGCTCATTCCCTGGAAAATTGCAGGCACAGTGTGGCTGCCTGTGGGGAGCGCCGACGACGCAAGGGCGCCCCCTGCGGGGCTCGAACCTCGGCTTGCGGTCGTCGAGCGGACTGGGAGTTTCCCTATTCTAAGCAAAGCCGGCCGCGACACAGAAGCCGCGACCGGGGGTAAAAATTAGACTAGTCTAAGGGAGCTAACGGTCCCTAACCGCTGGACCCGACGGCGCCAACGCGCCGCCGGGCCGTGAGATAAGCTGGACTACGTCGTCGATTCCGGCGACGACGGTGTGTGTGTCGTGCGTGTGTAGTGTGTTTCCTACCTACGTACGGGCCGTTTGCTACTGTAATGGCGTCATCGGAGTCTAATAAGACGCTACGCGGGCGTCTACGAATCGCGTGAGGCGTGTAGTTACACGCCTCGGCGACGAGGGGGTTCGCGTGCGAGCCTGCGCGCTCAAAGTGGCGCTTCGCTAAGCGTTTGCAGTGCTCGTGAATCGATTCCAGTTCAAAATCTCTATGTAGGTCGACATTGCGCACGTACCAGGGGGAACCTGATGCGATACGCAGGAATTTATTTTGCACTATTTGCAAGGGAGCAAGCTTGGTGTGCGCGAACGCAACGCAAGCGTAAGTAAGGACAGGTCTAATACAAGTTTTGTATAGTGTCAGCTTATTTCTAAGTGACATTTTACTTTTCTTGTTTATGAGATAATATAATCTATTGAGAATGTACTTTGCTTTATTGCAGACTTTTGTAATGTGGGGTTTGAAAGTTAATCTAGAGTCTAGAGTGACACCTAGATATTTGACCTGTTTTTCCCAGGGAATGGGTTTATCTAAGAGATGGATGGTAGAGACTCTTTTATATCTATTGAGAGGGAAGAGTATTGCTTTACTCTTCTCGGGATTGACTTCGATTCTCCATTGGCGGAACCACACACCGAGTGCGCGGGCCGCTTCCTGGAGTCGGTCATATAATTTGGTAGTACAACGCGAGGTTGTGAAGAGGGCTGTATCGTCGGCGTACATTGCCAGGTGAACACCCGGAGTGAGCGGGATATCACTGGAGTACAACGAGTACAGGATAGGACTAAGCGTGGAGCCTTGTGGCACGCCTGCGCGGAGGAGGCGGGGGGAAGAGAGAGTGCCTTCGACTTTATAGCGAAAGTATCTATTCGAGAGAAAGTCCCGCAGGATGTGTACGAGACAGTCAGGCAAGCCGTAAACGGCGCGCAGCTTGTAAATCAAGCCGTTATGCCAGACTTTATCGAAAGCTTTCGCTATATCGAGAAAAATAGCAGCTGTATTGCTGTGAGAACGGTCTCTGAGATTGTGTCGAGCGATATGCTCTACGACACGGTGGACTTGGTGTATGGCGGAGTGTTTCTTTCTGAAACCGAATTGCTCATTACAGAGCAGAGAGTCGGTCTCTACCACCTCTGTGAGTCTAACGAGAATGATTCTCTCGTAAATTTTACCTAAACAGCTGAGAAGGCTGATAGGTCGATAACTGGACGGGATATTCCGCGGCTTATTAGGCTTGGCAATGCCTATGACTATGGCCTCCTTCCATTCGTCGGGGAATGAACACGACTTAAGAAGGGAATTGAATATAATGACCAATAGAGATATGAACTGAGCCGGTAGGGACTTGAACATTCTATTAGACAGTTTGTCGGGCCCCGGGATTAACGAAAGAAAAATACACTATTCTTACATTTCTATATTCTTACAAAATGGGTGTACGACAATGAGAGAAAAGATAAACATCATTATCTTAGGTTATTGGCTAATTATAAAGAATATTTTAACTAGGGACTTTATTACAATAAATTTGTATATTATTTTAATAAATTAAGGCTTTAAAAAGGCCGTTTTATTTTTGATAACCTTTGTTATTTTATTTTAAGGCGTTTATACCGTCTCTTAACCCGGATCTGTTTTTATCGATTAAAACCTTTTATGAAAAATTTCTAAATAAACATTTTGTTAGTAAAAAAAAAATTGTTTTATTTTTTACCCCACTACGGAGAAATAAAAAAGAGGGTTATGATTTTGAACGGTACCATACCATTCATCTATTTCCCTGTGGCTTCTATAATATTTATCATAATTTGATAAGTTAGGTATCATAAATGAAAAAAATAAGTTCTGAAACTGAGACCCGACTACTGATAATCACGCTCTAAAAGTATGAAACAAGAAAATATTGCACCTGAAGTGGTGCCGTGTCCGTGCACCACCTCCACTTCCTCCTGTTAGAATAAGGGCATGTTAACATTAAATCTGGACACATCTGTCGAAGGACCAATGGCCGTTGGAGCTGACGAGTCCTTGAGTGGAGACCGCGGATCGGCAAGCGTAGCGTAGGGTGCCCTCCAGCTCGATGGACCGACGACCTGAAGAAGGTTGCTGGCTTCGATTGGATGCGGAAGGCGGAGGATCGGGAGCATTGGCGCACCCTGGGGGAGGCCTATGTCCAGCTGTGGACCAGAAAAGGCTGATTTGATTGATTGATAACATTAAATTAAGTTTACAGAATTGCCTTTGTATTTGATAAATATATATATAGTAGGCATATTATATTTCGTTCTGATTAAAAATACATGATACTAATGCATGTTCTTGAAAGACAAACCGCGGCGTTAAGTTCCGTCGTTGCCTTTAATTCAAACGCAAAGTAATATTTAACGCATCATTAAAAAGTATAGCTTTCCTTTATTTATAACATTTAATTAAATATATAGCTTTAACTATAAACCTATTACATTATAATAATAATGCGTTATAAGCACAACGACATTGACACGTACCGCCGCGACCACACGCGCGGCCTTACGCTTAGAATTGTAACAGTTCACAAAAAAGCTTAAAATTAACTTTATTTCTAATGCAATAAAATAAAAAGTTCAATAACAAACAAAATACATCTATTGCATTCGTAAACCAGTCGTATTCTAACAATTATAGAGTTGATTGTTGACTGACTTTTATATAAATGAATGTATGTCCTTTTAGCATTAAGCTGGCTCTGGTATTTCATTCATGCCCGCTAATAAGGCCACGTCGTACGATCATAGTACGCGTAGATTTGATCGATCTGAAGGAACATACTGATAAACTACTTTAGTTTAATCAGAGTTTCTGTTGGTTTAGTATACGTTTTTGTTGATTTCCTTTTAAATATTGTACGCAGGGGCACCAGCGTGACTGTAAACGTGACAGGCTGTGGGTTGCATTAATTCATTTCTTCGCTCTAGTTCCTCCACTCAACACGCAAAGTGAGGAGCGGAGTGTCTTTTCACTAGGCTCTCTCTGCCTACCCTGCCACAGTAACTAAAAAATTAGAAAGCTAAATGACATTAATTTTATTCTTTTCATGTAAACTTTATCTTTCAGATCGCAAAGATATATTACACGGAATTAATATAAATATTAACTCATGTTGACTTTCTAAGTAAATTTAATAATTTTGTCCATTACTCCGCGATATCTAGTTCAACGTTCTTAACTCCTACGAAATGTGATCCTCATGTTACAAAGATTATGTCGTCATTTTCTTAACAATATGATAAAGAGTTGCTTAGTATAAATAGTTGTACAACAAACAAGTAAAACAAACAGACTTAGTAATTAGATATTGTAGTAAAGGTGTTGTAGCATTAGCTTGACACCGACTTCATAATTATAAAATCTTTGTATAATTATTTTTCACTTTTTAGTTCGTTGTTAGAAGTCGGTTTTTGTTTTTGTTAAAAATTAATTTATTTTACGATTTTTAGTGATGGGTAGATCTTAAAATGATGCTTCTTAAACGAGTGGTGATGGTGGTGGTAGTGGTTGTCAACGAGTGGTTGTGGTTGTCCTAAGTAAAACTTTATTTAATTAGGTATTATTTTTGTGCAAAGTTACATTTTGGTATATTGACAAGAAAATACATAAAATGTATTCGGGCGAATGAAGAATCTCCCTTTTTTGAAGTTGGTTGAAAATGAGAACATCCTCTTTTTTGAGGTTGGTTGAAAAGAAATGCAACGATCAGGAATCTCACCTCTGACATCAATTTAAAAAGTTTTTGCTTGTAACTATTACAGTATAATCAATTTTTTACCAAAAAAAACAAACTTTCTAAATTTTCACCGGATCCCATAATCGGAACCTAACCAAACTTTCACTAAATTATCCTTGAAGTATATCCTTTCAAATAAAAAAAGAATCATCAAAATCGGTTTGCGCGACATTGAGTTATTCGTCTATTTGTCGCGCACATACCTAATGCAAATTTAAGACTTATGTGATTTTCTCATAGATACCATTGTCAGACATGGATAAAAAAAATGGGACCATTCGGGAAGCCTCACCTTTCGATCAAAAAAAATCGGTTCACCCAGTCAAAAGTATGAGGTAACAAACATAAAAAAAAAAATACAGTCGAATTGATAACCTCCTTCTTTTTGAAGTCGGTTAAAAAGGGGAAAAAATACAAATATTATAATTCGGCAAAAGCAAAGTTTAAGGAGTTGTTAACTTAGTAACATAAGCCCGTCGTGTATCAGCATCTGAGTTAAGTTCCGTTACTCCACAAATAATGTTTCGAAAACTGGGTAGGATGTTCCCTCTGTTTACTTTGCTAATACTTACATATATGCAATATAAAGCTGTAAATAAAAAAGAAGTTAATTCCTAATTTAAAATGAATTAAATAAACGACCGCAACGGACGCTACAAGCAAGTTGTCAAAATTTTACTTCGAACGTTACTATTGCACTTTAGCGTGCATTTTGAAATTACAAATTAATATAAATCCACGTATTTTTAACCCTGCTACGTTGGTACAAGGTTCAATTCCGCTTGAATAAAATATATACAGTTAACAGAGAAGTCATTATGGAAGCTTCGCAAATAGCCCGGTGATGACAGCCTCTATTAAAATTGAAACAAAATTGTATATTGAGAGAAAATAGAAGGGACGCTTAAGTGTTGTACTATAGTCATTATCACTTTGGAAAAAGATTTTTTTTTATTAATATAAAATTATTGTGTAAAAAATGAGATGGTACATCTAGAACGAGGTAACAATAGACTCCCTCTGCCTTCTCTGCCATATGTGAGATGCAGCTAAAAAAACACTGGGTTAATACAGATATAACTCGTAGAATATTCGTATTTAATTAAGGATATTTCCCCAGTTTGGATAGACAAAGTAAAGTGAAATAGGTAAATAAAGGACAGTTGAGCATTTGATGATTGTTCATCGAGAGTAGTATAAAAATAAATTTATACATATAATTATCTAACTAGAGGCCGTCGTGGCAGGGGAAGACATGTGCAATTGAAAACGCGACTATTGTGGGTTCGATTCCCACACGAGAGAAGAAATTTAATATTTTCATTTTCTAGTGCTGGTGATGAGACAATACGCGGCGTTGATACCACGCGATATCTCCAGAATTTGGCGGAAAGTGGGGAACGGAGTGATTAAGTTACTCTGATTTTCATTATCCTTCTCAACATATCACCTGAAATTTGAATGGCACACAGATCCTTGTATTTCATTCTTTTTTCCATTTTTGTTATATGACCAATGAAGCCATATTTTATTGTGTAGTTCTTTTAGTGTCCCGCTGTATTATCATTCAATCACTCAGGAAACAAGTGTTAAGACATTTCGGTCCCTATTTTCCATGAAATATTCCAGACGTTGCGAGTTGCGTGGTGTGACGGAACTCAACGACGCTTTTTATCTTTTTGTAAAGAAAAACAACCTATTCCCCTAATTAGACATCAAACCCACGACGCGTTTGAAATAAGACGCAGAGATACTGCACAAAATTGATGTTTTGAACAAAAAATACTCAAGAAGTAACATTCAATAGCTCTATTTGAGCAATTAGTTATTGGATTAATGAATTATGAGGTTCCTATCTTTATTTTCATTATCTAATACTAGCATTATCTAAATGCATTACAAGCTCCTAAAGATAAACTACAAAATAGAGTGCAAAAGAAATAATTACTTGTTGAATTAAAATGAATAGTCATTATGATGATGAAACATCGGCTGAATGAACGCACGTTGTTTGTTCTGCGTGACCTACATACTACTGTATGTGGTTCAGGTGCGCTCGTACACGCCAGGCTGAAAACGTACACTGTTTAGAGAATCAATTTGTAACTACATACATACAAATTCTTGTTAAATGTAGATGGCTTTTTGTTTTATAATAACATTTAGATCAAAAGGAGTTTTCAATTATTATAAAGTCGTCTTACAATAGGTGGTAGAGCCCTATCCAACCTAATCTAACCTATCTAATAAGACCTATCTAATAACCTATCTAATAAGACCTAAAAAATAAATGTTTTAAATTAAAACACTACTTTGAGGTATTAAACTCACAACCACTGTGTAAGAAAATGAAGTCTATTGATAAAATATATATACACACAGCGAAATGTTGTGACTGAGAGAGGAAAGCCTAAAATGATAATCATAAAGCAAAATATTTAAATGTCATGTTTTTCTATGTATTCTGCGTATAGCAAGAGAGGCAGAGATAAAATAGTGCTAAGATACCCACTCTGTTCCTAACTTTTGGCCTGAAGTCATTACTTTGCCGATTCAGTGACATGAAAATCAATGAGGCACTTTGACACAAAGTGGGACCAGAACTGGGAAATGAAAATAATTAATTTCCCCAATTTACAGTCCGACCCACTAAGCAATTCTACGATGGCATTAATATGTGTTTGTTTAATATAATATTTATACAAAGAATAGTAATATTTAAAAAAAAAATGAAACTTATAATAATTTCCTGTCTGAAAATGATGTAACGTATGACGATTGACGACTACAGGAAAACAATTAACCTCACAAAGCATCAGTCAGCTTACTTTCATGCGGCGGAGTCATGAGTCACGTGGCGCCCAACGTATATTACATTCACCTGCTTTCGCGGAAAATGATTCAGAGCCGTCTTCACGTGACACGGGGGGTGGTTCCTTATTATATAATCATATATTTTATAAGTGATCCTTGCAGTGGTTGGGACACGGAGTGGAATACAGGCGGATATTAAAGTATTCAACATTCGACCGTCATTCAACACACGATGCCTCCAGAATTCGACGTGAAATGGAGAACAGAGTTTCTTAACACTAGGTCCTCTCTGCTGGAAATAGCGTGAAGCTGATTAACATTTGACAGTTGTGAGTTTGATTCCCACACAGGAGAAGGAAATATTTAATATTTTCAGTTTAAGGTCTGGTAACAAGACACAGCGCAGCCTTAAGTTCCAATACTCAGCACTCAATTTAAAAATTGGGTGGTATTTGGGTAACAAAGTCTCTTAATTTTAACCCTAGGTTCCCTTTGCCTACCCTACTCTATACGAGATGTAAAAATAAGCTTTCATAATACATATTACACAAAACCAAAATAAGAAAGATACTATCTTATAAATATAATTTTCCTCATTCCTCATCAAGCCATTGCTTACGCAATACAAAACGGATATTTATAGACCTTACAAGCTTAAGTTTAAACTTAAAGGTTATTCTAGGTAAGCTCTTATCTACAGTAACTGTAAATTTTATTTACTAAAGGATTTTCCAATGAGTGTACCGCAAGGCGACACTGACCACGTAAATTTAATCTAATAAGTTGTTATGAATCACGCTTACCATATTACAGATTTTTAAGATATTATTGACGTAATAGGAAAATGGTTGTATGAGGTCCTTGATCGTTGCTGGTTCACGTCCTCTAGAGAATGTCTATATAATATATAGATGGTACTATTGTGAGATTTTTTGGATTCTCATCTATACTATACTTATAAATTTTAAGGAAGTCTGTTAAAGTCGAGTAATAGAATGTATAACGTTGGGTTGTTGTCTACGGATGTTGTTTTTTTTTCTAGATAAAAAAAAATATATTTTTTAAATATGTAAAAAACATTGCTATGTTAAAGTTAAAAAAATATGTTTGTTTTTAGGTACGTTTATTTAACATTATCGAAAAAAATAATAAGAAAATATTTGGGTTTTATTTTTAGGATGGATTAATAAATGTATATATTAATAAATATATTTGGAACTCCGCCCCTGCTCCCTTGCTTTAAAGGACATCGACTTAAAATATTCTTGCGTTATTGCATGTAAGACACTACATCCTCATACACGATGTTAAAAAAAAAATCAGCTTCACGCTTTATCCCGTACATTGTAGGGTAGGTAGAGAGAACTATATATTCAGAATTATATGTTAATTTAATGATGAAAATACCCAAAAAATGATCGAAACAGTGATATTTCACTGTGTTTAGCTAATACAAACCTTTTTAGCTTGAAGAATATAAAACAGAGGGATCTTCCGATATTGTATTACTGACAGGAGAAATGTCAAAAATAGTTTAAACATTATAATATAATATGTACCTACCTACATACATGTGTAATTTATTAACTTAGATTAATATTGCACACGTTACTAGTGAAATTAAATACAATGGCTCCTATTTACAATGGCACAACGCAGCCTGCAGCGTGATAGCACGTGAAATGTGAGTATCACTCTTATATCACTCGTGTATCTTGCATTTCATTTATATTTGCATAAGGTTTATGCGTGAAACAAGCCACCTGTGTGCAGAATTCTTTAATTCACTAAGTAAGTGATAAACTTGCACATTCTTTGCTATGAGAAAACTATGCTAGTCTCTTTATATTAAAGATAACTTACGTGTGTACTTTTAGCCAATATTATGATATATTTGTCCTCTATAGGCGATAGGAATTTGCTCGTTTGCTTCTAACTTCTTGTTGACTCTTTCTTTAATTATATCCTTAAAACAGTAATACCATTTTTCCTGCCTGCCTGCCTGCCTACCTGTGCGTATGCCTGCTGTATGCGGAACACAAAGTGACGCAGATTTATTTTTTATATTTGTCTAACCGTGTAAATGTCGGCCGTGGTGGCTGGTGGGAAGGTGCGGGAATGTGGAAATTGTGAAATTTCATTAGAAATTGCTTATGCGTGGGTAATTCTCGCTACTAAACACTGTTTGTTTATATTATCGACTAACTGGACCTGACGCTCGCGGACAGTAGCGCAGACTTCAGATTGTTCATTTTATAAATGATTTTTTATTATAAATTAGAAGGTATGTAATATTGAACTTTTATCTTTGAGCTGGATTGTTAATTTAAATTTGGCTAGAGAAAGCATTTACTCATATAAGTACTTGTTTAAGTTGCATGAATACACGTAGGTTCCCACTCGAGGAAATGAAATATTTAATGATCTTGTTTCCCCGTTGTGGTATCGAAGCAAAGCGTGGTATTCCGCCACTTAACATACAATGCTCCCAGAGTTCGGCGGAAAGTGGGAAACGAAAATGTCTTAATGGGAACAGGTTCCTTCTGCCTCCCCCGCTATATGTGGGATACAGCGAGAGTTGTATATTATATATAATAGTAACTTATACTGGCTTCTTCGCCGACGTTCCGGTTTATTCAAAGTATCTACTCAAAATTACTATGACAACAAGAACAAAATGAACCATTAGTCTTCTTCGATAAATGGACTATCAAACACAAAGAAAATCTGTTCCAACCGGTCGTTCCCGAGATTATCGTTCAACCAAACACTCTTTACAATTTTAGTAAATATAAAAAGTGTAGGTAACATATTATATAAAATGAATTAACAAAAAATAAGAAATATTCCCTGTCGCAAGTCTACCATATCATCCACAGTATTTAAACAGAGCGACTCATAGCCCGAGTATGAGTCCTTCACGCCGCCACCGCGCGGCCACCGAGCGTCGTTACAATCAAAATACCTATTTGTTACAAACTAAAATAAGGCATTAAACAAATTAAAATTCCAACGATGTATTTTTAGTTATTTACTCGTTTCCCTAAATATTTTAAACACGTGAGTAAAAATAAAAAGAATGGAGGAAGGAATGTGTGTAAACACGTGTTTACTTTAAAAATGATGAGGTTATCGTGGACGCATCTTACTGGAAATGACACTATTGTGGGTTCGATTCCTGCTCGGAGGAATACCCCCTTTACATTTCCTGCCCTGGCTGTACAAACTGCGGCGTTGAGTTCCGCCACACAATATGCAATATCTCAAATTCTGGCTCAAAGAGGATCGGAGTGTCGTGTCCGTAGTTTCTGTCTTTTCTACCTTTTATATTGTTTTTTTTATTTGAAAAAAATGTAAATTAAAAAAAAACATAATATAAAAGAGACAAACTTCTATTAATAGCTATATTAATAGACGTTTGTTTAAACTGCTACAAGAATGTATTCTCACATTTCTTTCCAAAGCACGTTAAAAGTATAATAACTTTTTTATGATAAATTATTACAGTTTTTCTTAAGGAAACAAAGGCACCTTATAGATCGTTAGTTCCTAAAATTAAATTCAAATTCTTTTGTTTTATTGATTGAGTTAGAAGATGAGGGCCCTTCTGAGAAATACAGATAAGAAGCTTTTGCTCAATATATTTTAGTTTATTCCTGTATTCCGCATGTATCCGGGTGGGCAGATGAAACTTAGGGTTGAGATATTTCGTTCTTATTAAGTTCCCCACTTACGCCTTGTAGAGCAATTGTTGAGTGCCGGAAACCAGGGAGAGGAAATTAAAATTTAAATAACAATAGTTGTTAACAGTTTAACTTTTAACTGTGATAAGGCTAGCAGAGTAGGGTAGAGTAACTAGACGTAGAGGAATTTCATATGACACGTGCGGCCAGCGAAATGAAACGCCGCGCCTAGTTTAGTAGAACAGGAAAATGAAAATAAATTAAATATAACCATTTTCTTTTACAATAAAAAAACCAAATATTTTTCAATTACAAAAATGAGATTTCACATCACAACTTATTACATAATATAACACACAATATCAATTCAAAAATATTATACAATTATAATAATATAAAATTTTCCTCATAGCGTCAGCTCGGGGATTCCTCGACGCAGCCAACCTGTTGGAGCATAAGGACCTCTTGTTGAAATATCCTCCTATTAAGCTGGTTTATCCTGTATCTTTGTAGGCCACAATCTTGTCTTTGTTGTAACTTAGTCATCTTAATGTGTAAAAATATAAGGACATTCGAATATACCCTACTTGCCACAGTGAGGTAAAGAAAAAATGTTTATTTGTAGTTAAAGAGAGTATTATTGAATTTGTATCGCATAGCATCAGTAGACCAAAAGATTATCTTTATCAATACAGGCATCGAATTTTTAATGACGTTAGAGACAATCAGATATCGACGACATATTAAGCACCTGGTAACGTTCACACCTGGATGACCTACGACAATGAATTAGATATAATTCCTATTATATTCCTATAAGATAACTCCAAATTACATAGATTCAATAACTGATATACCTACGTAAAATACGAATGTCGAAAAACAACGCTCAACACGCATTATCTTGTAAATTGAGCGAAAAATGGGCAACGGAGTGATTAAACACTCGATTCTTTTTGCCCTGTTACCCGGAATAAAGCGTCGCATAGTTTTTCCCAAAAGTAAGATGATCAATAACGATACATAAAAGCCATCAGTCATGACTGCTGTAATGCGTAAAACAGGGTAACATATTACGTACGTTAGTGGAGGGAACGTAGTGTCTCAACACTAGTGTTGTACAGCCTAGGCTGTCTTGGCTACCTTTATTCCAGTTCCCCTGGTTGTGCTTAATACATCGATAATACTATTTGTATACTTTAAATATTCTCCATAGAAACTAACTGTAGTACAGAAAGCAAAGTTTATCTCATTTGTTTGTTTTGAACTGACTCAGTTGTCATTTTAATTGACTGTGTGAATAAGAAAATTAACAAAACAGTAGGTCATATAGGCAGGTCGTATAGCTTACTGAGGTTTTACTTTCTTTTTGAGTGTTAATTACTTTAAGTAATTTTGATAAAGGCATTAATCTCTTCAACTGTTTTAATACGTGTGGAAAATTACTAAATCTAGGTAAGTTTTTGGCCGTTATGATTATATATGAATCTATCTGAGATTGTAACAAGACTAGTGAGGCGTGCAATGGATGAGTTCGATCACAACTCAAGAAAGATAATTTTTAAATATATCTTTTTATATCTGTTAAAAATTTCAAGGATCAAGTAGAAAATGAAAAAGAGAGTGTCTTTAAACTAATTTCTCATATCAACCAAGAAGTTTCTGTAATAAAGGATTCATTCGTCTTACACGGGCCTTAACCTGCACAATATACATATTTGCGAGTAAGGTATCGGTTTATCTTAAAAATGTTTGCCTCACTACAGTGTCAGTGGCCTACGTCTGTTATATGATACCAGGGGTCACTAGTTCTATATAGGCATATATTTTTCTTTACGGAAATAGGAGCTGAAAGTTTTTTTTGTCTACTAAAATTAAATAAAAAATGTATTGTATTTGCAAGATTATTTTTCATGATATATATCGTAATTACAATGTACATGTAGCAGTTTCGTAAATTTCTGTTAAATTATATAAAGAGAGATAGAGAACAAGATCCACATTTTTTGAGAAGTTATAATGTTTTTTTCAGCCTCGCGCTGTATCCAGCATTTGACGCCTATTTTTTGAGGCATTACGTATTGTGTTGAGGAACTCAACGCCGCGCTTTGTCTCAGTACCAGAGCGAAGAAATTGAAATATTAATACATAATAATTCACGGCCACACGTATGTTATTAATGAAAGACAAAGGCAATTCCGAAAATGAAATTTATAAAAATAATAAATATTTTAATACTTTTTTAGAACACGTATAAAAATTTGAACGTAGCGGAATTTGAACCCGGGTCGCCCTGACAATTAATTATTATAAATAATTAATATTTTTCATTCCTAAGTGTAATAATACTTTAAAAGACATTAAACATAATAAATATTTTATTATTCTCATAAATTTATAAAAAAAAATACAATAACAAAAATTGAGGAGAGGCAGATTAAAATGAGATTTATCACTCATTCATTAAAAATTGAAAATATTTTTGAAACGTTCGATGCAAACCTGATATTTAGTGGAAAAATCTAGTAAAATTCGTGATAAAGAAAGGAGAGTGGCGCGCGACGTCACGTGACTATTTGTTATCTTTGTTAATATATAAACTAATGACGTAAAATGTTCGGTCTTATGTTCTGATGCTGACTCGGGATATGCCGACCTTTGCTAGATCACGTTCGGTAGACAAGCAGTGCGCTAGAACAATGTTTATGTATAAAAATATGTCTTATAATATAATTTGAGGCCAGTCATGGCGCAGGAGCTCAAAGCGTGACTGTTAAGCCGACTGGGTTCGATCTCCACTCGAGGAGATGAAATATTTACTTAAATTTTTATTTCCATATCTTCGCTCTGGTATCAAGGAAAACGCGGGTCGAGTTCTGCCACTCAACACGCAATGCCTCCAGTATTCGGCAGAAAGTGGGGAGCGGAGTGCCTCAACACTAGGTTCCTTCTGCCTACCCTGCTGTGTGCGCAATAGAGCGTGAAGCTCAAAAAAAAGCACAAATATGAGAAGAGGTCGTCGTGGAGCAGAGGCACAAGCGTGTGATTGTGAAAGCAACGGAAGAGGGATCCATTCCTGCTCGGCAAAATTAATCATTTAATTTTTCCCTCGGTTCATTTTTTTTTTATTTAATTTTATTAATACCATTTTACAATATATAAAAAAGTTATTGAAACCAAGTGGTCCCATTAAGTATAAGTCTTTATCGATAAATGAACTGTTCAACGCCAAAATACTTCTCAAACCAGTAGTTTCTGATGTAAGCGCACAAACTATTCCACTTTACAAATTTAATTCATAAAAAGTTCACGCTCTACATTCGGTCCTAAGCAGGACCCATACTATAACTACATATATGCATCGTCATAAAATTAATTTCGTCATACTGGATGTCCACGGTGGCCTTACGTGACGGCGGCCGTTATCACTGGCGCTACCGTCACGCGCGTGGCGTACATATTTAGATAGACGGTGATTCAAGACGATTCAGCCAAAATATTACTCACTAGTTGGTTAAACTTGTACAAGGCGCTAATTGTTTAATGATTTAATTACGTGATATTTAAAGGCATATATATAAGTTTTCTTTCCCAAAATGTATTTTTTTTCCCAAAATATCAAATTTCCATCATACTATAAGTTGGTCCCATTAGAGAACTCTATCCTATTAATATTGTAAATGCGAAAGTTGGTGAGGATGGATGTTTGTTTCACTTTCACGTAAAAACTACTGAATAAATTTTGGGTGAAACTTTAAAATAAAATAATTATAAAAAAATAAGTTAAAGTAAATTAGTTAACTTCATAAAATATAAAAAAGAAGCTTTTATTTAATTTATGCCTCTCGATATGTAAATAAAGTAAACTGTTTTCTCCAAGTGTCACACATTCCTTTCTTCCCTATAGGTACAATTGTTACATGCAGTGTAACTTCAAGAATACCGCGTAGGTTTATATATGCATTTCCGTAAGTGCTATAATAAAAAAATTGTACATCGTTGCAATTCAAACAGATTTTTTAGCTTATATATTATATCAAATGGGCGAAGCGAACTGTGAGCGAAATTTTATAATTAATTTCATAATTGACAGTTGCCTATACACTCAACTGTTGAGTCACAAATAATAACTTTAGAAAAACAAGTTATGATCTGCGCCTTAATATATAAATAGAAAATATTGTAGTTACTAATATAGTTAAATCTCTATGTTAATAACGCTTATCACTGTTAAATAAAGACGAGTCGAGTCTTTAGATTGAAGCTTTGTTATAAAGTACAATAGTTATTATTATTTTTTCAGCTTCACTCTGTATCCCGCACATTAGAAGGGTAGGCAGAGAGAACCTTGTGTTAAGGCAATCCGTTTTCCACTTTTCGCTGAATTTTTCTAGGCAATGTGTGTTTAGTGGCGAAACTCAACACACAATAAATATTATACATTTCATTTT
Source organism: Heliconius nattereri (assembly GCA_013403645.1). Lineage (NCBI taxonomy): Eukaryota > Metazoa > Arthropoda > Insecta > Lepidoptera > Nymphalidae > Heliconius > Heliconius nattereri. The sequence continues at coordinate 424,531 of JAAIXI010000236.1, forward strand.
TCTAAATGGGAATTGAACCCACAGCAGTTGTACAGCCGTCACGCATCACCCACATATATCAGAGTAGACTGTTCGTTCTACAATACACACTTACTGGGGTATTCCCGGTTTACCTTCTTAGGTTTTTGGGTAGCGGAAAACAACGCCGCATTTTTTACGCGAGATATAATTTAATTATCGTCTTTGTTTTATTGATCGTAGTTAATATAAATCATACAGTTGGTTATCTTAAAATCACATATGTTAGATAATGATATCGGTGTAAAGTCTGTTGATTAAACGGCGTTTGTTATGGAATGCCGAATTATTACTAATAGTTCATAATATTATATTTTTGCGAGCAAAGTGGTTCATTAAAAAATCGAATTTACTACCCACTGGTATATTACAGGCATCTACATCTACTCTCGTTTTAATAATTGCGCCATGAAACGAAGTTTGATTGTCTAAATTTTTTAAACCATGTTCCACTAGTCACGGTGACGTGACAGCTGTGACGCGTCACGCTTTCCCAGAAACCTCATTTTCAACATTTTTCAGTACATTTCACGTTAATACATAAATGTATGCAGAATTTGTGCCCAAACACGCTCTATTGAGAAATTACATAAAAAAGGTCAGGTTATGTGTGTTTTCTTTTTAATGTTATAATAATGAACAGTTGCTAGAGTAACTGTGGAAGTGTGGAGGGGTGGATGTGGATCATTTTAAAGAGATTGATAATTTTCTGGTATTTGATTACGAAAAATATAACATTTGTTTTCTATTTCTTGAAATGAAAAGCAAAGTTGATATGCGGTATAAGTTCTTAAATTCTTGTGAACATAATTTATAAACTTTCGAGAGTGTAAGAAATTAATATAGAGTGAGTAAACTCTATGCAAGCTTCTTTAAAGTTCCTTCTCTATTGTAATGCAAAATGGGTATTTTAGTTTAATTTATGCAATTAACACATAATGTAACTATAATAGGAGAACAGAGTGACATAGACTTAGGCCAGTCGTGGTGCAGGCCTGTAACTGAAAACGCATGGGAAACAGTTAGTTAGTTAAATAGTTCATTCGTCAGAGTGGAAATTGAACCCACAAGCGTCATGTTTACTGCCACACGCGTCACGACAGCCTCAAACATTAATATTGATGATTGTAAGTTCGATTCTCCACTGAGTGAAGGAGTTATTATCATTTTCCCGCTCTAGCAAGGCACACGCGGCGCTAACTACCCCCACTTAACATAATGTTCCGAATTCGTAAGCAGGGAATACACTATCTTGTACTCTGCAAAATAATAATAAACGTTTACTCATTTAATTCATAAAATCCATAAAATACAAAATGCACCAGCGACCTCTCATGTTCAGAGGTCACCCGGGTCCCGGAGTCCCGGGGTCGCGGACAGTGGCACGTGGTTATCAATCAATTATTATGCTCATGGCTCCATTCATAAGGGTTACGTATTGAGTATGTACATATTTAGAATTTTATATGCAGACATTCGTTATTATTTATTATTGAAAATATTGTAGGATTATATACTATAGAACAGTTGCGTTGCCTATCATCTGATAGTGAACTTAGTGTCAAGATAGTCTGTTCTCCGCATGTTAACTTAAGACACTACGTGCCTAGTGGTGGAACTTAATATCACGCTTCCCCTTTAACCAATGACGTTACTTAATTTGTTGATCTTTAATAACATTTTTGGATGTATCTTTTTAATAATTCGAAATGGATTGGGAGAATTTTAATTATTTTCAAATTAAAGGATACTAAAATAAATTTTGTTAAATTTTTTTTCTGATTCGGATATGTACACGTAGCACAATAGAAGGGTAAGCAGAGAAACCTAGTTTTAAGGCAGTCCGTTCCCTTGATGACACTTCGGTTCCCGATTTACGGCGGAATTCTTTAAGTTTGGTGTTTTGAATTGCAAAACTCAACGCCGTATCATCCAAAAATACTATTTAAAGATACTTGTCCAAAAATCGTAAATTATTGTCGCTCTTTTAGACAATTTGACCCATTCTCGCAGTCATTATCACTAGAGCTCTACATAGAGCGCGCTGATTCATGGGAAATTATTTTCCAAATTTTCCGCCTAAGTGCTAATTTTATAGATTTTTTGGTGATTTTTAAGCTGCTTTGTGCCTTATTTTTATTTAATCAATAAATTTCTTTTAAATTAATATGATATTATTGAATATAAATCGTGTAAAAAATGCCAAATTTTATAACTTTATTCATTACTCATTTCCTTCTGTTATGGCGCAATCGTCAATATCTTATCAAATGAATATTCCACGCGTGAGGTTGTGGGTTCAAGTTTTATTTATGTCATTCTTTTTTGATCAAGATAATGTGAAAATCTACGGAACAAGATTATAGCTAACACAATAGTAATCTCAATTAAACAAAAGAAGATGAGCATATTTATTAACCTGCTATTAGATGAGAGACCATACGCGTGACTTATGTGCAAAAAAAATAAAGAACCAAAAGATAATTTGTAATTACGTTGATTCTTTATTTCCTTAAGTAGATTAAAAATTAGGTTAGAATTAAGGAAACGGGCACGTGCTAAATTACAAATAAATGGTCAACTGTGAGTCCGGCTCACGCACAGACGGTTTCGTACTAATTTCTTGATTGTAGGTCAACCGGAATTATTTTTTTCATCAGCCTATCGCCGTCCACTGCTGAACGTAGGCCTCCCTCATCAAGCGCCAACCGACCGGAATTACCCTCTAGGTTTTGAATACGCTGCGAACGTAATATATGCGGTACAAATAAATGGTCATAAACATTCATATCTTCTGACCGGGTTGACTTTGAAATTTTATTTTTTATCCGATCCATAGGACTGTAGACCTGAGTCATCCATCCACCAGCCGTTCAAAGTCAACTGCTGGATATATACCTTCCTATATGCTCGCCACTCCGTCCGCTGGCAATGCTCCTTTTGCCGATACTTAAGTACTTAATATCCATTTCAGCCGGTCAGAAAGGCGGATTTTCAGACGGACAGGAAGAACACAAAATGCAATGCTATACGTCCACATAGTCGTTCCGTTTTATGCCCGGAACCCCAAAAATTGATAAGAAAATCACCTTCTAGTGACGTAATATTTATCACAAATGTATAAGGTATAACAGCTCTTATACACATATGTGATTGTGATAACGCTATCAGGCGCCGGCACGCGGCTCTACGACATGACACAACGCGCCGTAACTATTGAGAAATAGCTATTCGTAAAATTATTTGTGCCTTATCAATATTTAAACTTTAATCGCGATTAATTTGCCCTTATCTAATTGATTTTTGGTTTCCGCGAAGTATTTCTGTCACCTGTCTAGAAAGTGACAGGATTTCCCCGTTTATGTACTCGTATGTACAAAGGTAAATCAGTAAAAAGCTGCCTTTGAGACGGCAATCATCAAAAAGCTAAATTCATCCAAATTAATGCTTATATTGGTATTCATCTCACGTATAACAAGATGTAAAAACCAAAAAATTAAAAAATACATCAACAACGATGGCTTTAAAAACAACAGTGAGAACGGACTGGCTTAAAACACTAATCACTTTTAAATTATCTTTTTATAGAAGAACAGCTTCATGTCTTTTCCCGCATAGAGAGATAGGTAGACAAAAAAAAATCATAGTATTTAATATCAAACTTTTAATAAACATAAAGAAGAATGTCTTGTAATATTTGCGCACCCGTACTCCAGCAAGACAAAATATTCAATTTAATAACAGTTATCATTCGCCACATGTCAGGTCGGTGATATGAAAGTGTCACGCACGCAGGCCAGAGCAGACGTGACGTTAAGAAAAATGACACTATGTCGTAATGTAAAACCCAACTAAACTAATCATTACTTGATTTACTTGGAACTTAAGGGTCGAAGTTATATTGGTATCTCCGCTCGGTGAGAGCTGTAGTAGAGGAGACGGATGCAGAGCGGGCCAGCCCAAGCGCACCACTAGCGGTAACGGTAACGCTGCGATGTCGTACGTAGCGTGACGTAGCATCAGGTGTTTGAGTAGATGACGCGGAGCCGTGCCTTCGCACACCCGCCGGCTTTGACTCACTCAGGCTTTATAATAGAGACTCGCCGCGCGGAACACCACAAACCTGCAGGCCGGCAACCTCGCTACACGCGCTGAGTGCTCATAGCTCATATAAGCTCATAGCTGATAAGTTTCAAAATAATGGCGGCAATTATATATTTTTTCGTTTGTGTTTCCGTTGTGTCCGTGACCGGGTTCAAGCACCACCCGAAGTTCCCCAAGGCCGAGGAGGGCGACGTCATAGCAAAAGGTGAATGTGCTGTGGTGATCGTTTGTGAGGAAGTACAAGTGCAGTTACAGTGACAGCATGAGGCAGCCGGCGTCCCACTAGAGACACGCATACTAATAGTATTATTTTGTTGCAGTGGTTTGCAACAGTGTCTTCGAGGAGACCAGGAACGAGTTTATAGAGAAATCAAGATGTGGTGAACCGAAGGAGGTGTTTGAGGAGCTCAAGCTTAATACTTCATATCTTCAGGTATGTGATATTTAATATTTATTTAAATTATATTTCATTAAGTAATTAAATTAATTTTGAAATAATTATTTAATTGATGTTAACTAAACTTACTAAAATTAACGTGTTATTATAATATTCATAATTATAACCATATAATTAGCAACCTAAGTATTGATCATTAGCCACTGACATTCCGCAATTCATGCATCTTGAATGCTTTAATTGAAATCTAATACAATTTCTCAGTATAATAGAGCAATTAAAATACTTTACATCATATTAGATAAGGACGTATAATAATAAATAGCTTAGGAACAAATGGCTAAATATGAGTATTTGAATATTTACACGTATCAACGGCTACATCCGTGAGGCGGTCATTAATGCGTGAGAAAATCCGCATCCGAATGTATAGGTACCTGACGTTAGCGTACTTCCCCAGGTGACTCCTAGCCACGTGTGGGTGAAGCGGTGTGTGGGCCTCTGCGACTATGAAGCCCCCGGGTCGCAGTGCGTCCCGACCAAGATAAGAAAGCAAGCTATCCCGGTAAATCTGCAATCATAACATTTTCGCAATGTTTCATATAAATAGATCATAATAAAATATTTCTATGCTTAATTAAAATTAAAAATACATCATATAATAAGTTTATTTTCGACATTTTAAATTTATTTCTATCGTAATGACAGACACATTATAATAAAAAAAACATTGTGACTCTTAACTAATATTCTAAATACCTAAACGCTGAATGAAATTTACTTGAAAGTTATAAAATTCATTATCATCATCTAATTTAGACTGGCCGCGTGTGAGACTGTTCGTATCTCACGTCTTCACTGATCAAGCACAAAGAACAAACACTATCTATTTATCTTCAGGCCATCCTTGACACACTTGACACACTTGCGCAGTTACTCAGTCTTCACGCAATGCCCAATGATAATAATGACATAACTCCCGCACATCACTAATATTTTCATTTGCACTATTATTAGATGTTGAGATAGAATATAATCGATAGTTTGATTTCAATAGGTATTGTTTCATTATTATCTCATGAGAGTTCTTCGATATAACAAACGTTAGGTTGTTCTAACAATATTTTGAATTGTCCAGGTTCGAATATTCAATCTGAAGACGAGCAGGGAAACGTGTTCCACCTACACCCTGGACGTCCACGAAAGCTGCGGCTGCTGCACTAGCTCCTCGCACGACTGCAGCCCTCCGAGGGTGTTGAATCCTCATAGGTGCGTCTGTCAATGCCCCAATCTGGAGGAAAGGCGAAGTTGTCTCAAAAAGGTTTGTAGGATGATGGATGTCTGTGAGCACTAACGCAGGTAGACGGCACGCATGCTATCACCAAACCTAACGCTTCGATGTTTTCTCTCCAAATTCTATTCCCATGCATGGATGTTCCACAATTATCAATTTTGATTTCCTCAGTTAAATTCCAGGTTAACCCTTTACTATGCCGTACTGACATCCGTTGTCTTACCAGAGCCAGCTTTGTTTTTCTTTATGCAATTCATCATTTTATGATTTAATGTTCACTTGATTCAATTAATTTGCTTTTTTTAAAAAAATATATTTTCATTTTATATTTTTTTTATTTTTATAAATGTAGTTAAGTTCATATAGTTAGTTAAAATATACATATTTGTATATTATACATATTTTTATATATATTGGACATATTTTTTTACAAAAAATAATTTTATATTTTTTACATATGAAATATAGTATGTGTACATATTTCATATATTAAAAACAAAAAACAAAAAGAGCAACGAGATCGAATTATATTCTCTATTGTTACAGCGGAACCAACATATGAGGTGGAACAGATCAAAGTGTATGTGTGAGAAGCGAAGGAGTGCTTGGTGATCATGATATTAACAGTAAGAAGAAGACTTAAAAAATAAATAAGATTTTAGTGTTATAAAAGTGAGACGACGTTGTGAGGTAGAAACGTAAAGGCAAACGACTGACAAACTTTTGCCATTCAATGCCACCATTTTCTCCGTAAATTATGAAAAAGGTGAAATGGATGAACTTTGATAGTGAACTTACATAAAGCTGTGAAACTTGGAAGCTTACGGATCAGCAGCTTTAATAGTATTAAGCAGTATTACCTTAGGCTAAGTTATCTAGTTCAGTGGGACCAACTGACGACGACTTGTGAACTGACTGGTTTTATGTTCCCTTAGTTTACTATTCTAGGACTTTTGTATTTTAGGTGTGTAAGTCTGAGTGACATCACTGTTCAGTATTGTCTGAGTGTATTCGCGTAAAGACGCAATTCCTAAATTGTGATATAATTTTTGTAGTAACAAATAAGTATTGTGTACATATTTAATTTATTTACTAACCGCTTCTAGTCAAGTTAAAGTAAACACAAACACTGACTTTTATCGCAATGAGCTCTCTTTTAAAATAGTACATTTTTGGCCTCTTCAGAAATGCTATAAGTAATTTAGTTTTAACTAATTTTGTTTCTTAAAAAATGACAGCGCTTAAATGTATTTTTTTATTTAATTATAAGAAGTTTAGTTATTAATAGAAAGTGCTAGTAACCATAAATTAGTGAAGTTAATAAGTTACTAGCTCCATATTAGTTTAAATTGTAAATATTCCGTCAGAGGGAGAGAGAGAGAGAGACGAATGTGTGTCTTAACGCTATTAGCTTTTCTATTTTACTAATTTAATTTCTGTCAAATTGTTATGTGTCTACTAAACTTATTTTATCAATAGATATTTACCAATTTGTGTAAATAAAAGTTATTTATAAGGACCCAGTCTAGTAAGTGCCAAAGGCATTGAATCTCAAACTAGGAAATAAATTAATTTATTACTTATATTAAGATAGGGCTTACAAAGCTTTAAGTGATGAAATCACGTTAAAATAATTTTGTATAAACAAATTAGGTTAAAACTGAAAATAAAACTTGTACTTAATTTATTTTTTTATAATTATTTGTTTTATTTTACGACTTACTTTCGAAGTAGTTGAAGAAGTCACTTCAATTTCTCGCTGTATCCCGCATTTTTGCACTTTGTTGCAAAAAGGAAAGCAGCTTTACTCTTTTTCCAAAATAGTAGGGTACGCAGAATTAAAAATAAAGAAATCTTATCTAATAATCTAATCCGTTAAGTTTTCCCACGTTCCACCTAATAATAGAGACATAACGGGTAAAATTCTGCCGCACAACCCGAATTCTGGTGGAAAGAGAATGACGGAGTGTTTTCACACAAAATACTATCTAAATACTTTCTTAGGTAGATATCAAGACCAAGCGTGGAGATAGCTTCCAATACTCAACACGCAATTTTACGAAATTAGGTCGACAGTGTGGCACGGAGAGGCTTAACACTAAGTTCCCTCTACTCCCGTTGGTATATACGGGTTACAACGTAAAGCTAGAAAATATGAATAATCACCAATCTACTTAAATATAGCCGTAAATGAATGCAAGACAATAGATGAACGTCTATTGCAGTAACGGAAGTGATTCACAAAATTTGTCATTTTCATTGTTTTTAAATATCTCAAAATAATATGTATATGGATTACAATTTGTAATAAACATTTCATAGATTAGGTTTTTTATTACTGACGTGAGTATGTCATACTCATTTATAAAAATTAAAATGTAGAGTCCTGTAACAAGTAAGATTAATATTATTATATCAATACATAGTACACGAGTAGATGTGTTTAAATTGATAATAGCATGTTGCGATTCATGAGGGAGTGTTTCAACACTACGTTTCTTCTGTCTACGCTGCTATACGTGCGAAGAGCGCGTATGCGCGTGCCCCTGTGTACGAGTTGGCCATGGATGCTACGATGATGATATATGTCTCAGGCCTGTGGTTCCGGTGTAAATATGTACCATAAATCTATTATGCGACATTCTTATTTTCTAAAAAGAAAAAACGTTTGAAAGAAAAGAGACAATAATAATAATATATAATTAGCCAAAACTATGTATTTTTCATCACGCCTTATACGAATACTATAATTCGTGTCCGAGTGAACCGAGTGCATAGCGCCTGTAAGCGCCTGCACACGACTCTTGCCACGGGCGATAACATCTAACTCCGGTACAAACCGACTTCACAGAACTAAATGAACTTTGTCGAGATCACATTGTCGACCTTTCTGTGAATATTGCGTAGTTATTGTATTTTCCTTATATTGATTCTAATTATTATAAACGACAGTGTGTCGCTTGAAGCGGATTTGTGTACTTAGGTACTACATTTTTGTTGTATTTCACTCTAAAGGTAGAACTTTATATTTATATAGTTATTTATTTTATTTCTTTGTTTTTGTTATTTATTTATTTAGTTATTTTTCGCGTCACTTTGCACCGCATTATACCCGCACTTTTAATTATATCCTTCCGGAATCTGGTTGCCTGGAAGAGATAACATAAGGCTTTGTGCATTTTGTTTTAAGAATTTATTGTATTGTATCTTTTTAAGTGTGCAATAAAGATTTTTATCTATCTATCTATCTATCTATCTATCTATCTATCTATCTATCTATCTATCTATCTATCTATCTATCTATCTATCTATCTATGTTACCTCCTAGAAGAAGAACTAGTGACATAATAGATGATTGCTCCTCTGGTGTTACCCGGGGTCGTTTGTTTGCCTTGTCTGTTTACCATAAAAAAACCTTTGACAAGAAAATGTACATTCAAATACTTCTTAACATTACAACACTGCTCTAAGTCATTTATTGAGACAATTTTGTAAAAAAAAATATTTTTTTACTGACGTTTGCAAAACACGTGACACAATTCAAGCGCATGAATGTTTTACTGTATTTACAGCGGGTCTAATCAAAACCTTTCACGTCATGTAATATTTTTTTTACAGCTTTACACTGTATCCCGCACTCGGCGGGGTAGGCAGAGGGAACCTAGTGAATAAAGCCTACCTCGATTAATTAATTATTATCCAAAACAAAAAGACTTTTTAACTCCAGCCAGAGTAATTCCTAACATTAGCAAATGTGCTAATGTCAGAACAGAAGAGGCCTTCGTGGCGCAGCGGCACAAGGGTGTAACGCGACGGTTGTGGGTTCGATCCCCACTCGAGGAAGTGAAATATTTATTTACGTTTATATTTTCATTTCTTCGCTCTGGTGTCGAGGCGAAGCGCGGCGTTGAGTTCTGTCACGCAACACATAATGCCTCCAGAATTCGGCAGAAAGTGGGGAACGGACTATCTTAACACTGGGTTCCCTCCCTCTGATGCTGCTGCTGTGTGCGGGATACAGCGTGGAGCTGAAATAGAAGAAACTCTTGGACTGTGTTATATTAGTGCTGATAATAAAATCAAAAAATACCTTAAAAAAAGGCTAATAGTCGTCGTTGAAGTACACAGGTTCGATTAAGATGAGGATAACAAAATGAACTAATTTATTAAGAAATTAAAGTAATTAAAAAAATATATATTTTTATATTTTAGATAATAAAGATTCTTTTCGCGTGGGAAATATACGAAAACCTCATTGTAATTATTTATAAGTTAATGTTCTTAATTATAAAGGGGGAATCCCATTCTTTAGTTAATTTTATATTTATTATTATGTCGCGATAACAACTGATTAGACAAAATAGCTGGTGTTTAATTTTTTATTAAAATTAGATAGCGGAGAAATTAATCCCCGTATTTATTGTATTTATTGCTCTATTAACTTTAATCTAACTAATATTATAATGCTGAAGAATGTATTTGGTTGAACGCGCTAATCTCTGATACTTTTGGTAAGTTACCTCCACGGTCTATTTATTATTTATTACGTCCTTATTTTAAGGTCTTGACTTAGAACTGTCTGTGTGTACTGAAAACTAAGTGATCTTATAAGGGATTCCTAACTTAACTTAGTTTCACGCTGTATGCAGGGTAGTGGGAGAGAACGGAGCGCCAAACGCTACGGTCTCTACATACCTCCCACCAGTGGGAATCGAACTCTATTAACCCGTCACGTTGTCCACGCAGTTACAAGCTTGTGCCTATCTTTATGGGATATTTTGAATGTGACATATTAGATTTAATAATATTATAGTAACATTTTCTTTATAATTTGCAATGTCAAGGAGTCGTAGAGCGGCTACAGAGCTACGCTCGTAGCGTCATCTCTATTTTGAGATAGAATAGTGCACTGAGTCCACCGTAGCGCTGTGACACAGAGTCTGATTGCAAACGCGGTGGTTGTGGGTTCATTATCCATAGTCCCAAAAAATTAAGTAGAAGATGAGGAACAGAGTGTCTCAACATTCGTTTCCTTTGTATGTATAATGAGTGTTATATGAGTGTCAAAAATTCTTTTTTTTTAAAAGACAAACAAACTGCAAGCTGCAAACTTAAAAATTAAATATATTATATATTTCCTTATATTTCAATCAATCTTATGGGTTACATTATCGGTTAAACACTATATAATTTTTGTTATTATTTATTTAATTATTAAATATTCCTACACTTTTTTAGATTCACACTTTATCCCGCAAATATCTGAGTAGACAGAGAGAACCTGGAGACCTAGTGTTAACTGCTCCAATTAAAATAATTTCGTTTTCCATGTTCCACCAAATTCTGAAGGCATTGCCTGTTGAGAGACGAAACTCAACGCCGTGCTTTGCTTTACGAGGAAATGAAAGTATTAAATATTCCACTTTCTCGATGGGGATTTGGTCTGTCGCGTTTACAGTCGCACGCTTATGCGCCTCGCGGTCAGTGGTCTCGTTCCCGCATATAGCTGAGTAGGTAGAGATATTAAGATCTAGTTTTATTCGACACTCCGTTTCCTTCATATACGATTAATTAAAAATATAAACTTAATTATGACAGTTTACTTTATATGAAGTTATTTGATAATGTTAACAATTAAAATGTAAAGTCCCGAGAAAAATAAAAGATAGACCTCACATATTAATAAAACAAACTAAAGTATCTATTGTCTGAAGATTTATTAAATACTGATTCATAAAATATTACGTTCGATAGCTATTTAAATAAAAAATATATTATGAAAATTTAAAAAATCGTCTTATTAAATTTTGTTATCGTTAACTTTACATTCCTTTCTCCGCTTTCATCCAAATTCAGGAAATTACCACTTGAGTGAAGCAGCCGAAGTCAACTCATTGTACTAATGATTTAAGAAGTAGCTTTTTTTTAATACATATAATAGGTAATCTAAATATTGAAGCCGTCGTGGCTCAGGGCTACCAGCACGCGGCTATAAACGCGATGGTTTCGGGTCCGATTACAGCACGTGGGAATGAAATATTAAATATTTTCGTTTTCTCGCTATGATATCGAGGCAAATCTCGGCGTTGTATTCCGCCACTCAACACGCAATGCTTTAAGAATTTAGTGGAAATGTTGGTCCCCGGGTTCCTTTTGCCTGCCCTGCTACATGCAGGATATAGCGTGAACGTAAAAAAGGATATCATAATCATTCCTCCGGTGAGGATCGAATCTACATCTACCATGAAAGCCGACGGCATATAATCAAATTTTACCTTCAAACGTGATATAATACGTAGAACATGCGACCACCGAGTAAGTAGCTACGGCCGGTCTAACATTTCATACCTACATGAGAACAATTAGCAAACGGATTTAGGTAAATTACAATATCGCGTTACTTATTTTAGTTTTTGCGACGTGTTTGTGCGAACTGTGCCAGCGGGTTATTCCTTCAATTGAGATCTATTACGTAATTTTACACCTATTATCTATGCTCATTATAGTTTGTGTGACGTTTCATACTAGCGGTGGAGACGTGCGTTTTTTGAAATTTATTTGTTTTTTCCCACCGATTTCTGGAGGCATTGAGCGTTGAGTGGCAGATCTCAATTTAAATCGGAGTGTAGAAATGAAAATATTAAATATTTAATTTCCTCGAATAGGAATCGAACCCACTCGATGTTGCATTTATAGTCGCACGCTTGCGTCCTGCGCCACGACTGGTCTCAACATTTTTTGATATTTAATATTAGTTACGTAAAAAATAAAATATTAAATAATTTAAATTGGAAGGAGTGTGGGCTCTACTCCTGTGTGGTGTAAAAATAAACAATGAGAATAACTACGTAGCATCAGATGATTTTAACGAGCCATCATCAGCTCAGAGCGGTGCGTGTGTAAGGAATCTTAGATCTAAGATATCAATCATAGATTGCTTCAAACGATGATTTTACCTACACCTAGACTTTAATACTAATCGGATGTCATACGTCGCCTTCTATCCTGCACATAGCAGAGAAGACAGAGGGGGCAGGTTATTAGATTAGAGATTAGAGGCATTTTGTCTCACTGAATTTTTCACCTGTTTTCACCTGTTTCACAATAGAATCTTAACTTATTTTAAAGTAGTGCCAGTTTTTTTAAGTATTAAATTAGTAGCATTTATATGTAAATAAGTTAAAGGCTTCAAATTTAAAATTTTATCAAAAACACTATCAAAACAAACAGAAATTACCAAACTTACATTTCTATATATAACGTAAAATAGCAATTACGATAGTGGAATGAAAATAAAGTTCTGCCCTAGATTCGTCAAGAATGCAATGTTTAAAGGAAATCAGTTCAGTAGATTTTGCGTCACTACCATACCAATAAACAAATTTAATATAACTAAATTATATGACTGTACGATTATACACAATATAGGTACCTACCTTCAGAATTCTGCGGAAAGTGGGAAACGTTGTCGTTACCACTAGGCCCCCAGGCTCCAGGTCCCTCTGCCTCTGCTGCTATATGTGGGATACAACGTGAAGCTACAAAAACTATATGAATGACGAATGTGGGCCTTTACATTTCTTCTGCTACAGTAAGACTTTCGATTATAAGAACATTTAGTTCATTAATAAATACTTTAATTATTGCTTCTGTCGCTTAAAGATAAACGCTTGCTCTTTCTGCATACATTGCCATAAGTATTTAAACTAAAAAAAAATTCAATTACGTCATTATTCCACCAAATGTGCGATAAGTTGGAGAGAATACGTAATATTTACTAATATTCTATCGATAATTCTCTCCATTTCGCATTAAAAAACATAGCAATTTGACGCGCGCACGATGTTTTTGACCACGAAAAAATAGGCACAGGCACTTTCGAGCTTAATATTTCTTAAATTTGGATTCAAAAATTTGTGCATAGGCTATCTATGCCCTCTATGCCTAAATTTTTCATTACATGAAATCAAATAACTTGTAGCCTGAGACTTTTAGCTTGTATTTTAGTTAAGTGTAGGTTTGACATAACAAGAAATGTCTCTAAAATTTGGCGCGCTAGGCCACGACTACAAGTTGCTACGTCTGTATTTAATCCTACTTTATCCTAATCACTAACCAACTAGCTGTAGTTTTTTTTTCTTTTCTCTAAACTGAACTCAGCTCAATTCTCATTCTTAACACGGTTATGAATACAAAAACATAATAAGTAAATGTAATGTTCAAACAGCGTACCGCCATGAATGGGCCGCGGCAGGGTGTCACGTGGCCGTGGTCCATGACTCACACGAGTGTTTACTCGAGCTTTATGTCGGTTTTAAAGTAAATTTTTGACACATTATTCATTATCCTCGAATACAACATATATCTGCATCATTATCTTAGAGGATGACGTCCCTCACGACGTCATTTAGAGGAGTTGACGTCTTCAGTTTTTTTTGCGTTGACTTGTCTTTTTTTTTGATTTGTTGAGTTGATTCTTGTTATTTTGGTTATTGTTATATAATTTGCATTACTTTCTTTTTCAATTTATTCGTAACATGTCTTTAATATATCTTGTAAATATTATAACTTATTACCATAAAAGTTATATTTAATTATATAAGTAAATGTTAAAGTTTTCACAGTAATCATACATTTGGGTAGGATAGTTTTATAAACTTCTGAAAAAAATGCTTCATTAGAAGTCAGTTCAGAAAATTTTTTGAAGTGATAATAATTTCAAAAATGATACATTTTAAAACATTTATTAATATTGCATATATATCTCTAGTCACGAATCTATACGCAAATAAGTCCGTAAGAACACTTTATCATGTCATATGACCAAAAAAGGTTAATTCTCACAGTCGAGCGTCACCGCGCGGCGTACGTGAGTTTATTTCGGGAGTTCAAGATCCAGATTTAGTTCGCCCGAACTACATATATTATGTTAAAAAGTAAACAAATGGTTATATTAAGAGCGCTGCTAGTGGCCGCGGCGCGGCGCGGGCGCAGGCGTGGGCAAGATTGATGCTACCGATGTTTGTTTGGATACGAATTCCGATGTATTTATTTTCTAACGATCGATTTTGTGAAAATTCACTACATGCGCTGACAGACGTGTTATTCTTTAGAATTTCAGTTTCGGATTGTGTAAAATACGGAGTGATTGCACTCTTTTATTAGGCTTTTGTTTTTGTTATGTTTATAATTTGAAGTGATTATCGACTTTAATTTATTTTTAGCGTTTATGGATTGTTCAAATCTGTATAAATTATGTAGTTAATCTTAAATGAGTGCATACCAATTTGTAAATTCTTAATGGAAGTCACGCGCCACCAAGATCGTTCAAACGTAATTCTCATTTTTTCTTCTTATATTAATAAAATTCAAATAAATGTTAAGCTATTAATACTAAGAAAGCACATAAACCACGAACAACCTAGTCTAAAGCAATTAACGGCTGAACGATCAACAAACAATAACTAACAGTATTCATGTAGAACAAAATTACTGGTGAAGCTGAAGTGGAAAATTTCGTTAATGCCCATCTACTACACATGGCAGGTGGCTCCTGTACGAGCACTGACTGATGAGATAAGTATTATAGGAAAATCCCCTCTGGAATCACTCATATTGTATCTATATTTTTCAACGAAAAAAGTAGATTTAAGTACTTACGTTTTTTTCTGCATGCAGCAGAGTAGGTAGGCAGAAGGAACCTAGTGTTCAGATACTCTTTCTCTTCTCTCTCGACTTAATTTTCGTTAAGGGGTGGAACTCAACGCCGTGCTTTGTCTAGCTCTACAATCATTGCTCTATTGGACACGCCCACAATTGTCAGGCTTACGGTCAGGCGCTGTCCCACCTCGCCCTCATTTTTTCAAGCTCACGTTGAATATTTTCGTACTTACTCATAAGACATCGCACTAGGTATGTGGTAGGCCCCCACCACGCCCCGCCCACGATGTAGCGCTGCTAATACTCGTTAGGGTAAAGAAACCATTAAAAATTGTTTTGGACATCAATAAGGGCGAAGTCAGTAATGTGTAAACTGCATTCTTGTGAGCTCAATTTTATTAACATGTTTCGTTTTTGAGTCATGTGTAAAAATTTGGATTTTACAAAATTATATTTAACATATTTTTTTTTGTTTCACGCTGTATTTCAAATATAGTGAAGTAGACAGAGGGAACCTAAGGTTAAGACAAGCCAGTGAACTCGCACCGCCGCAATTAAAGTTTGTTAGAAGTAACTTCAAAATCTTAAAGTATTTTAGCCTTAAAATTATACCATAATCTAAGTTATAGGTACCACAACCCTGATCTAAGTATATGCACGTTGCTCTACGGCTATAGGTATTATTGTCATTGTCATCAGTTTCACACTTCGTTTCTTCGGTATGCGCGTCAACTTCAACTCTCCCTAAAGAAGCTCCGGTACTACGCGTTATGTAATGGTCTATTACTGTCAAGTAAACTTCAGAACTTTATTAGACAAGTGTACGTTATTGAGCATTTATTTTATATCCACCCAACCAGTGTTCCTTAACGATACCTGATTCATATCTTAATAAACATTTCTTATTGTAACAAGTGTTATCATGTGTAACGTATTTGCATTTGTCTCCTTAAAAAACTGCTAAAATCCCAACAATTATTATTATTTATTTAAGAATTCGTGGTTACAAAATAAACTACTACCCAAAAACTATTTAGGTACCTAATTTAAGAATGTTTTTCATTGATATTGACTGCGCTTATCAAGGCAGGCAGAGGGAACCTAATGTAAAGCCTCTGCGTTCTCTAAGCACCGCTCAATTTTCATAACATTAGGTACGTGTTGAGTGGCGGAAATTAACTCCAGGGTTTGAAAAGGACAATTATGATATGATCATGATATTAGACGAATAGGCCACACTCGACTTTCTAATCTGAGCAACTAATATTCAATACAGAACTGAGTCACAACAATGAATATTACAAAGTTATAACACTAGTTTAGTATGAAACAAAAGTTAATGAACTAGCTGACTGCTGAACAAGGGAAACGTTCAGGATTCTTGGCACTCCTTCAACCGGAAGTGGCTCAAATAGTACGGAGTCTTATTGAATTTGTCACGCTATCGTAATTCACTTCTCGTATAAATCTTTAAATGATGCAATACTTACATAAATTTAGAATTTTTTTAGACATTTTTGATAATAAGAGTAAGAAAAGAAGCTACTCACCCTTTGTTAGACAAAAATAAAATGCTGTCTAATTTCGCCCCTCAACATACAATGTTTTGAATTCGAGTGGTTTCTTTGACCAAAAACTAAGTTGATACACTTACTTATCAACTTAGTTTTTGAAACTCTTTGTGTTATTTTTTTCTCAACTCAAATTGTGCGATAAACCATTGTAAGGCTGTTTATTTTAAAACCTTAGAATATTTTTTTTTTCAACTTCACGCTGCTTTACGCTATAGTAGACTTAAGGATAGCGTAGAAAGTAGGGAGGCCGGCCAGAAATTTTACAAACAAAAAATTTGTCCTGATTAATTAAAGAGACAATGTTTACGCGAACATATCAGACCCAGTCCCCCCATCCCCCAAATTTATCTCTATATAGGTTAGGATGTTTGCGAGTGGAAATCGAACTATATCGTTACTATTCATTGATATTTCTATTATTGGAAAGAAAGGCACAAATCATCATTATCTACTTGTCCTTGTCTATTGCTGGATATAGGCCCCGAAGATGGCAAGCCTCTAAGCTCAAACAGATTTACAATTAGTCAATTCAAAATAAACCACAAACTTGGAAAGTATTTATAAAAACTAATCCGTTCATATAAAAACTGCAGTAAATCTAAAGTTCCAATTACTTCCGCATTCCACATTACTCATTATCACAAACCAGATATTTTTTACACAAAAAATTCTAAAAATATATGCTTTTTATAGAACCGGCACGCTTGTTTATTTCGGATGGATTTTTCTCCTTGTATATTTTGAGTTGAGGCCAAGTCGTTGAGCCGCTGACTAATTGTTAGCTTCGTAAGTGTGAATACCACGTGGGTATTTTTTACGATTGATTTCAATTAAGTTTTCAGTATGGTTTGAGCTCCGTACGTTTCAATGTTTTATAAGTTTTCTATGGGGGTTCTCTCATTCTCTTGACGTGCCCAAACCACCTGTGCACATTCTTCTTCATTCTCACCGCTAGTACCTGCCAATCTATGTATCTCTTCATTGTGACTAACAACTGACTCCGCATATTCTATGCATCGCATCGCATCTGACTTTAATTATATATTATTTTTGTGCAAACTAACAATTTGGCATATAGACGAGAGAGACATATATACATAATAAATACTCGAGCGAATTAGGAATCTCTCTCTTTTTGAAGTCTGTTGAAAATGAGAATATCTTCTTTTTTAATTACAGGACAATAAAATTATCCTGTAATAGTTTTTACGTTTAGTTAGTTTGACGTTTTTTTAGCACTAGCTTTCAATTAAATGAAAAATCATCAAAATCGTCCCGTCCCCCTCAAAAGTTCGGAGGTAACAAAAATAAAAAAAAGAAACATACAGTCGAATTGATAACCTCCTTTTCTTACAGAAGTCGGTTAAAAATAAAGTTTTCTTTTAATTTATTTCACATTTATATATTTATATCATACAATTAACACATTTTCATTTCACTTAACAATGACTATTGTTAAGAATTACTATGTTAAACTGAAAATGAAACTAAAACAAAATCATTAAAATAACATACAACATTTTGCAAGTCCAATCGGTTGTAGTTAATTTATACATGTAGTCCAACAAATAAATTGATAATACTCTGTACACAATATTACATTAGTCATAAATATCATTAAGATCAGTACAGTCATTTTCCCTATGAAATTTACAGGCAGATATATCTCATGCTAGCCGTTTCTTATTATAATAAAGAGGAGACATAGACAATATATTAAATAATTTAACAGGAACTTATTAGAAAAAGTTAAAACAATATCATTGTAAGATGCTTTCTAGAGTATTTCTATTAAGGGTTTAGAAACCAAACGCAGAACGTTGAAGAAACTTGGCGACCTTTAAAGTGTCTAATAAGTGTAATTTGGTAATTATTAGAAACTTATTATACACAAAATAAAAATGTCGTTTTGGTGTCGAGGCAGAGCGCGGCGTTGAATTCTGCCATTCAAAAGGCAATGACTCTAGAATTCGGCGGAAAGTGGGGAACGGAGTGTCTTAACACTAGGTTTCCTCTGCCTACCCTAACCTAACCGCTGTGTGCGGGATGCAGAGTGACGTTGATTTATTGAGACCCCCCTTGAACCGCCGTCGTGACAAATTTGTCCCATTTTACTTATTATGTTCATTGTTGGTATAATACAAAAAAAATAGTATTAAAATAATTCTTAAAATATGTAGACCATCTTTAATAATCAACTCTTATTCTTTAATAAACATAAAAGTACCAAAAAACAAAACACAAAGAAAGAATCAAAGATTTCAAATACGTTCTAAGGTCGTGACTACTAACTGAATAACTCTTACAAAATGATAAGTTATTGAAATTAGTTAATATTATTATTAGGCCAATTAATGCATTAATATATTCTTCATCAGTGATACATCACAGATGATTTATAACATTGCGTGGTAATGCCTCCAGAATTCCGCAGAAAATGCCAGCGGAGTGCATAGTGTTTTTCTGAAATTCAAGCCTAGCTTAGTCATCCTTTCATCTGATACCTCACTTGAACTAGCGACAAAATTTAATATTGACACCAATTTTGCCCCACTTTTCAGTCTATTATTTTTTAAGATTTATGCATAAATGTATAGTTTTCGGATTTTTTCCTGTTAGTACAGGAACTATTGGCAGCATCATCTACATGTAGTACACTAGTACTTTTAATTACAGTACAGTACAGTAAATTTTATAATTCTAAGTTAACTGAAAGTACCTTATTAATTTGATTCCCTTTAGTGTCGAAATAAACGTTTTTTACTATATAAATAGTCATATCTTTTTTTAAGGGCGCTTTTTCAGGAAATCAAGGGACTGTAGATCGTCATATAGTTGATATTCATATACGTATATATAAATATCAACTAGATTTTTCCAAGCATTCCTGAGATAAAGGCACATACAGACGGATGGACAAAAAAATTATCTTATATGGTTTTTTTTCCTTAAAAGCTACAGAACCCTTAAAACTTAGGCATTAACTGCTAAACCTACTATTCAATTTTCCGCCCCCGCATCGCTCTTTCACCTCGTCCCCGAGGCATGAAAATATGTCAAATTATACCCTCAAATAATAAAATAATAATGGCGGGACAAAAATGACCCAGCGGCAGTTCTAGGTAAATGTCATTTTTTTCAAAAGGTATGACTGCTATAAAATTATTTATATTTTTAATTAAATAATGGTGTAAAATTGGTAATAGTCAAAAAGTTTCATCTACATAAATTAACAAATAAAAAGTTATATACAATCAAACTTGCGTTTGGGACAAAAATGGGACGGCGGCGCTTCGAGTGTTAAAATGTATACATAATTTTTACCCTATATTTTATTATGATGTATTTATATTATTTTAGTTTAATCTCAGTCCGTTCAGTAGTTTTTGCGTGAAAGTTGAACAAATATCCATCCCACAAACTTTTACATTTATAATATTATATTTAGGATAGGATATCTAATTTCCTGAATTATCCGAAGATATATTATATGCATTTTTAATATTTATAAATGTTATTTCACACTTAGGAAAGAAAAATACTTATTTAGAAAACGTATAAAAAGTTTAATGTAGTGGGATTTGAAATAATCGAGAATACAGGCATACCGGCAATTTTCTAAATAAATATTTATCTTATATGCGAGTAATATATATGTAATATATTATTTTTACATAAACAGTACGGTGGTTCCATAATGGTATGTTGACTTATGTCTATTTAATTATATATTGGTCAAATTAACATTAAGTAAGTAAAAATATAATTTGAAATTAAAAAAGAAATATAAAAAACCATCTAATAAAATGAACGCATATGTATTTGGCCATCATATTATAGATACATACATGCACTATCACAAAAAAAGTAAGAAAAAAAGACGGCATTTTCCGACGCTTTAAAAAAAATCACTATCAAAAATTACATCCCTCTGATTAGTTTAGAAATTCACTAAGCGTCAATCAACTGGGCCTAACTCCCGGTCTAGACCCACACATAAAAAACTTTAATACAGCCGGAATATTATAAAATACGAAAACTCTTTAAAAGAAGGCATTTTCTATGGTTTCCTTGTAACTCTGTCCTAGGCTCACTTATATAGTTGTCAAAATTAGATACGTCAAAGACACTGTATTGGTAACTATAGGATTATAGTAACTTTGTAATCTGTAGTTTTTTAAAAATCCTCTAAACATCAAGAAGCTGGGTGTAGCCCAGGCTTAGACCTAGTTATAAAAAACTGGACCCAGGTTTAGATCCAAACAAGAAACACTTTCATACAGCCGGAATATTATAAAATGCTGAAAGTCTTTCAAAGAAGCCATTCTCTATACTTTCACCATGTAACTCAGTCCTAGGCTCCCTTACATCTTTGTCTATATTTCTTAGTTCACTCAAAGACACTGTATTGGTCACTATAGGACCTTCATAGTCTTTAGATTTATCTATTTGTGTATAAACATGCATTTTACCGTCTGTATTTGCTCTGTAAGCTAAGCGATCATCTTCATTTTGATTTTTTTGTCTTAAACCTAGATCTCGGTCTTCATTTCGGTCTAACCTCATTTCTTCTGTATAAATCTCTTTTTGTGTGTAAACTTCTTTAAATTTATATTGTTCTTGCCTTTCTAATAGTTCATAATCATTGATTTTAAAATCACGATTTTGAATTGTAACATTCCGCACTTTTTTAGGCGATTTCTTTGGTAATGTAACTCTTTTATCTAACAAAGTCCTCAGAACTGGTAATCTCGATGTTTCTTTCTTATCTTCAATATTATTTTTATCATTTTTAGTTTCACCTGGTTTTGGTGCAATAGTTTTTTTGTCAATATCATCTTTATTTTTCTTGGTATCATCGACTATTATACGGGCTTTTTCATGTAAAGCCATATGTCGCCTTAAATCGTAAGAGACACGGAAAGATTTTTCACAATAGGTACATTTGTAGGGTTTGCAACCTGCAAAATATAAAGATTATTTAAACAATAAACTCATTTAAAAAAAGAAACATTTATTTTAACCCAATGATTATTGTTATTTTTGTTAACCATAGTAATTTATCTACATGATATTATTCTCAATTGCATTTAAAGTAAAATTAGGGAAGAGTAATAAGGAGGTAAGGGGCAAAGAGGGCCGGCCTACTAAGAAAAGGTGGAGGGGCGAACAAGCCAGTGTGTATCTTCGTATGGTATTACCACCTTCGTAGAGTAAGGGAGGAAAGCATGAAGGGGGTTCAAAGGGAAACACTAATCAGTGTTTACCACCGTGGGATGGGTTAAGGGAGGACAAGAAGACAGAGGTTAAAAGAAGATACTAACTACTGTTCATACTTATATGACACTACCGCCATTGTAGAGGGATCAATGGAGACAAGAGACAGGGGCCAAGAGAGGACGAAGAGAAAGGGTACAAGGGGGACAAAGAAACATGGGTCAAGGAGAAATATACTAACCAGTATGTATCCTCATATGGCTCAGCCTATAGGAGGACGCCCGGAAGGTCTTCGTACAGTAGTCGCACTTGTACTTCCTCTCGCCGGTGTGTATACGACGGTGAATGTTAAGCGAGTAGCGGCGAGCGAATTCTTTACCGCAGAAATCGCATTTGTATTCCTTCTGTAAATTATAAAATACTAGGTTTTAATTGAGATTCCCTTTCGTAATCAAATGGAGATAACTGTAGTTGTAACTGGGTTGTGTTTGACATATGAAATGATACATTCTAATTGCGGCAGTAAGTGACCGCAGGTACAGGGGGTTACATCGAAAGGATTAACGTGATATAATATAACCTATAGCCTTCCTCGATAAATATACCATCCAACACAAGATTCTTCAATTAAAAAAAAATTGCGTTGATTTGGTTGACTAAATGAATACTTAAGCTTTATAATATTAGTATATAATCTATACATATAACAAAATTGTAACTGATCGTTGTTTGTACATGAAAGATGGAGAAAGTCTATTTAGGTCAAATCAATGGTTTTTAATTGTGTTGTGATCTACGGAATTTTCTATTGGTTAATCAAAATTAAAGATACAGACCATTTAAATAATAAAAAAATATTATCTAATGTTTCTTCTTCTTCTTCTTTAAAGTATAATAACGATACAAGTATTATAACACTGAATAACAATAAAATAATTTTAAAAAATCATACATGACTAGAATGTATAGACGCTTTGTGATATTTAAGATCGCTCCACTGCCTAAACTCGCGGCCGCACTCGTCGCACTTGCACGGACGATCGCCATTGTGCATTCTTTTGTGAACCTGAAACATTAAATATATTTAAACTTCACGTTACATAGAAGGGCATTTAGTTAAGACACTCCGTTCTCCAAGCACCTCACAAATTTCGAGACATTGCAAATTAAGATATTGGGGAACTCAACACCGCGTTTTTGCTAGACGGAGAAATTGAAAATGAAATTTCACCAGTGAGAATGGAACCCACAACACAACAACATCGAACGTATTTACATGGAACTACAATTTATTGTATAAATAAAAAATCAAATCAGCTTCACGCCGTATTCCGCACGCACCAGGATAGGCAGAGGGAATCTTGTGTTAAGACACTCCGTTCCCCACTTTTCGTTGAATTCTGTAGGCATTGCGAGTTGAGTGGCAGAACTCAACGCCGCGCTTTGCTTTGACAGCAGAGTGAAGAAATGGAAAAATAAATTTAATAAATATTTCATTTCCTCGAGCGGGGATCGCACCACAACTAGTCGGCTCTATGCCTCTGCGCCACAACTTGTATAATTATAAACGTATACTGACCTTCAAAGCACCAACAGTATAAAACTTCTTCCCACAATCTCGACAGACCTCCTTCTTCTCGTCGTGCATCAACTCATGGTATAACAAACTGTTTTTATGTGCGAATACTTTGTCACATGGCGTACATTTAAAGATCTTGTTTCCTTGTCCTTTCTTTTTACTGTTTTTAGGTTCGATTCCCGGTTCGATTTTAACTTGGATTGGACTTTCCATAGATTTAGATTTAGTTTGAGTTTGGTTTTGAGTTTGACTTTCGTTTGATGTGAATGTTTGGTCATCTTGTTGGTCTTGTTCGAATATCCGTTGTAAACTTTCTTCTGTAGAGAATAAATATTTAACTGTTACAAGTCTCTTAAGTACATGAAATAGTACTGAGTATTAAACATCTTTTTTTAACTACACGCTCACGTCACCGGTGAGGGCCGAGAGTAGGTCACTCCCGAACAAAATACGAGCACTGATGGACCATTATGACAGGGACGGCGATCGCAGTGGAATAATTTGTGTACGCTAATCAGGAAGGACTTATCGTACAGTAGAAAGAATACGATACGTACAGTTTCATATTGTGAAGGAATCAGACAACAACACTCCTTTCCTTGAACGCGGGAGGATAGAGAAAGAAGACAAGACTCGCAACTTACAACGCGTAAAAGAAAAGAAACACAAATAGCCTTCCCCTCCCCTTCTTGTGAAAGGCTTTCCTCGCAGATACCACAAGCATCGGCAGTGAGAAGCGCACAATAAAATGAAAGAGAAAGAATGAAGCATGTATAGTATGAAGATAAATGATAGCGACACGTTTTTCGGGCGCTCGGGGAAAAGGTAAAGCTGATGAGACTTACAATGTATACAGTGTAAAAGAAACAGAGCAACACGCCACTTCTGCTGCGGGGGGTGCGGGGAAACACAAGGCACACGTTTCATACATTACGAAGCAAAGAGACATCACAAAAGTTACAAGCAGTGGCAACGTGAACAACACACATAATGAAAGAAAAAGTAAGATTAAGCACATATATGTACGTAACACAGACAGTGTTGAAGGAAAGAGATAACAAAAACCCACCCGTAACGTCGAATATGAAAGAAAGATAAAAACAATGTACCCTTCTCTTGTCTAGCGGCGGGCGAGGCAGGTGCGGCGGGTGGCGGGGCAGGCGCGGGCGGGAGGGGCGCGCACGCACACGTCGCGCAGAAGCCAGCGCCGGCGCACGCGCACAGTGGTGACACGGCGGCAGGCGGCGGGGTCGCTGTGTTGCGGAGGTACCTGCAAGTACAAATGTAAATTGCACCATCAACTTTAAAAATTAAAAAAAAAATCATTCATATTTTTTTTACAAACGACTACATATTATATAAAATGAATAGACTGTAAACACAAAGCCTCATTAGCTTTTATTCTAAGCTTTCCACTTTCAGAGATGCCCTTTTCCATCCGGTGCCTTAAGTAATCAGATCAGATAAGGCTACAGACCACTGCCTGACGTGCTCCTGGTGCACGTGTCCGTTCTCCACGATAAGGTGCGGCAGCACATGCTCGTAGGCCTCGCCCTCCTCCACGGCGACGTGGATGCCCTCCATCAGGTCCTCGGGCTCACTGAACTCGTTCATTTCCTCTATCTGTTCATCACAAGTTACAAAACTATGGTATGATTATTTCCTTTTCTAAAAACTTCACACTCTATGTCGCATACAGGAGGGTAGGCAGAATAATACCAATAGTCAAGATATTAGACATTCCATTTCTGCCTAATTTCATGTTAAGTGGAGAAACTTAACACTGTCTTTATGTTATATATTAGAATATTTTATCTCCCTGAGTAGGTATCGAACCCACAACCATCGCATTTAGTATTTTACAAAATAATAGGAAAGCACTATATATAAAAAAAAAGCAAACCGTAGTTCTAATTGACATAAAGAAACATTACAAGTAGTGAAATGACATCAATATGTATTATATGTATGTATTAGAATTTTTATATGACATGTCAGTTTATTTACACCACCCACTCTATTTTATCACAGATTTCCTAACTCAAAGGTTATCTGGTAGAAATCGCAGATTAGCGATAAGGCCGCCTTTTGTGTTTCAATTGTTATATTTTTGTCGTTTTTATACTCTTCTTTTTTTTTCTTAATGCGTAATTGTGCACAATAAAGTGTAAATAAATAAAACTATATAAGTATGTAGTATTTATATTTAAACTAAGTGGGGCATTATATTCCACCATCAAACAGAACATATTCAATAAAAACAAAATATTTAATGTTTTCACTTCATGGCTCTGGTAACTTCCATCTCTCAACATGCAATGCCAGCAGAACTAGGCAAACAATGGGGAACAGAAGTGCCTTAATGGAAATGGAGTGTCTCAACACTAGATTCCAACCTGGTAGGCTATGTGCAGGATGCAGAGAGAAACTAAAAATAAACACCAACCTTCGAATTACTATGAGCTTCATTCAAATGCACTTCATATTGCTTCTGCTTCCTAAAGGTCTTATTACACTTTGCGCAGAAATACATCTCTAGTTTATCCAAATCTCTATAGATATCATTTTTATCACTATCTGCCTCCTTGTCTATGGTTTGGTATACTTTAGTGTTGTAATTTAGTGTTTTATCACTGGACGTGTATAGAATATGTTTGTCTATGGGCTGGTACATTGTCTTTGGTACGGTGTTTTCTAATGAGAGCTCTACTATTGAATCTGGTAATGTGGGCACGTTGTCTACTATACAAGTGTTTGTCATCTGTAAAAAAAGAGGTTTAATAAAATTATGTTGCTTGAGAAAAAATTAAGGCCCTAGTGGAGCAGCTGTATTACTAATATATTTTTTTATCAGCTTCACGCTGTATCCCCTGCGCACATAGCAGGGTAGGCAGAGGGAACCTAGCGTGAAGACACTCCGTTCCCCATTTCTGCCGAATTTTGGAGGCTTTGTGTGTTGAGTGGTGGAAATCAACGCCGCCCTTTGTCAGAGCGAGGAAATGGAAATATAAATTTGATATAAATATTTAATTTCCTCAAGTAGGGATCGAACCTACAACCAGTCGGTTTTCAGCCACAACTGGCCTCTTGCGCGACGAAAACGCTGGACGCCATAAGGCTTTGACGTCAATTAGCGTAGTAAAATAACTTATGTATGCCCTTCTGTTTCTCTCACACACTCTCTTTGTGTTTCTATCTCTATCTTACCTTATCAATCCCCAAATCAGGTACAGGATTCTCTATAATGGTGATAGCGGGTTCATAGTGATGTTTCAAGTGCTGATAGAACTTTAACTGCTCGTCTCCGTAGAACTCCCCGCATATTTGACATATGAACAACGGACGCATCTGAGAATGAGAACTGTTATGTCAATAGTAGTTGTATAAAATTTATTTGAACATCAGATTTGAACTTATGAATCTCAGACGTCTAACGTCTAAGACCCATATTTAGAAACCACTCTCAATCTCTAAATTGCTCTTGAGAGCGATGTATGTACGTAAAATAGAAGTAACTACTTTAAGTACTACTATTATACACAAAATTTTTAAAACACTAGTGAAAAGTTCATCTGTATAAACAACATACAAAAAAAAGGGAAAAAAAATTAAAACATAATTTCAGATATAACAAAGGCTTTGAGCCTTTATTATCTTTGATTATCTTAACATAATATCACAAATATAAATTAAATAAAAAAATATATAGTTAACCATCTCCTTATACCTCATGATTTATGTGATGAGTGTCTTCCGGCATATCCGTATGCTGCACAGCGGCAACAAAGTTGTCCGGTAGAATCTCTTCTTGTTGGACTTCTTCATTGCAGTTTATTACCACGATATCCTGTAAGGAATAGGTTTATATTAATAATATAAATATACATATACAAAATATATTTTTTGTTTACTTATTGAGGCCTTATTATTATTGCATTTTCGTGCCGTAGTGGTATAGTGTGTAAATGTTAACGCAACGGTTGTCAGTTCGATTCTCACTCGGGGGAACAAATTATCTCCATTTTCTCGTTGTGACAACAAGATAAAGCCCGACGGTGAATTCGGCTATTTAAGACAAAATTGGGGGGTATATGGGGAATGGTGTGACGTAGCAGTAGGTTTCCTCAGGCTTACAAGACAAAGTGGGAAACTGTAAGTATGAAGTTAACAAGCTTGTATAAAGCCTGAAAACTAGTTAGGACTCAACATACCCTTATTATGAATAAAGCTACCCAGTGAATAAAGACAAATAAAGATTCTAAAGAAAAAAAAAATGAACTGTACACAAACTTATGCCAGATCAAACAAACACACTAAATATGTTGCAAATATAGATGAATATTAAAATCATGTATATTTCACCTGCTGTGGGGTACTGCATCCATTCCTCTTTAGTTTCCTTGATATCCTTTTCTTATGTGGCAAACTCTTCTTGCTGTGTTGCTTTTGAGACGCACCCATGTCTAGCACTTGACTGTTTTGGCCTAGGATTTGTTGGTCATCCTGGGAATGGAAAATAAAACATGATTTAATATGTAAAAATATTACAGATGTAATAAATTTACATATTCATCTATAACATACTGTACAAGACACACACTCACACACACTCATACACTCTGTTTCCCACTTTCCGTCGAATCCTGGAGGTACTGTGTGTTGAGTGACGGAACTCAACGCCGCGCTTTGCCTAGTTACTAGAGCGAAGAAATGAAAATATTAAATATTTTATTCCCCTGAGTGCGATCCGCCCAGTTGTTGCGTTTATCGTCCCATTCACCTCAACTCAAATTCAGGCAAAAAAATATCTTCTAATAGGTACTTTAGACACAATATCAGTACCCATTATCATGCTTGTCTAAATTTATCAACTCATAAAAAAATAAATATATTATATTATTAGGCCCATATATCCCATTCTACAAACATACCTTCAAACTCCCCTTGTCTTTGCTAAACCAGTCAGTTTCCGGACATCGCTTCATGTCTTGTAATGGCGGTAATGGTGGTAGAGGAGGCACTTCCACTACAATTGATTCCTGTTGATGTTCCTGGAGGTAAGATATGTAATGTTTTTATTGAAAATCTAATTCATATACTTTTTTTTGGGAAACATAAAAATTTGAACGTAGTGGGATTTCAATCCGCACCTCTTGGAAATCATACAAGCGCTCTGACTAAGCCATACACTCTCTAGTCCAAGCTTCTAAGTTACGTCAAAATTCTTATATGCTTCTTATAACTTCTTGAATTTTTTAGCGACTGTATAAGGAGATACCTAAAGATCAGTAATTACAAAGAATTATCATTTGGCAAGAGAGAAATATTATTCAATTATATTTTCATTTCAGAAAATATACTAATAATATATGAACAAGTAAAAGTTAGTAATGCATACCAAAGTCTGTCCATTGAACAATCTCATAGGCGCGTCTAAAATAACTGATGCATCTACATCACTTCTTATAGGCACCTGTATAGGAATTTTATAAAAATTAATTAGATATCAGTCGGTCCTGGGTTCCATTCCCACTCGGGGGAGTGGAAAGTTAAATATTTTCATTTTCTCGCTCAGGCAAAGCGCGATGTTGAGTTTCGCCACTCAACATACAATGCGAAATTTGACGAAAAATGGCGAACGTAAGTGTCTCAATGTAAACAGAGTATTTGAACTCTTAGAGTTCTTCTAGATGCCTTCTTCTTAGTTTTCGAGACATTGTGACTTAAGTGGCGAAACTCAACACCGTTTCCACTTGCCAGGCTGAGGAAATGAAAATAATTCCCACTTGAATGGTCACATCAAACCCACAACCATCCCATTTACAGTCAGGCAATGTGCTACAAGAATCTGTTTATAAACACTATGAGACATAGATCTTGATATATTTTTCATTTCTTGAATATTTTTCCATTTAAACATATTTAAAAAAAAAAGAAATATAATTTACTTTTAATCAATAACTCTATTACAAGTTTGTTAAACCAACAAGCATTAAAGAGAACCTATTTTTTGTCTTCCCTAATTTCAACATTGATAAGAATGTATGTAATTTTTATTTTTACTGAAACAAAAAAAAAACACGTCAAACTAACCTTACTGTGCCCATGAGGTATGTGATGATTAGACCTGGAGTGTTCTGCCAGATGTGCCACCAATGCTGCTAATCTACTTTCAGGGTCTAACAGATCCTCTACCCATGCCCCTTCTACTACTGATACTTGCCTGTAGATTGATATGAAATAAAAACAAACTGAATACAGTTTTATTTCCTTATTCTTATAATGAGGAGGGATTGAGTTTTGCCACTCAACATTGGAATCGGGATTGGAAGTGGCTTAATGGGAATAGAGTGTCTTAACACTATGTTCCCAGGTACCCTCTGCCTATCCTACTATGTGTGGGGAAAAGCATGAACCTATAATGTAACAATAAGAGTAAACTAAATATATAATATTAGCTTTTATCTGTCTAGGGTTATTTTGACTGCAATTACAGTGGTTTATGTATTACATATTATACATCAAAACTATTAACATTTAATATAGCCTTTTGCATGCCTTCATAAGTGGACTATCCAACAATATTTTTTTACTTTGAATCAATTATTCTTGAGATTAGCCCATTTAAAGAAATTAATTAATTTTTAAGAAAAAGAAAAACTGACTTCAAACCACAAACTAAAAAATAATATTACAAAGATTTTATAATTTTGAATTTGGTGGCAAGTAAAATGTTCATTTGTCACGCAAATACTAAATGCAAATATAAGACTTATTTGATTTTTTCAAAGATACCATTGTTAAACTGGTCCAAAAAAAATGGGACCACACAGGAAGCACTAGCTTTAAAATTAAAAAAAAATCATTAAAACGGTTCACCCAGTCAAAAGTTCTGAGGTAACAACATAAAAAAAATACAGTCAAATTGATAAACTCCTTTTCTTACAGAAGTCTCATAACAAGCCCTTTTGTCTTATGATAATATGTACATTTTCATTAAAAATAATATTTAAATAATAAAACACATGAAAAGAACATGTAGTTGATATGATAACAGCATTTCATTAAGTTTGTCTCCAACTGTCATTGATCCGGAATCGTAGTGCAACATTTATATCAAGAAGTAGATTAAAAGTACCATTGTATGGCTTTATTGTATTAATATAAAACTTATATTATATAATTATATATATATATATATATATATATATATATATTATTTTTTAAATATATTTTATTTTAACAGGTTTTAATCCACAGGTGCATAGTTGCCCGTGCCTTTTTTTATTAAATGAAAGTTATTTTAATGTGGCGTACTTAATTTTAGGACAATTTAAACTGTACTTATATCTAGAGCTTATACTAGAGGGGTTGGATGAGACCCCTACCGACATTTTTTTTTTTTAATGTTATTAACATATATAACTTATTTAATATATATTATATAATTATATTATAATATGTAGTATTAATATGATGAAAAACCTATATAGTTTTTTAAGTAGATATGATTTTTTTATAAATACTAATAGGTAGAATAGAATATGGTATAGTAAAGATTTATTAAATAATTAAAGTTTACCTGCACATTTGAGGTGGAAAATTCTGTGGATGCATTACTGTAACCACTCTTCCTCCAGTATCATCCTGCACATTTAATGCTAAGGAATTTGCATCTACATGAACAGACTGAAATAGATAAAAAGATATATATATATATATATAATCCTGTAAATGGTTTAAATGTGTATAAAAACGTTACTAAAGAAAACCAGCATGAAATGTTTTATGATCAAACATTAATTACCATCTCTTTAATCTTATCAAGTGTATGATATACAATAATAATAAATATTTTTCATTAAAAAGAAACTTGTCATGATATCTTTACTTTGTAGATTACTTTTATATATTATGATTAAGACATTAATACAATATTGAAAATATGTAAATAAAATAAAGATGTCTACGTATTAACATTAAGTTTGTTTTTATAAACGTAATATAAAAGAATGAATTGAAATTATCAATACAGAAGCCTTTCAGATACAGTGCCCTATTAAATTTTTAACTTGTTAAACATTACGACAAATTAAACAATGTAATACCTCTGGTGGTTGATGCGAGTTGATATAATGCGTGACCGCCTCATCCATTTTATCTCCCAAAAGATGCGCCTCCACGTTCCTCATGATGTTAAATTAAAATTAAATTACTAGCAATTGTTTATTTCACATTTCTGTAATTCACAAGTTGGTTAGGTTTTCATAGACAGCTGTTGCTTTGGCCCAAGGTCATTAGATAATTCGATGTTTTTTTAACTCAATATTTGTTTATTTCTAAGATTTAAATAATGTATAAGGGAAATATTATGGTATATTTATAATAAAGGTATTCAAATAGATAGTTATATGATTATATTTTATCTAAACTACAAAATACAAATCTCAAAGCTGGACAAAGCAAAAGTCGAGAAATATGGTAACATTAAAAAATAATAAAAAATAAATATAAAGCACAAATGTTGCAATAAAAGTTAAAATTTAAAATATTTTAATTTAAAATACTTACGGCCACTCTCTTACTTTGCTTATAATATACTCTATATTTTATTATTTAATAAAGTAATATTTTTCATTGATTGATTAATTTGTATAGTTTTTTTTGTACAAAGTTTTTAAATTAGCAAATATATAACGTATACTTATTCTAATTTAGGTTTTATGTCTATTTTACAAAATTTTATTAATCATTTAATTTAGATATAATATAAAAAAATAAAATATATCTTTTACGTTGGGTGAATCATTCTTTGCTTACAATATAAGATTTGAGTGAAATCTTATATTTTGACATTAGAAATAAAATGACAAACAGCTGATATTTTTTGACATAAATATCATGTCGGTATTTGTTTCATAATTTTAAGTGGAATCGCGTAATATGTCACTTAATGATAATAGATAATAGATTCATTTATATAAAGTAATCACCTCAGTTCATGAACTGATATTTTATCTCATGAGATGACCACATTGTCGTTACGCTGTAAGACCTGATTATAAAATTATTAAAGATGTTACGAAAGTCCTTTAAGCCTTACATTGTACAATGTCACGAGGTTAGTGTTTTATAAATATGTTAATTTTAGATTTTTTACCATTTATTTATATTACTGTAATAAATCTTCAATATTATTAAGAAGATACATATCATACTCAATGATATTAGTTGTTAATTGTCATATCATAATTAATAATACCATTTAATATTTATTATATCAATATAGACTATATCTTAAAGAGGTCATTGAAAGTTTTTATTTATAAATTTCATTGACACAGATTCAAAGATGTGCATATTCAAATAAGCTGGATGCAATTCGAGAAAAGCTTAGAGAAGGGCCAGGCCTATCTGAGTTCATATCAGAAGACAGACCAAAGAATTGGGATGATTATGAAGGAAAGTTAAAAAGGGAGAGAGGAGAGTCAGAAAGGTTAAGGCTACCCCCTTGGTTAAAAACTTCTATACCTACTGGTGTGTATTTTTATATTAATAATATAAAAACCACTACTTAAATTATTAAACTAACGAATGTATGTTTATGTAAATCATCAACAATATTTCTAAATTTTTAATGTTTGTTCTTATTGTGTAAAAGCTTTTAAAAATAAATATTTTTTATTGATTAATTTGTGGTATTAATATATTAATGTTTTTTACATTAATTAGGAAATTTTTCACTAAATATCTTTTCTAGTATACTTTCAAAAGCAAAGCAAAGAAAACTTAAATGTACTATTTTGTATTTATTATTCCTTTTTCATTTTGCTAATTTTAGGATCTAAATTCAGTGCTTTAAAAGAGCAATTAAGAAGTCTTAAACTAAGCACTGTATGTGAAGAAGCCAGATGTCCCAATATAGGGGAGTGTTGGAGTGGCGGCAAACATGGCACTTCTACTGCCACTATAATGGTATTATATTAATATGATGAAACATAGTAATTTAGAATACAATGTTTACATATAAGGGTACTCAGTTTCTATTACCTTTGGAATAATAAAGCAGCTTCAATTTCATTCTTCATTGTGCATTGATAGTGGAACTTAAACTTAAAAAATAATTTAAAAACAAACCATTCCCCTGATGAAGGATCTAATCTACAGCCATTGTGTTTATAATCTATATTTTGTCTTGATTTATATTGAAACATTTTTTTTATCCAATTTACCAGATTTTGTTTAACCTTTAAACCTTATTTTAAGGATAATCAATTCTTTTCAAATTGATAAATGGAACGGATTTTCGGCAGTGGTTTTTTACTATTTCATTTATATGTTATTTTTTTACAGTTAATGGGAGACACATGCACCCGAGGTTGTATGTTCTGTTCAGTTAAGACATCAAAGGCACCGCCGCCATTAGACCCGGATGAACCAAGGAATACAGCAAAAGCTATATATGAGTGGGGTCTGGGTTATATTGTATTGACATCTGTTGACAGAGATGGTATGGATTTTTTATTATATTTTTATACACATAGCAGGGTAGTTAGGGAGATATTGTTGGCTCAGTGACGGTACTCAACCCTGCACTGTGTCTATCGGAGTAAAAAAATAAAATAATTGATTACTCCAAGTTGTTATCGAATCCATGACCCTCACATTTACTTACAGTACAGTCAATCTATGTGTGCCACAACTGCTTCAAATTAAAATTATTTGCAGATTTTTTTTTTGTCTAAAAATTGTCTATTCTAATATTAATATTCAGATTTAGCAGACGGAGGATCATCACACTTTGCTGAAACAGTAAAAGAGATTAAAAAGCAGTGAGTATTTTTTAAATTGTCTTAAATTTACTGTATATTTAATATATTTTTACTTTACTATACTGCTATACTGCTTTTCACTGAATTTTACTTATACTAATGAAAATCTCAATGATATTAGTAAATACAAAATAAATTAATGAGAAAAAAGTATACTTCAGCACTTTTATTATTTTAAACTATATTGCTAGGTAATTAATTATTACTATAATAAAATAAAAATGCATGCAATGCTGTTATAAAGTATACATTTTTTCATCAACTGGATTTGAATCCAAAATTACAATTTTCAATCAAACTCCTTAGCACTTTTTATTAATATAACAGCTTATATTAATAAAATATAGTTGAGCATTAATAATGATCTCTAAAAGATCAGTATTACTACTGTCAGTATTTGTTAATTTTGTTCAAGAATTCAGTTTCTTTTTTCAAAACATCACAAATTCCCTATTATTACTGAAACGCTGAAAATCGCTGAATATATACCTATAGACTACCGTTCATCCGTCGGTCGATTACACCTGTATATATAGGACTAATAAATCTTTTTCAGAAACAAAGAAATTCTTGTCGAATGTTTAGTGCCAGATTTCAGAGGAAACCGTGATTGTATAGAGAAAATAGCAAACAGTGGTTTGGACGTGTTCGCTCATAACGTCGAAACTGTTGAGAAATTGACACCATTTGTGAGGGATAGAAGGGCTGGGCATGTATTGTATTATAATCTTGTTTCACGCAGTATCTCGCATTTAGCATGGTAGGCAGAGGGAACCAGACCAAACAGAGTATTAAGACACTGTCAATTTTTTGAGACATTGCGTGTTAGTTTTGCGTTAGTGGAGGAATTTCACGCCGTGCTTTTTTCTTTGATACTAGTACGATGAAATGAAAATATTAAATAATTAATTACCCCAATGGAACTCGAACCCACAACCGTAGCGTTTACAATCAGACATAGTTCTCACTAGAATGTGAAAATAAAATTATTTTAAGAATAAGCATTCTTTGAGTGGAAAATAAACTTAAAGCCAATGTCACGTGTGGGACTTCAGATAATATGAATTAGTTAATTATTTCAAATATAGCATCTAATTCGATACAATAATAAAATATAGCATCTAATTACTATTTTATTAAATTTTCTTCTTTTATTTATAGATATAGACAAACATTAAAAGTTCTAGAAATAGCCAAAGAAATCAATCCAGACCTTATAACAAAAACATCTATAATGCTCGGACTCGGAGAGTCCGATGAACAAGTGGAGCGGACTATGAAAGGTATATAAAATTTATACAATCTAGTGTTAAGTCTGTTGTGCATATATCGTTGGTTGATTTATGCAGTTTAACACTGCCGTTTGTGTTAGATAAAGTTTTAAAATACATTTTTAGTGTATTCAATAGTCTGAATTTTAGGATAGTTTATTTATATTTGGATTTTTGTATGCATGATTTTTGTATATTTTTTGTATGTCAGTTTGTGTGGATGTGTTCTTCAAAACCATAGCATTAGCTCTTAGTATATAAAGGCCACGACAGTGGAGTAGTGAGCTTAACTCGCGCCCGGGTTAAAATACTTCTTCGGCGCCCCCCAGGCGAACCTATATAATTTCATATGTAAAAAATACTCTCAAATTAAAATTGAATGGGCCTTACATAATTAAATTAAATGCATATTATGTTTTTGATTACATACATATATTTAATTAGATTAGCAGACCTTTCGGTGCCCCTTTGGGAGTAGCGTCCGGGCATGATGCCTCTCCTTGTCTCCGTTCCTGAGATAAACACAAACAAACAAACTCTTCAGCTTTATAACATTAATATATTGGTATTTGTTATTCAATCATAATTATTTCTTGACTAGTATATAAATTAAAACATTATTTTTATTTTCCAGATCTAAAATCAGTGGGTGTGGATTGTCTAACATTAGGTCAATACATGCAACCGACGAAACGTCATCTAAAAGTCCATGAGTATGTGACTCCTGCAAAATTTAAGGAATGGGAACATATGGGGAACCAATTAGGGTTCCTTTACACGGCCAGCGGACCCCTAGTGAGGTCTTCGTATAGAGCTGGCGAGTTCTTTATATCGAGCCTACTGAAGGATAGGAAAGCGAAAAGTATTTGACAGGATGATGTGAAATAAATGGTTTTTATTTTTGTTTTTTAGTATTTTTCACTTTTTTTTCATTTGTTGGTTTTTTATTTTAATTTATTGGAAAAGCAAAATACATGGTTTTTTAATAATATTAAGTTAAATAAAGTTATTTCGATAAATAAAGTCTTCAAAATAGTTTTATAGTAAGTAAAACATTTCCTATACACAACTTCTAGTGAGGTCTTTTTATACTGTTGCTTAGTGCTATATT
The DNA here is from genome assembly GCA_013403645.1 of Heliconius nattereri. Lineage (NCBI taxonomy): Eukaryota > Metazoa > Arthropoda > Insecta > Lepidoptera > Nymphalidae > Heliconius > Heliconius nattereri. Next base: position 461,588 of record JAAIXI010000236.1, read on the forward strand.
TCGACATTACTGAAGGCCAGGAAGGCGAAAATATTTGGCATTTGAGGATGTGAAATAAATTATACTTTAGTAGTGTTTGATTTTTAGTTTTATTTGGTAAGTTTTTATTATTTTTCTTAAATTTTTGGTGACTTTTTTAAAATTTCTTGGCAAGGATTATTTGTTTTATATGGGTATTTAATAATATTAAGTTATACAATGTATTTTTAATAAAATTTACTTAAATCTATAAAATTTACTCAAAACTAATTTTTAGTCAATAAAAATATTTTAGAGATAATTTATGTTACCCATACAAATACAATGCCAGTGGATCTCTAAATGTCCTTATAGCTAGCGAGCTTTATATCGAGATTAGCTAAGGATTGGAAAGCAAAATTATTTGACAGAAAGAAAAGGTTTTTAAGAATGGGAAATACATTGGATTTGTTGTTTTTTTTAGTATTTGGTATTTTTTTCTTGATTTCTTTATTTTTTCTCCTATATCGCAGGGTAGGCAGAAGAAAACAAGTGCTATGTCACTCCGTTCCCACTATCCGACAAATTTTTAAGACATTACGTGTTGAGTGGTGGAGCTTAATGCTGCGCTCTGTTTTGTTACCAGAGAGAGAAAATGTAAATAATAAATTTAACGAATGAATTGAAGCCACAAACGTCGCGTTTAAGAGGCTTAAAATTTAATAAAATTTAAATTAAAAAAAATTAATAGGCTTAAGACAAGTAGTACAGATTCAATACTGCTTCTATTTCGAAGTCCAAACTAGTTTTATCACTATGACCTAATCAAACCCTTGGCGTAATGGAATTGCGTCAGCGTATTTCTACTTGATTGCGAGACATTGCATGGCGAAACTTAACGCCGTGATTTCAGACAACATTGTAATATATGGTTATATAGCTTATAAGCATAGGAAAAGTGATTTGTAATAAATAATTCTCAAATGTATTTATGAACATAGATTATTTATATAAGTAAATAAACAGTGCAACTGCACTTGACTGTTTTATTTTATTATAAATATCCCTAAGAACGTGAAAAGGAATTTTATTTACAAAATACACAGCCTCCGAATGTAAACGCCAGTTCTGGGTTTGATTTTCACTCGAAGGAATATATTATTTGATTTGAGGAGTTGACTCTAACATATAGCACGCTGTGTGTGGTCTAGATCATTAGGTTGTCTCTGCTTAACTTGCTATACGAGATAACTCCTGAATCTAAAAAAAATAACAAAAAATACATTTAAATATTAACTGCACACTATGAGGTAGAATAAAAGAATCTAGCAGCATAACACGCCATTGACTATTCTTATTTCTTCTTTGTATCCATATTAAATTTAATTGGCTAAAGGGTTACGGAAACATATTTTATTTCAGTATATAAAAACTTCAATCGACAAAAGACAGGCTGAGAGGCTGGAATATACATGTAAATAATGCGCATAGGGAAGCCAGGTCTAAGTTTCTCATGTGGGTTTGGTATGGCAAGCCCAATAGTAGGACTCTGTACAATGGTAAAGAGTCGTAAAATCTTTAAAAGTAGACTGAAGTGGTGCCAAAATCATCAAGAACAAATAAAGATGGATGCGCTTGCCTCTCATCACAGTAAGGGTGATTTTAGTAAATTCTGGAAATTCATTAATAAATTAAGTTCTAGATCTGGGTTGCCGGCGGTCATAGACGGCGTAGGTGAGCCCCAAATTATAGCGAACCTATTTAAGAATCAGCTTACTGTACAGTCTTCACAGAAATTGTCAGTTAGGGTGCCTGATGCTGAGATTAATTTAAAACTCATTAACATTTCTGTAAATACTAAAATGGTTACTAAAATTATACAGTCAATGACTAGAGGCAAATCACCTAGCCACGATAGTCTCAGCATCGAGCACCTGCAGCACGCGGGGCCTCGCCTTGCAGAGTTGATAGCGCTTCTTTTTAACTTGTGTATAGTACATTCATACTTACCTCCGAATTTGATGAGAACGGTTGTGGTACCGATAGTCAAAAATAAAACAGGAGATTCTGCTAGCAGTTCGAATTATAGGCCTATTTCTTTAGCAACAATCATAGCTAAGATACTCGACAGTGTGCTTAGCGCTCAGTTAGACTGTTATCTTCATATTCGCGAATTGCAATTTGGATTTAGACCTCAGTAATCCACGGAAAATGCAATTCTGAGCTTGAAGCATGCTGTCGGGTATTACACAGATAGAAACACACCTGTATATGCCTGTTTCTGTGACCTGTCGAAAGCTTTCGATCTAGTCATTTATAATATCTTGTGGGGAACGTTACAGCAGAGGGGAATACCTGCAGAACTGATTTTATTGTTTTAATATTGGTATAGTAATCAACTAAATTTTGTTAAATGGGCAAACGAGTACTCGGTTCCGTATAGGTTAGAATGTGTGGTGAGACAGGGAGGGTTGAGCTCCCCTAAGCTTTTTAACCTCTATATCAATGCGCTGATAGAGGGACTCAGCGGCATGAATGTCGGATGTCATATCGGTGGTGTTTGTTTTAATAATATTAGTTACGCGGATGACATGGTGCTGCTGGCTCCCTCTGTCAGTGCTATTAGGAAGATGCTGTTTTTTTGTGAGTCATATGCTGAAGTGCATGGATCGGTGTACAATAGTAAGAAGAGTGAATATCTAGTCTTTAAGTCTGGAAACAAAGTACCGGAAAATGTGCCTTCAGTTAAGCTTAATGGGAAAAATCTTGCTAGAGTACACCAATTCAAGTATCTGGGCCACATTGTCATAGAAGACCTAAGAGATGAGTTAGATATTGAGCGAGAGCGCAGGGCGTTGTCGATCAGGGCGAACATGTTGGTTCGCAGATTTGGTCGTTGCTCAACTGCCGTGAAGATCACGCTTTTTAAAGCCTACTGCACTTCTTTTTATACGAGCAGTCTGTGGGTCAACTATACTCACAGGTCGTACAGCGCGTTGCGTGTTCAATACAATAACGCCTTCAGGGCATTGCTGGGGCTGCCGCGGTACTGTAGCGCCTCGAGTATGTTCGCGCACGCAGGGGTCGACAGTTTCCCGGCCATTCTCCGTAAGAAAGCAAGCTCTCTTTTAAGGCGAGTGCGCGGCAGCCGCAACAGTGTCCTGAAGGCTATCGCCGACAGCGGGGACTGTCCGCTGATCCGGCATATGTGTGACATTACAATGTCACTATTAGTTATTAAGCACTAACACTATTTATTAAGTTTTATTGTATTATTACTAACATATATGGATCATGTGTTGTCCGAACAATAAACATTTTTATTTTT
>JAAIXI010000236.1:467434-740436 GCA_013403645.1 Heliconius nattereri
TCTTCTCTCTAAACTCTCTTTTACTATACCCCGTAAAATACCTCGAAAACCTATCCGTTTGTTTGCACCACCGCAACGGAGAACAAAATTGGGATCTAATTCTCCTATTACAAGGCTTAGCTCACTTTATAATAAGAAATGTAGTGTGTCCACGAATATTGATATCTTTAAAATGTCTTTAACAGCTTTTAAGAAAGCAACACAATGTGTGTAAATTATGTTATTACTGATGCTCCTGGTTATGTACCCATTTATGTTATATATGTATGTGTGTATTACTTAATCTAGTTTTTAGTATATTTTTATGTAATTTTGATACGCGCTTATTTATTTGCAAACCTATGTTTATATAAATTATCATTTCTCGATTGTTCACAACCACTTTATATTGCATGCAGTGTTTATCTTTAAGTGGCAGTACATTAATTGTTTTTAGTTTTTAAGTTAGATTTACTGGAATGTAACAATGTATGAGCCGTTGATAAACTTAATAATAAAAAATAAAAAATAAAATGTGTATTATAAAATTCCGCAGTGTATTCTAGGTTTGCCACTTCCAAAATTTAAAGTATCAGTAAATAAAATTCTGTCAAGTAAAGCGTATTACACTGTTCAAGAATATTTAGAGGATAAACATGTATGGAATTAATGTCTATTGAATGTCATGCAGGATAGCTGCCAGCTAATGTAATAGATTGTACCATTGATTTTGAAAAGAGCAACTGTTGAGTTTCTTGCCGGCTCTTCTCAGCAGAACTGCCTTCCGAACCGGTGGTAGCTTTTTGTTCATATGTTCATGCGACGATTCAAAAGTGCTTATAATAATTGCTTATTTAAATAAAGAATATTTTGAATTTGAATTTGAACTTAAGACGCATTCTGAGATCCAGTGGTAGGTACCTCTGATCGCAGGTACGTTGGGTTACATCGAAATTATAAGTATGATCTTGGATAAATATATTATCCAACACAAAATAACAAAAGAAAATACTTTTATTAAGCAGTAGCTTCTGAGCTTCTACACTATTCAACTAAAAGAAACTCTTCGGCTTAAAATATTAATATAGATGACGCGGTGGAAACAAACTTTTATACAAATTATGCAATTTTAGTTACAGAAAAAGAAATTATCTAAAATCTCTATATAATATAACTACTTATATAATAATATGTAAATTTGTGTTTAAATCAATGAGATTTGTAATTTTGGAACGTACGAGCATTTAATAAGAAATGGAATTTTGTCCTACATTGTCAGTAATCCATATAAACCAGACCATCATTGGTTAAATAAAAAAAAAACCTTAAGTACTATTTTAATTTCATTATGAGGCCGTCGTCGCACCGAGACAAAAGCCCGGTGTTCCACTTGACTCGCAATGCCTCGAATATTTGGCGGAAAGTGGGCAACGGAGAGTCTTAACACTAGGTTCCCTCCGCCTACGTGCCTGTGCGCGAGATAACTACAGTATGAAGTTGATATTGATTTATTTTTTATAATTTTCATTAATTGCCATATCCATACAAGCCACGTCTCTAGTAAATAGTGCACGTATGGTCAGTAAACGGCGTGTGTTAGTTCTAGAGGCGAAGCTTTTTAAGCAGTCGTGCGTGGTCACCGGCTGCAGGGCTGGAGGATACCGCCTTGCGGTTATATTTACTTTTATTTATATGGGAATTACATTTGGGATCTTCTTTTTTATATTATATAAAAAAAATATTTGCCGTAGTGGCGAAGCTGCACGGTAGCTGACTGTAAATGCGACGGCTGTGGCTTTCATTCCCACACGAGGGATCGAATTATTTCCTTGTTCTGCTAAGAAGACAATGCGCGGCGAAAAGTGAGGAATAGAGTGTTTTAACACTAGGTTCCATCTAATTACCTTGCTATGCAGTATCACATTTACTTATTATTTTTAATGATTACTATATACAAATAAATCATAAATTTTTTAGAAGCTTCAGTTTTCTCAGAGAAACTCTGTTCCCCATTTTTACAAGCAAGATAAAAAATATAATTTCAACTAGCAATCTACCTCCACTGAAGTGCTTATAATTTACCAAAAAAAATGTTTCAGAAACAAAAAGTCTGTGTGCGGTGTGAACTGTGACAGGCAACAACGTGCAGGTTCCCATCATCAAGTATGCCGTACATCCGTGACATGGCGGTAGTCTTTACTATCGACTGTAGGCACAGAACAGTACAAAATACGAAAATCTATACGATTTACACATTTACAGGTAAATCTGTTGATTATCTGTATTTAAAATGTATTAGTTAACATTTTCTAGTTATTGAACGGTGGGTTGGTGGTTATGAGTTCCGTAGTAATCCATCTCTTTTTGTTTTGTTATTAACCGTTAACAATACAGATACATATTTTATAACTATGTATAACACAGCAAGTAACAGTAGCGTTACTTTACGTACTTATAAAATACCCATAATTTATATTGCTGAAAAGGAAAAAACAAAATTTACAATATAAAACAATTAGTTAACAGCAAAAATATTTATGTATGTATTCGCGACATGACCTAAACTAAGTGCACTTAAAGAACAATTAAAAACAATAATTTTTCTTCTAAATTAATATACTTCAACATTAATTAAAACCGTCGTGGCGCAGATTCACAGCGCCTCACCGCAAATGCATCAGCTTTGGGTTCGATTTCCACTTGCGGGACTCGGTTATTTTCATTTCCCCGCTCAGGTTACTAAGCAAAGGCCACTTAACACGCAATGACCTAAAAATTTACCTAAAAACATAGTGTCTTAACACTAGGTAACTTCTGCCTAATGTGTTAAATGCTGGGTACTGCGTAAAGCTAAAGAAATAGAAATAGGTACAATAATTAATTTAATGTTAAAAGTAATGTTAATAGATTTTTTAATTTAATTTCCTCGGTCGCCGTCCTCATTCAGCCTTCAGCAGAGCGGAGCAGAGCAACCAGAATCTATTTTAAAATATAATACGCTTTTATTTTTGGTGAATTCCGCGAGTGGCTCCATGGCTCTGGGGAGAAAGCTAATTTCAATTTCATTTAGTTCTGGCGCGATTCCATGCACCGACCACAGAATTGTTGCAGTGCACAGAACTGCTACGTCGATACAGACTCTGTTCAACCACTTTATCAAACTGAATATTCAAATATAATTACTATTTTTAGATTTTATGTTGTTGTAGAAAGATATAAAAGAAAAGCTATAAATTTAAATATAAAATTAGATTTATGCTTAGGCCACAGTGGCGCTGTGGGACAGCATACGACTGAAAACGCCTATCCTACCCTATCGCTACGCTGTACTCTCTAACGCTACCCTGCTGTGTAGGAAAAGCTTGAAAGTAAAACAAATATAATATAATTATATTTTTTTAAAATATTTATATGGACTAAAAGAACCTATTGAGACATTCATGGCGCAGCGGTACTGTGTCTGACGGACATTTCAAATGATATATATTCATAACACAGGGGCCGCCGTGGCGCAGCGGCACAAGGGTGTGACTGCAACGCGACGGTTGTGGGTTCGATCCCCACTCGAGGAAGTCAAATATTTATTTACGTTTATATTTCCATTTCTTCGCTCTGGTGTTGAGGCAAAGAGCGGCATTGAGTTCTGCCACTCAACACGCAATGCCTGCAGAATTCGGCAGCAAAGTGGGTAACAGATTGTTTAACACTAGGTTCTCTCTGTCTACCCTGATGTGTGCGGGATACTGAGTGGAGCTTTTTATTTTTTATTTATTTAATTTTTTTATATACATAATTATGTAAATTTTTTTTTTTTTATTTCCTCACTCTAGTAATAACACAAAGTGCGCGTTTAGGATCGCTTCTTAACAGGGAACGGAGTGTTGCTAAAGTGCCTGCCTGCTAGATAAAGCGTGAAGCCGAAAAAAACAGAAGCTGTAGTTAAATAGGCACATCTACAAATACCTTATCTGTGGCTAGTGAGTAGCATCTCCTCCTGGGAGCGTTTGGGTTCTGTAGGCAGGCAGATTACACCCCGTCTGAGCTGCACGCAATTCCATTCGAAGGGATTCCGCATTTTTATCGCCCGATGCCTTCACTGGAAAATTGGCTTTAAATCGACCAAAGGATTTTGTGTCACTATCGTTTCATTAGTCGTCTGTTTCGCTGGTATTCAATTTTTGTTGGTTTTTTTCATGAATTTTGGTTGTATTTGAATGAATTGTTAGTTTGTTTTCTTTATCTTTTTCAGGTCTCTATAATGCATTGTGTACGAAAAATTTGTAACTCTGACATCTAAAAATGGCTGAAAGAGCAATTGCATTTATAATCTTTTTTTTTCATCAACGTACTTTGACCAATAAGAACAAAAGCCCGGTATAACATCTACATATTATGTAATAGATTTTTTTCAGATGAGGCCGTTATAGCATCCGTCTACATGACAATTGTGGGTTCGATTTCCACCTGTCCTGGCAAGCAAAGCTCAGCGTTGAGTTCCATCACTCAACGCGCAATGTCTACAAAATCGTGCGGAAAACCTAATCTACTAAAGTTATATTTGCAGGAGCAGGTCGGTTTCTTATATTTCTAATACAAAGTAATAATTCAACTTAAACTCAATTTAAAATGTACCAAACAACAATTTTCGTTCTCACTTCATTTGTTGTTAGGACTTGATTAGTGACGTCACGGCATCGAGGCCAAGCTTCCTATCCGCTACATAATGAACTTTCAAAGCTCCGAAATAAGCTTTGCGAAGCAATCATTTGAAATTCTGAGGCAAATTGAGATTTGTGATAACTGACGGAATGTAATAACTTATGTTTCTATTGTCTTTTTTATTTTCGTACGAAATTAGTTTGTTTTCGTTTGTTTCGTTTCACTTCGGTCTGTGGCAGATTCTATTTCAGATAATGGCTCCTTGAAACCGCGATTTATATAATCATATTATATAAAAAAATGTTACTTTCGCTTTTCTTTAAATTAGTTTAATCTTGTAAAATCGGATGAAAATAAGTAATTTTGTTAAGTTGCTGTACTTTTTACTTTTCCATTTATTTTTTATGCTTTTAAAATATATGTCTTTTAAAAAAATGTATTTATGTCCATAAAACAATTGAGAATCTCTCTCTTGAGGTCTAGGTAATTCTGCTATGTTTCTAAGCAGTTTGCCTGTTTACCAGAGCGAGGAAATTAAAATTGAAAATATTAAATATTTCATACCCTCGAGTTTAGTTACACGCTTGTGCCCCTGCGCCGCGTCTGCCCTCAACCAGATATTTTCTTAATCAACCAATCAACCCAAAGGCTTATTCTGGTCAAGGTGGGCAGAGAATCAGAGAATCAGAGAGAACATAGAGTTAAGACACTTTGTTGATTATTGACCACCTCTCATTTATTTTAGAGATATTGTTGTTGTTGTTGTGTTTAATTGAAAATATTTTTGTGAGGATCGCAATGTACGGGATATAGCGTGATGCTAAATAAAAAAAGTATTTACAGTCATATACTATACATAGTAGACTATATGCATATAGGCACTTTAAATATTTACTCAGTTCTAATAGAAGTTTAGAAAAGTTTCTAAAGAGAGCTATCTAGTACAACGGCGATGCACTAGCAAATACATTAGTGTCGTCGTGGACAGTATGCAAACGCAATCGACCCCGCCCGCGCCGTCTCGAGTGATCCTAATGCCGCGTATTCGGTGAGAGATGCGCTATATCTATATCTATAGCTATTTGTACGATTAAAGCTTGTTAACAGTGCGCGCTGTGCTATGTTTTGGATGATTTGTGCTTCATTTTAAGCGTATGTTGTGGGTTTTTTAAACATTTTGTGATTAATGTAGATACTAAGGTCGTCGTAGCTTAGCATATTTTTTTGTGTAAATATTCTCGCTTTAGAAATCTATTTATATTTCAAGTACTATTTCTGACGCAAGTAAATCGTTCATTTATAAAAGGTATAATTGAAAATATTATTTAAATATTATTTTTGTGTAAGGTATTTCATTTGTCGAGATCAGATAGCAGGTACATAGCAAAGTAGGCAGAGGACACCTGGAATTTCTAGTGTTAACACACTCCGTTCTCATTAAGACACTTTTTGTTTGGAGTGGTGAAACTCAACGTTGCTCTTTACTTTGTTACCAAAGCGAGGACATCAAACTATTAAATATATCATTCCCCGAGTGAGAATCACACCCACAATCCCCCCCCCCCCCCCAATTTTGCCCCTGCGCCACGGTTTCTTAGTTATTTCCAATTGCCGATACAAGCAAAGCCGTAAGTGAAAGTTAGTATTAATAAAGTAGATATATTACGCACTGGAAAGCAGGCATGCGGTATATTTGAGAAGCTCTGTTGAATCGAAAGCTCATCTTGAGCACTTTAATAGCTTACTACAGTCATCTGGGACTGGAGTTATGAGTTGAGATTTATCTTATGAAATATTTTAATTATTTTAACTATCAATTTTTATATGGTATGGTAATTGAGAGTTTCTAAATGTTTGTAGAAACCTTTTTAGTTATATAAGAGTTTATTCAGGTTGAATTGAAAGAAAGCTGTTTTAAATAAAAAGTATATCTAAAAGTATATCTAATAGAAAGCAAGCTGTCAGATTGAGGGGATCTCGATCCGATTATGTTTGTACCACTTCTGGAGTACCTCAGGGTTCACATTTAGGACCACTGCTATATAATATATATCTTTTTGATATAAGAGATTGCTTTAAGCATTCTAAATATTCAATGCTTGCAGACGATAAGAAGGTGTACATGAAAGTGAACAACCTTACAGACTGCTTGTTGATCCAAAGCGACTTAGGTTAAGTCAATATTATAGAAATAATAGGATCACTGTCAATGTCGAAAAATGTAGTCAAATTACTTTTACACGAAAAAACACTTTAATCGATCACGCCTACATTATTAATAACTCTCCAATTAAGAAAACTAATTTAGTTCGTGATTTAGGGATTTTATTGGATAGCAAATTGCTAATGAATGAACATATTAGTTACATTACGAATAAAGCTTACAAATCTTTAGGTTTTGTTATGCGTTCATGTAAAGCCTTCAAAAACATTAAATGCATAAAAAGTGTTTATTTTGCGCTTGTAAGAAGCATATTAGAGTATGGTAGTTGTATCTGGAATCCTCAGTTTGCTAAATATATAAATGCTATTGAGGCTATACAAGTAAAGTTTATTAAACACCTGAACTTCAAAATATATAGGAATTTTGGGAGCTACGAGGAAAGCTGTAAACACTTATTCTAGCTATTATAACCTTCTGTCAGGCAGCATTGATTCACCTGAATTGCTTTCATGTCTAAATATCAGCGTACCTATAAAAAGAACTAGAATAACCCAGTCTAATCTATTTTATGTACCTACATCACATACTAAATACGCGGCTAACTCTTTTTTCTCTCGGGTACCATTATTATACAATAAAAAGTATTCTCATATTGATCTCTTCCATTTATCTGCAGATTCTTTTAGAAACCTAATTAAACGGTTTCAATCTACATAATTGCTTATATTGCTATACACACACACACACACACATACACACACACATACACACACACATACACACTCACACACACACACACACGGGGCATTTTATCTTTTTTTTTTTAAAGATTATGTATCTTTTTTTATTATATATGTATCTTTTTTTTTCTAATAAATAGTATTTAAATGATGTGTTGCTCTGTACTTAGATAATTCTTATAAGTAGAAAACTGTAATTGGCTTAATTTTTTTAAACAACTTTTTTTTATTATTAGTAGTTAATAATATGCTGTTGCTTTCTGTATAATAAATAAATAAAATAAAAAAATAAAAATTACTTGCGGACCCGGACGCGGCTACGCCTGCTTCAACTATAAGAATATTTATTAAATATATTCGTGAAATTATTTTAAATTTTTAATAGTATTAGTAAGAAAATATAAGCTTAAATAATCAAAAAGAATAATAAGTAGAGACATATTATTAGAAAAAATATGTGAGTTATTAAAATGAACCAACAAAAGAAGTAAAAGTAACTAAAGTGATATTCTTAATATTAGAAAAAGTACCTAAAGTTTTCCGTGCATGCGTACATACTCATAGATATCGACTCTATGAAATAACTAAACATTTTTCTATATTAAGTTAGTTAGGTTAATTTTTGCGAGCAATATCAAATAAGATCCCAGGACCAAGCTTTACAGTACACCAAGACGAGACCAAGATACAGTAGACCAAGAGAGAAGAGAACCAAAGTGTAGTTTCAATTAATTATAAAGAGAAAATAATTACATAAAATTAACAATAGTTCCAAAATGTATGTCATTCTATGCCGCCCGAAGCCTAGGTCATTTCGAATCAGTCTTATTATTTATTAAAATGTTATACAGTAAACTATAATTTCAATCTATATAAAATATTAAGAGTGACTATTATATTTATTTTCATGAGGATGAATAGCAAAATGTCACGGTAACGGTCGCGTAGCGACGACGGTTGTTATTAACATAGCAGAATAAATTTCATGTCAAATTAGAAATAAGTATTTTAATATATTAGTTTATATGTTTAATGTAATGTTATATAGCCTTTCGCATTTCTGAAGAATGCAGGTTTCATAGAAAACAAAAACAAAGTAAATCGGACCAGTAGATCCAGAGATCTTAGCGTTCAAACAAACAAACAAATAAACTCTTCCGCTTTATTATATTAGTATAGATTATTCTTAATCCAGAAACAGAACATCGAAAACGCAATTATTATGTTGACAGGCAGACGTTGAAGACGATGACGAAACCTAGTATTAAAACACTCTGTTCCCAATAAGCCATTTTCGTTCTCCACTTTTCCCAATTCTGTTGAGTGGCTCTGTTCATTGCGTGTTAAGTGGCGGAACTTAATGCCGCGCTTCCCCAAGGCGAGCAAATGAAAATAGTACACATTTCATCGCGATTGCAGTTACAAGTGTCCCCTGCGCTACGACTGGCCTCAATTTATATAATAATTTCCTTTTATTACTATTCGATATATAATAGAAGTATCTATTCATTAACTTACCGTTCCAAGTGTAATGGGAGTGATTATAAGAAAAATGGACCCTCAGTCGTGTTTCTAATTAAGACTAATGTGCTTACTGTAATAGCTTGAGGGAGTTCGTTTGTACTCAGATAGAGAGGTATTGGAAAATTAGACTCTGATTTCATCATTTATAACCATTATACTTCTGGCGAAATCCTATTTATGACTGCGGCAAAGGGTATGGGTATATGCGGTTGCGGGTTTGATTCCCATTCGGTGGAAACAATTAATTCGACACGAACAGTGGTGTTAAGTTCCGCCATTGTTAGCTAGAATTAATTGTGTGGTAATGTTAAAATATAAAATTTAAAAAATTGAAGCAGCTTCACTCTGTATGCAGCAAACAACAGGGTACCAAGTGTTAAGACATTCCGTTCAATATTTTCCGTTGAATTCTGAAGGCGTTACGTGTTGAGTGAAGGAACGCAACGGCGCGTTTTGCCTTGACACCAGAGCGAAAATATGAAAATTTTAATTTATAAATATTTTATTATCCCAAGTGGGGATCGAACCCAGAACCAGCCGCGTTTACAGATACACTTTGGGACCCTGCGCCACTATTGGCTTCAAAATAGTTAAAGAAAAAAAAAACTCACTTTCATTTATCTATTATATACGTATATAGATATGGATGGCGCTTGACGAGGGAGGCCTACGTTCAGCACCAGACGGCGATAGGCTGATGATGATAGATAAAGTTTTTGTGTTTTAGTTATACAACAAATCATTTATTCCGTAACAAGGACTAATACAAACTTTATATATATATTTTTTAAACAATTTTAAAATGTTACTCTACATTGAGGTAATATAAATACATTTTACAAGTTTCCTTTGAACAGCTTCCAAGAGGCGTAGCGTCATATCTCGCTACATTTATATTTTTATATGATGTCTAAAAATAATATTATTTATAATTTATAATTAATATTTTTTAATTAATACCCATAATCGAACCCCCACCCATCAATTCCCAAATATTATATATTAATTATAAAAAACTTTATACTTCCCATACAATAATATGAAATAACACGCAAAATTACAAACATAAAACGTTTGAAATCTTTACAGCATCGTTCATAGCCCCCTGGGGTACAAAATACGTATACCGTTACATTATCATATGAATTCAGTAGAATAATAAACGAATAATATGCAAATACCGTTATGTATGTGACCTTAAAGTTTATTGCTGTTTTGTGTTTAATGTTTTTGGGATAGCGGGTTCGAATCTGGTTAAGTTTTGGCGCATAATAGTACAGTATGCGACATATAAAGTAGAATAAATATATTTGTTTAAAAAAAATATTTTTTTTATAGCGTTTATTACTATTTATTACTAATTATATAACATAACGTATGAGCATAACTTATAGGTTACTTTTGGAACATAAATATACGTGACAAATTTAGGGTTACTTATAATCATAACCTGGAGCTCATTATACCAACAATCCTGGTCCATCCAAATCCTACCCACTGAAAAACCTGCCTGCCAAAAAACTTGCTGCATATTGTCCTGTTGTCACAGCGAGGAAATTCAGGAGGACATCGATCCCAGAACCGTCGCCTTTAAAACAGACACTATGCCACTACGTTACAACTGTCAAACATAATATACATATAAATATAAATGAGAAAAACAAAAACAATCCAACACCAACTAAAACGGGAGCACAACGAAATGAGAGAGGACTAGCTATCAGTGCGCGGTGATAAAATTAAAAAGTAATAAAAATGCAAACGAAGTAAGTTCCGGGTGGAGCGCGGCGGGCGATCGCCCGCGTCGCGTGTAATCTTCATTTTGATATTAAACCCTTTTTTATATTGTCTTGATTATTGATTTTTAAGATTCACGCTCTATCCCGCATATAGCACGGTAGGCAAAGGGAATAAATAGTGTTAAGACACTGTTTCCCAATTCTCGTCCAAATTTCGAGATGTTACGGATTGAGTGGCGGAACCTTAACAAGCGGAAATCGAATCCAGAACTGTCGGGTTTTCAGTTTTACTATGCCACGACGACAGATACTTTTCAATAGAGCATATTGACGTCATCAAAAAGACACAACTTCCAATTGAATTCTAAGTTATTCACACTGTATTCTGGACATAACAGTGTCAACAGAGGGAATCTAATCTTAATCTACTCCATTCCAGACTTTTGGAGGCAATGCGGAACGCAACGCAACTCAACCCAGCAGCGGTTTCCTTCGTTATCAGAGTGGGGGAAATAGGAAAAAAGAAAAAGAAATGAAGGAAAATATTAAATTTATTATATTACATTCCCCCAAGTGGGAATCGAACCTACAAATGTTGCGTGTACACAGTGCCAACGGCCTCGAATTCTAAGCCAAACTACAAAATTAGCTCAAAATACCTTAACATAGAAGCAATAAACTGTAACCAATACCTATATTAACCCCCATTCTGAATACCTACTACCTATCATCTATAAATAAATGAGTTACCTATATTAATAAAAGAGTAAAAGTCTCCGAGAGCGGGCGGGCGGGCACTGGGCGGGCACTGGGCGCGCTGGCGCGTGAAATTGCCCAGCATAGGGGGCTTCATTCATAAAATATAGCGACAGCGAATGATGTATGGGCCACGGGGCTATCGATGTCCGATTTTATAAAGGGTTTGTTTGGATTTTAATGAGATATTTATTAAGTGGGGATTGCTTTAAAGTTTCATTTGGAACGTTGATAAGAGATGATAGGGTGGGGAAAGGGAAGAAGAAGGGAAGGCGGTTTTCTAGCTTGGTTAATTTAGTGAATGATTTGTCATTGTTTTCTCTACATATCTTTGTAAGCCCCTAAAGGCTAATCTACTGAAAATATTGAAAAAATCATAAAAGTGAATCAAGAGGCAGACATGGCACAAAGTCTGTTTATCTGTTTCTTTGAGTGTCTGATTGTAAACACGAGCTTGATGCCCATTTAGGGGAGTGAATTATTTACATTTTTTCGCATTGGGAAAAACACAATGTGTGGTGTTGAGTTCCACGAGTCAATACGTAATGTCTCGAAAGTTTAAATAGATGGAAGTAAGACCGAGAAATTAACAATTAATCAAGAATTAACACAAACAATATTTATATTTAAGCACGCCCGGCGCCCGGCGCCCGGTCCCGGCGCCCGCCCCGGCCCCGGCACCCGCTGTCCCGAAAGCTACTCACTATTAGGGGATTTAAATTTAAATAATGAAAACGTCGCATTGTTGCCGAATTAAACTGGCAAAAATAATGCTCGAGGTTCACTTCTCGCTATCAAGCTAAAGATTAAAACTTATTTTATATACAATTATGATTATATATATGAAGTTAAGTATAAATATGAAGTTTCAGTTTCAGTTTAGCTTTATTTCCGAATATTGAGAGTCAAGACACTCCGCTTATGCTATGTTCATGTAAGCTGGTATTTTGTAACTACAATTAAGTACAAATTAAGAGTGTAGTTGTATTCAACATTAGTTGAATGTTATCATATCTCCTTATTATAGCTTTGTAAATTAACTATTTCGGAGTAGGCTCCATCTCTAATACGCATCCTTACTCAAGGAAATGAAATGCAAGCGCTTCATTGACTTCCACCACTCAACACGCAAGGCTTTCAGAATTTGGCAAAAAAAAAAACATTATACTTGATAAAAGAAATTTTGAAGCAGCCCGTTTAATAAATTCAAATCCTCAACCAATTTCCATACAACATGTACCGAATACAAATTGCCTATATAAGTAAATACTTTAATTATATAATAAATAGCAAGCAGGATTTAAACCGTAGAACTGTATCGCGTAACACCATCACACGCCTCCACGCACCCGCTTCCCTGGGAAACTCCGTCGTTCGCCGCGTGGACCCTTTGATTATTTAATTGACAGTAAACACGAGCGCTGTGTATGGAAACATTTGTGATCTATTATTAGAATTTATATTATTTTCGTTAGATATTTGAAAAAATATTCTTTGATGCTTAAACATCGCTATACGACACGCAATGTCTCGCTATTGTGTTAAAAATGGAGGACAGAGTTTTTAACACTAGGTTGCCAGTGGGTATTCGGTCATAAATGTGAATAAACACCACTCTTTCTTCTTTTATATTGTAAAATACGCATAGTATAAATGTGTATAGCCCGAATGCGAATAAGATAAAGGTTCTGGTTTTTGAAAGAGATAAAGAAAGGACGGAATGCAAGATTAGTGTAAATGGCAAGATATTAGAGCAAGTGAATGACTTGGCATATTTGGGAAGTATGTTCAGTAGAGATGGAAGATACGAGATGGATGTGGGAAGGCGTATTGCTGCCGGTAACAGGGTTAACGGAGTCTTAGCTGTATTGATAAGACGGCAACGGAAATTATTAAATATTTCGTTACCTCATAATACCTAGAATGGGAATGAATCCCACAACCTGTCACGTTCACAGTCTCACAGAACCACAATGCAGGGTGCATTACGGGTACGACTGGCCTCAAATGTTACTTATTGTTAGTTATAAATGATACAACATTCTATGACCTCTACTCCAAATAGCTGAAAACCAAAAAATAAATCACAAAAGCTCTATTAATTAGTCTCTGAAATAATTCACCAGTATAAAGCACAAGCTTAATAAAAAGCTCAATAATTTAATTAACAATAACACGTTTCCAATACAAATTGCGTCGTAAAAGTCGAAATGGAATAAGTTTATTATTAAAAATTGTACGTTTATGTAACAATAAACGTAAAAATTTTAGAACGTCATGGTGCAGTGGTATAGCGTGTTGACTAAAAATGCGACAACCGTGGGTTCGATTCCACTCGGCGAACTTAATTAGTTTCATTTTATATTTTTTCTTTTTACTCTGGTAGCAACACAAAACGTGGCGTTGCTTTGCGCCTCGAACGTACTGTCTCAAATGAAAGTGGAGAACGGAATGTTCTAATACTAGCTTTTCTCTGCCTACACTGTTATACGCGAGATACAGAGTGAACCAAAAATTTAAAAAAGCAAAAATTGTAACAATAATAGAAATACCTACTGTATAACACTTGCAGCTATTTGTATTATGTACGTACAGTGATTGCAGTGACAGTTAAATGAAGCGTTGTTTGATCGGATCGTATTTATTGGAACACTAGCGATCTCACATGACTTTGCTTGGCACTGGGATAAAATAATTAAGAATTATGTAATTAAAAGCATATCGCTCAATTGGTGCAACAATGACGTTATTGTACTAAAAAAAAAACAAATTAAATTGAGGCCGGGATACAAGCATGCGACTGTAAGCGCGACAGGATGTGGGTTCGATTCCCAGTCCCATTCGTTGAGTTCAGTCACTGAAGGTGCAATACCTCCAGAATTTAGCGAACTATCATCAAGTAATTTAATAATAAGTTTAATAATTTAGTAATAAGTTTAATAAAGTTACTGCCGCACACTTGATAAGGAACTCAGCAGGATTTCTTATTATTTACAGATTCACATTTATTTATTAGTGACAAAGTCAAAGTCATATTTGAACGGAAAATGGAGAGAATCTAGTGATGTCGTATGTCAAAATTTCTCAAAATTGCAATTTGCGAAAAAATATATCATCACAACTCTATAAAAGGATAATTTCTAAAGTAATATCTTTGAAATTGTTCATTTTTGGGATATGTCACTTTTATATAGAATATGTGGTATAACACCACAACTTATACAATGAGTAATGATCGCTAATGAAACCGTATAATACATTAGTCAACTTTATAATTGACGTACTTTGCACGAAACAATAAGTATAAACAATAATACATTAATACCTGCTTCATTTACGGATTTTTATTTCTTTTGTTACATTATTGTTAATTTCTTCAGATTTTCCTTTTTCTTAAATATTCACTGAACCATACCGTAGATTTCTATAACTGTGAATAAAAAAAACGTAAAAACCCAAAGATATTCCTGAATTAAACCTTACAAACAAACATACAAAACAAAAACTTGTTTTAATAATATTTATCGGGAAATTAAACCTCCACCCGGCATTAAAAGGTGAACTGTACGTCGCCCGTTCGCAGGTAACAGCGTATGGTGTCGATGATCCTGCCGACCCCTGCCGATGCTTAATGAGTCGATTGTATTTAAAAATCAATAGTTGTGGAGGTATTTTTGTATCAGTTCACAGATTTTGGTGGAAAATTACGATTTAGAATAAAAAACATATATATTTTTACGTTTTGAAATGAAATTGACTGTTGTAGGAATTATTTCTTGCCAATTTAGTGCTTAAAAATTATTAATTTAGTATTTACTTTTTTGGATGGGTTCCGCAAAGCACAGGTTCAAATCTAGAGATATATCACACATACGTTGTATTTTATAAAAAAAAGTAGATTCACGCTTTTTCACGCAATGTCAAAATTGTAAGCAAGTAATTATAATTGATCTAGCATTTCTCTAATGCTTCTTCTTTTCAAGCTTTTATTTAACCTGTCGTGTGAGTATGGGTGTTAGTGTATGTGAAAACTTACATACTTATTCATTCATTCATTTCCTAAGCTTAAAAAAATAAACGAGCCTTAAACAAACGTAACAAATATAAATTATAATTAGCAGCCCATCCATAGTAAGTTCGAACTAGTGACTACTTCATACATCAAAAGTCCTTGTTGGATGTACTATCTATGTGCTCTACACTCGAGTCATATTTTTTAGTCACGGGAAAAATTAAAAACTAAAATTATACTCTGTGTATTAAAATGATGCATTTTTGTTGTAAGATAAGGCAGTGTTTTATTTTTTTCTCATAAAATAGGCTATCAGGGCACACAGATATAATATGAGCGTCGTCTTCTTCTATTTTTTCTTTAGCTTCACACTATATCCCACACTTAGCATGGTCGGCAGAGAGAACCCGGGAACTTAATGTTGAGACACTCCGTTCCCATTAGGACACTTCCATTTCCCACTTTCTGCTGAATTATAAAAGTCTTTTTGACCTTTAAAATAAAACGGTTATAGTTTTCGATCCACACTCGGGGGAATGAATTATTATCACTTTTTATACAAAGCGAATAAACAGTACCAAACAGAGTTTTTAACGAACTAACTAAGTAACTAACTAACTGGCATGTGGGATAAGGGAAAGTGAATCCTAATATCCACTATACATCTTAAAGTTGAGACGAACGACTCAAAAATTTTTAAAAACAATCTAATTTATACAAAATCTCACTTACACCCCTTTCGTTTTAGGTACTGAAATCATAATAAAACATAATATTTTTAAACAAAATTACTTAAAACATCGAAAACTGTATCCAAATTCTTGTCAGCAAAATACAAATAATTTTACTATGTTAGGTTGTCGAAGTATTGAAAGTAGGTACTTGTGTATCACTCGACGTCTGTACGTCTGTTGCAACGAGGGTCCTAACGTAGGTGGTGTACTGAAACCATATTAGAAATTTGTTTTCTGTAATATTTATGTATGAATATTAATAGTATTAAAAGTTGTTTTCTTAGCTAAATCACTCTATGAGTACAAGTTGATTTTGATATTTTTTTTTTACTTCACGTTGTATGTTGGGTAGGCGTAGGAAAACTAGTGTTGAGATATTTCGTTCGCCATTTCTTTGATAATTAGTATTGAGTGGCAAAACTCAACGTAGCGCATCGTCTTGTTGCCAGAGCGTAAACGATATGAAAATAAATCATTCCTCCGAGTGAAAATCAAACAATATAACCAAAGAAATTAATTTGAATGTTTAAAACATTGCAATAGTTTTCTTTACAAAATGTCAAAACTTAAAAATCTCTACCCCAACTCAAAACTAAATAGACTCATGCCATTTCAAAATATTCTTTTCATTCTAACGAAACACGTATGCGATCGACAATCTCGAGTACTAGCTACGAGCGGTAGCTACAAGCGGTAGGCGCGTAATTGGTTGGAAACTCAGCCGCGATCCGTACAGTGCGTTCTCTACTTGTCAGTCCCATTAATGCTAACTATTAGGAAAATATCAAATACGAAATTTTATATGTAAAATTTTTGTAAAATATTTCTTTTTAGGATACGGTTGAAACGTTATTTTTTGTTAGTTCGTTCCATTTATATGGTAACTGGGTCTCTATGTAAAGATTGGTGGACTAGATTTCTGTTGATGTTAGTATTTTTAGTTCAAAGTTGACATCATTTCATCATAGACCTCAATAAGAGGTCGTCGTGGAATAAATATATCTTAATCATATTTATGTTCTCGTTTCACAATACAAAACGAAATCAAAAAAATATATAACTCCATCATCGCTTTTAACAAAATTAAAAAAATATACACCACACCAAAAACTCCCACGTTCACATTAAAAAACGGCAACCAATCCCATATAAAATTAAGTCAACAACTCCCACCGAAAAATTATTCATAGCCGATATGTTTAGGTGCGAAGTGGAAACAAGGACGCGGAATAGTCTTCATGAATTGGAAATGCAATTTGGCCGGGTGTGCCCGTATGCCCGGGCAATTGTTTTTGAGAGTTACCGATTTTCTTGATGGACGCACGAGAAGTCGCCTACAGACGTTAAGTGTTTTTTATATGAGATCCCCTTGTTTAGTATACATGACAGTTTATTTCGGGAAACGCTTATAAATGACTCTTTATTTTTGTATTTATTGTGATTGAATTATGTAGCTACGTTTTTTCTGCCATTTCTATTTTTCGTCCAAGTCTGAAGGCATTGCATATCCCAATTGGGTGGCGGAATTCAACGCCGCGGTTTGCCTCGACACCAGAGCGGAAAAAATAAAATATTTCTTCCTCGAAGGGGAATCTTATACACAACATGTCGCGTGCACAGTTACAGAGTTATACCCAACACAGCTAAGTATCAAGTCGTAGTATATGCAGTGGGTTGGCTGTGGCTGTGGTTTCGATGTCCACGCCTGGGAATAATTTGTATTTTAAAAAAAACATAATTTCCCAACTGTAGTAGGACAAAGCGCGGTGTTTGTTCCGCCAATTGTTATGCAATAAAATTCTGTTAAAAAGTATATTTCTCTTGCTTGGTTTTTCAGAATTGAAGTTACGAATATATTTTTAAATTGTATTCAAAATTAAGATACGAAAATGAAATTACAATAGAGAGAGAGTAACTCATGTTCACAGGTTATTTAAGACAAAACGTATTATATGCGTATTATGAATATTACGCGAGGTTGGTTTACAAAGTTTTCATTTCCATTTTCATTTCACACTGTTTTAAAACGCTTGGTACCTTGCGCATCGTCCAAGTTTTGAGACATTGCTTGGCGGAACTCAACGCTGCCCTTGTAACCAGGACCTACAACTATTCCGTTTTCAATCAAACACTATGCCGTTGCGCCTGTGACCTGTGAGGAGTTTCTTCTTTCTACACTGATGGCCTTGACACTTATCCCACCATCGGAAGAGGATATTTTTATATTTTTTAATGGATTTTATTTCTATACCTATCTATATTTATAAAGACTAAAGAGTTCCTGGATATATAATATAAACATATGATAATATTTATATTGGTTAATAAAATATTTCAGTATAAATAATTGTAAGGAAATGTAAACCTTCCCTTAGTTTTAGCATCTTAAACTCACCATGTAATAAAAACTGTGTTTTACCGAGTTATTATACAGCGACGCCGGCAATTCGACTCTACATCGAATCCAAATTGGCGTGAATTTTACGATAACTATTTAGTAGATACTTCCCTTATCTTCTTGCTGTGAGCGACGTTTGTTAGGTAGTAAAACAATCCTGTACCTTCTTTTCCCTTTGTCTCTTTTTTTTCTGGAATCGAACTCACAAACTTCGCGTTCTTTAAACAATACAGATTCATAAATTTCATTAAATGTATAGATCATATTATAGAGGCCATAGTGATGCAGTGAGGCAGAATCTGAATGGTATATGGTTGGTGGGTTCGAATCCCACATAGTTAATGATTTTTATGTCTTCCCTCTCGTAGGACACATTGCGGAGTTAAGTCCTGCTACTCAACTCGGAATGTCTCGAACAGCTAGCGCAAGGTGTAGTTGATTTACCACGTATGTCTTTATACAAATTTCTCTGTGCCTTTTTATACGTGCGTCTTACAGCATAATAATAGTTATAAGTTTTTCCAAAGTAGCTTCCTAGGTAAGCCGGCGAGACTCCCAATCAAAAGTAAATGGCTTTCGCGAGTATTAAGTGTAGTGAGTAGAGCAAACAATTCCCATGTACAGCGCCGTTGTTGGACAATCTCTACAACTTTGGTAGATTAAATTAGAAAACGTAAACAAGTACGAATCGTGTACTGCGGGGCGCAACTTTACTTTGGCCTTTACAAGATTGCTGTTCAGCTAGAAATTGGCTTAAAATAAGTGTTTCTTTACCAGTATACATATATACATATATATATATACTGGTAGATAACATTGCACTCATTTTTTAAACTTCACGCTGTATCACGCACATATCAGGTTAGGCAAAGGGAACCTAGTGTTAAGATACTCTATTCTTCATTAAAAAACTTCCGTTGCCCACATTCCGCCGAATTCTACTTTGAGTAGCAGAACTCAAAGCCACGGTTTTGCCCTTTTCCGAGGAAATAAAAATATTTTTTAATGTTTTAGGAGAACGAGGAAAAGGAAGGAATAAGGATTCGAACCTGTGTTATCACGATACCACGTAGCTGTAGCATCACTGCATTTGAAAGATAAAGTGCCGTCGAGTACCCTCCAAGGAGACATTGCAGCACAGCTATATTAATCACAAACTGAAATACTTGACATCGTAGGAAAGTATCGGACAGTACACGCGACGGTAGTAAGTTCGATTACTATACAATAAAAAAATATATTGATTTTTTTGTCAATCTCGTTAAAACAATGCTGTCAGTCTTAAAGCGCAAAGTGAAAGGACTTCATAATTATATATAGGGAAAGTTAACTACTTGAGATAGAATGTAAGATTTTCTAAGGATATAGTCTTAGATTCATTTTAAAATTATTTATGAGAAATGGTTACAGTACATACTACCATTCCTCATAAATTGATAACGTACATCATGCCTATTTTTAACTAAGTAGAAATAGTAGAATGTATTGTTAGTATAGGTACTTGTAACATCTAAGCGGGAAAGTCAAGAACAAAAGTTAGATATTTTAAAATAAACGGAGTATGTACAATGAATCGTTTTTGCTTAGAGCTTATTTGTTTCTTTAAGTGGTAGTTTTTCCTCGTCCTGAGCTTAATTAATAGGTGAATTATCTGAATGAAGCACATCTGATTACGTGCTTTGTACCGTGTTTTTATTAGCTTCACTCTGGGTAGGAAATCACATAGCAGCAGGGTAGAAAGAGGGAACTTAGGAACTTAATGTTCCCGTAACACTCCGTTCTCATTAAGTTACTGCTATTTCCCATTTTTCGCCGAATTCTGGCTTACAGGCAGTCGCTGTGCCGTTGCGATACTACGGCCACACTTATTTGTACCAGATAATAAAATTTATTATACAAATATATTACTTTATTAGTAATATTATAAGCCAGTGTAAATGTATATGCTGTAGATAGTAGAACATCTTAGACAATCAGGCGACGTCAACACTAGGCGGGCTAATTAGACGGCGGTGAGGTGCAAGTGTTTGATCTGCTAATCACCTATAACCTTTGTATGTTTCTATTATTTATTAATTTCTTTGAAACATTTTATAGTATTAGACCGTCGTGCCTCGATGGCACACGAGCGTGACTGACTTGACGGTTGAGGGTTTGATTCCTTCTTGAGCACGTGTATATTTAATATTTTCATTTTCTCGCTCTTGTAACAAGGCATAGCGCGGATGATTTCTACCACTCAACACGCATTGCGTTTATGCAATTCCCTGAGAAATATGGCGGAAAGTGGGGAATGGAATATCTTGAAATTCGTTTCACTCTACCTATCCCGCCAAATACAGCTAGAAGGTAAAAAAACTAGTTTTTTAAATACAAGTAAAATACTAATATAAATTAAACTAGAAATAAGAAATATACCTAAGCTTATAATAATTTTAATTCGTTCGTATAGAGAAGACAAACTGCGCCGTTAAGTTTAAAACACGGAGGAGCTACAAAAACTAACTTAATATATGTATATATCTCTGTTTCATCACACATACCTATAGTTACGACAAAGTATAAAGAAATCACACTCGCCCGCGCCGTACCAACTACATCAGATATTTGTTCACGCCCATTTAATCTTGGACTGCTCATTCCCTAATTGCAAGTGATGTAGGTTTTCAGCCAATAAGGATTCCGTATATTATTCAAATATATGTATTTTTTTACATATCTTATGCACGATGAATTACAGAAAAAGTATACTGCCATATCACTTGACTACTTATTTTGATGTTAAGAAAATAATGTAGATTCTGATTTTAAATACCCCAGTTGTGAGTTTGATTCTAATTTTCGAGTGGATGAATTATTTTCATTTCCTCGCTCTCCTAAGCATACAAAGCGAAGCGTTGAGTTCCACCACTCGCTATGTCTCGAAAATTGGGCGGTGCGTAGGCAACACAAGTCTTAACACTAAATCCTTCTGCCTATCCTGCTTCATGCGGGGAAATGTGACACTAAAAAAAAGTTGACCTCGTGCTGATGACGACACAATACCTATTTTTATCTACACCAATCTAGTGTTAACGAATAATTGACGAATGTTGTAAAAAAATTAAACAAAAAATTGATTAAACCAAAATGCTTAACAAATTTTATTGCCTAAAATAAGAAAGAATCTACAACATTTAAATATTTATAATACATAAAAAACTCCACTTTACAAGGTAACCCTAAAAAGACTAATATCGCTAAAACGGTTCAATACAGCGCTTTGATGGTGTGTTTACACTGGTTATTAGCTAATTACACGTCAATGAAAGCCCGTTCGACTCCCGTCTAGTGAAGAGTAAACATATAGATAGATAGAGTGGAGCTTTATACGATTTGTTGATTGGAGCGACTATTGAGAATCATACAACATAATATGTTTTTTTAGCGAACAGTCGTAGCAAGGAGGTACGAGCGTGCGAGTGTAAACGCGACGGTTTAGGGTTCAATTTCTATGAAATATTTATTATTTTTATTATTTCGCTCTGATAACGAGATGAGGCGAGCGCGGCGATGAGTTCTTCTACTAAACACACAATGCCTCAAGAAATCAGTGGATAGTGGGAAATAAAAGTGTCTTAATGGGCAAGGGGGTGCCTTAATTAAGGCTTAAGGGTCTCAGGTTTGCTCTGCCTTTCCTGGTAGGCACGTGTTATACGTTCACTTATCATCATGCTTATTTTTATGTATATCGTATCGAATGGCGGAAATCAGCGCCTTTACTTTGTCTACTAAGCCGCAGAAATAAAAATAATATTATTATAATCATTTTCCTGAGTGGGGATCGATCTTATAACCACCGTGTTTACAACTAACTTTGTTGCTACTACGACGCGGCGGCAGATGTATAAAAATATTTTTTTTCCCTATTGGTCATCATGGCTGACTGCACTCTTGGTGGTAGTCGATTCGATCCCTGTTTTCCTGCTCCATTCTCTCAAATTCACGTTGAAACTATATTTGCAAAATACAATACGCCTTTATTGCAATCACCTGCGGCTTCGTTCGCGTCGTAAATAGAAATAGCTAAGTATTATACATTTTATCTAATAGCTCCGTGATTAATAGACTATCTAACAAAATAAAACAATTTCAAGAAATATTCCTTAGATAAAGCTTACAAGCAAAGTACTATTGAATATGTTAAATAATCATGAGTATCGTAACCAAAAACTGAAGTTCCCGTGGGATAATAAATGTAAATTTATTTGAAAACTCTCACATCACCTTCACGAAAACTATCGTAAGAACTTCTATATATTTGATATTATGAAACTATCATAAAATATAATATTTAAAGGGACTTTTATAAGAAGACACGAATGTGAATATATTATATAAGAAAAAAAGTACTAGTAGTTTAGGCATCTCTTAGCTTTAGTTTTACAGTAAATATTCAAAATTTTAAAATGTTGTAAAGTAAAATAACAAAAACAATAATACGGAGAGAAAGGGTAAAAACTGGGGGTCTGTCACTTTTTATCCCCTACAGATAGATATTCTGAAGTAGTTGACAAAAGTTAATTTCACAAAATTCCCACGTTTCACAATCGTTTTTTTTTTAATTACACGCTGTGTGCTGCAGATAGCAGGATAGGCTGAACGAACTTGGGAACATTGTGTTAAGGCACTCCGTTCCCGACTCTTCACCCAATTTTCGACACATCAGTCAAACAATGAGAACACCGCCTTACAAACATCCAACATTAATAAGTACTTGGTACCATCACTAAAGTTACTTACAATATTAACACAAAATCGTTGACAATACACAATTCCGACGAAGCCTACTACAATCTCCATATAAATATAATAGCTATAAAGCAGCTACTTGGTACTTACTGCAGGCTATTCAGAGTAACGGCGTATTGAAGTTAAGTCCTAGCGCCACCTGGCTGGAGCTAGAACTAGGTCTGGCCTATGTGGCTCTGTAATCTGCCATTCCTATGCAAATTCGCTCGCTCAACCAACTATGACTTCATATAAAAGAGCGTTGTCACGTTGCTGTTCGTGTATTGTATATTTAGGTATCGTGGTGCTATATTGCTTAATTATATTTAATTCAGTCGTGAATGTCTACGGTGTCATTTTAATTAGGAATTGATTTTTTATATAAACATTAGTAAGTAGAAGAAACATTAGTAAACATTAGTAAGTAGTGGATAAATAATTAGTAATAGTGTATTTCAAGCAGGCGAAAGTGCGGGCAAGTAGTTAGTAAGACAAACATTTAGTTTAGATTCCTTTGAGATATTTTTTACGATTCTTTTTATCTGAATCACAAATTTAAAAAGATATACTATAAATGATTTATGATATTCCTCTAGGCCATTTTGATAATTGTCTTCACTAAAATTATTTATAATTAAGTATTGTAAAGTTTAAAACAAAAATACCATAGAATGTATGAACAGTAACGGGAACACCCCTCGTCCTCAATGTTTGGAACGACGTCCGCTATAGCAAGTAAGTGAATTTTGCCTTTATGCAGCCACTTGACTAGGCAACAGAAGGTTTTATCCTTTGATTACACTTTCAAGTTCTACGAAAGCCGAAGAATCCTGGAGGTTAAAGATTCGAAGAAGGCAAAAACTTCTACCTCGGACGACAATCTGGAAGAAAATAAATACTTTTATTTGGTTGTTATACTCTTGTAAGGTTTATGCCAAAATGAAATAATTCTAAACTTCATCCTGTATGTGTGTTTGCGATCGTCGTGGGTTTAAATACTTTGCAGGTCAATATTTGTATTTATTTATAAAATGTTTTTCTGTTCTTTACTCTGTATTTCGTATACATCGGAGTGCAAAGATATAATTTAGTTTAAGGACATCCCGTTCCTCACGCACCGCTTATTTTCTGAGACATTGTGTAATGAGTAATGATGCTCAAATCTTGTTACCAGAACAAGGATACAAAAATAATGCATTATTCCGAAGGCATTATAGTAAGAATCGAACCCACAACCGTCGTCGTCTGCAGCCTGTATTATATTTTTAAGACAACAATTTTTTTTCCGATCTAAGTATAATATGAAGTTCAGCGTTAAGTTACAAAACTGATCCAAGTGTTTCTGTTTGGACATAATTTGTCTTGTACTATTGTCTGTCTCCACCTACTGTTTCTATCCTTTGATAATACTTCGAAGTTCCAAGGAAGTCAATGAGACCTCGGGGCTGCGGCAAATGAAGGTTTCAAAAACTTTCACAATAAATGACAGTCTCCAACAACACAAATAACTTCTTAACGTTATCAAGCTCCTTTTATTAGTATTTATGTTGTTGGGCATAAATATTATTTTAACCAAAGTAACATTAATTGAAAAATGACAATGTTTCAGATTGGTAAAGAAATAATTCAAAAATTTTATAAAAGTTCAAGCGGACGAAGCATCGATTGGCCCACTTTTTTTGGTCCATTTTTTTAAACGACGTGTGTCGTATCTCAACTCCACGCTTTGTCTTACTATCAGTGTAAAGAAATTAATTAAATCTAACGCAAACAACATTAAAAAATAAGAAACCCTATATAACCATCTCAACTAATTTGCTTAACATTTTTTCACTACATTTTTCATACAACTCCATTCTAATCGAAATCTATTCCACGGGTGGATCCGAAATGCATCCAAAAGACAATGTCGCATTCCACAACCCCGTCACGTTCTTTCTCATTGTGGAAACAAAAATTGTAGAAACACTAACACACTGGTGGCGGTGCCAAGTCGCTTCATTAGGACTTGTGACTCGTGTTCCTTGCTCTCCACTTGCTGTGACGCGTGCTGCTGATGCTGTATAAACGAATTTGAGCACTTGCTGTGTAAAATAATATTATTTTAGTGTTTTTGAGAGACTCTGGAACATTCATGAAGCAAGAGTCAGTAGTAAGACTATTCGTTCTCTCTGGGAACTCGCAAGGGATAAAACGTGGAACTAAAAAAATATTTAGATATGCATAATTGTTCCAACTTCACAGAAGACCTATTAAGACAATCCGTACCCCGACTTCTGCTCGAATTCGAGATAAGTGATGATATTCAGTGCCAACTTGTCTCTGAATATAAAAGTAATTTATTTGCCAGAGTCGGGGTTGAATACAGGATCATCACGCTTGCTTTTCTTACTGAGCCAAGTTGGATTCTCTGCGTATAATTTAATTTTAAGCAAAAATACTATCATCATCATCATCATCATCAACATCCATCTTTACTATATACGATCAATTTCCAAACAAATATATGTACGAGTATATTACACATATACCAAATTATATTTAAAAGTATTAAATACTTTGCACTTTGTTCTCCTAATCCTTAAAGTTAATATTATATCTAATCTTGACAGTACCAATAACGAGACATGCCTCAAACTCAAATATTGTAGTTCAGCACTGAGGTCAAGTCAAGTGAATATTTGCTCAGTTCATCCGCGTCTTGATAAGGGGTCCAAATTATAGTTTATTAGAAGTTTCAACAGCCGGCCAGTGACGTACTGGCTAATGTTTGTACCTTACTCCTCTTGTATTTTAGAATACGCGACACGGTTTTAAATATTTTCATTTCTACAATTCTAACTTCTCGCATAAAGCGCGGCGTTCAGTTCCTACTCTGCCTACTTTCCTATATGCGGGATATCTCGAGGGAAGCCAAAAAAAAATATAATTACAACCACAGTGATTCCAGTTGTTTTATAAAATTATCTCTACTTTTCTCTCCAATATAAAACATCAAATAATATAAAAAACCTTCAGGATCTTTTTAGCTTTTTATTCATATGTTCATTCGACGATTCAAAAGTGCTTGTAATAATTGCCTATTTGAATAAAGAATATTTAAAAAAAAAAAAAACTAATTACTGGTGTAATATTTAAGTGGTTAAATATGAGTTCTGTGAATAGTAGGAACTCCATAAAAGTTTTGACACTTTTATTTTGACATAGGTAAATACGATTTTCGATTTATTTTGTTTATTAGTTCCAAATTCGGGGTTGAGTTCCGCTGTGTCCCGAAAGTCTAAACGCTTGCTTTGTTTGGCCAAATTAGATTTGAACTTCATAACATCAAATGAGATGACCAACTCTTTAAAATCCTATAAAATCCACACAACAGCAAAGTATTTGTTACTAGAACATATTGAGAAAACAAATATACACGGACGGACAAAAGGAATTTTATTATATAGACTGTAGGGTCAGTCTATTTGCAATTATAATTCATAATAATCTCGTTACTAACACCCTTTAGTTCTCGGACCGGACAAACGGTCGTATTGATTTATTTTATTAAGTAATAGTAATTTTGACGAAATCTTGGTTCAGTTGGTACGTAACGACTATGATAGTTGTGGGTTCAAATTTCACTCGAAGGGACATTTTAAAGATTTCATTTGGGATTTTTTTTCGTGAGTCGTATAAAAAAACTGGGTAAAATATTCCGTAACATAAGACTAGAGCTATATAGAGTTTATACAATATAGGTTTATGTCATCGTGGCGTTGCATAATAGCATGTTAATGTAAATGCAACGGTTGTGAGTTCAATTCCCAATTGAGAAATTGTAATTCTGGGTTCCGCCACTCAACAAAATAGAACGGAGAGTATGGGGCTGACCTTGTGTCTTAACAGGTTTTCTCTGCCTAACGTATAGACGGGATGCAGCTCGAAGCTGCTTTGACTACATTTTGGTTCAATATTTGACTCCACTGTGAGGGTTATGTGTAGCGTAGCGGTGTGTCGGAATGTAAAATTGTAAAGTGCAAAGTAAAATCGCAAAGTGGGAAACGGAGTGGAGAAGGTAGATTAGGTCTTTATACATTCCCAATGTTTGCCCCTAAAGTACATCTTTTATTTTAAAAATAATTTTGTATACTTAATAAATAAGAAACTATCCTTTTATCTGCCTCTTATATTATCGTATTAGAAAAATATACGTCGAATACAATGTTTATTTGTTCTATGAGACAAAGCGGCTCGCCTCACTGTCGCGATAGCCTCGCTGGTGTCCGATGCAGCTTACCTGCTATGCTTTAAGATTTAAACTTTTATTTATACTTATATAGTCTTAAAATATTGGTACAGAAGAAAATAATTATATATGTTTTAGCATATCCCGCAAATAGCAGGATAGGACGAGAGAAAATAGTGTTAAGACACTCCGTCCCCGCTTCACCTGTACTATTTTGTGGTCAGGTAAGAATTGTGTTAAGACAATTCGTTCTCCAATTATCTATGAAACATAGAATCAATTTTTGATGGATGATAAACCTGCAGATGTATTGTTGCTCTACCAAACCAGAAATAATTTATTCTCCTCAAAATTCAACTCAAAACTCCCACATAAATGTGGGTATCGTATCTAAAAACACTAAGATTTCCTGATGTTGCTTATAGTGAACGTTATTCGTCTGAGTAAATGTTAAGTCTTGAGTTCGTTTCTTGCGCAAAACAAGTGGAATGGGTGTTTTTCATCTTGGTAAAGGTCACCAACTATTACATCAACATAAAGCGCAAATCAGAATAATAAAGAACAACTTATCCGTCCCGGTCGCTCTCTCCCGAGAGGAGTGTGGGTACATTATAAAAATAACTCTCAATTTTAATAACTTTCAAATGGGGAACGGAGTGTCTTACATTACACGGAGTGTACTACATTAGGTTCCCTCTGAATACCCTGCTGTGTGCGGTTAACTTTGAATATATTTTTTTCAGTTCCTAATGTTATTTTATATATCAATGTAACAATAGCCACTAGCTGACAATACTATATGCTATTACCAATGAACCCTAGTCTATGTACAGAGAATATCTCATTTCAATATATAATTTTGAATGAAGATTTCTTTACGTAATTAGCTTAAGAAAACTTAGATTTGGCTTGAGCCGGTTCGGTTGGTACATTTTGCTTATCGTAATCAGTATATAAACTTTATATATTAAACACTTCCATTATTAAGTGATTGTCGTACAGTCTACGTACAGCCGCGACTAACGCCCGTAAATATCTGATATTGCCAAGAACAGAGCCAACCACTGTAGAACCTCTGTACAGCCTTCTGCCAAACCTAGGGGACACAGGAAAATTGAGTGGTGGAATTCAACGCCACGTTTTGCCTCGTTACCAGAGTGAGGTAATTAAATATATTAAATGTTACATTTAAAAATATATATTTCTACAAAACTATTGTGCTCACTAAAAATAAATTGCGAAAAGCGACACACAGTGGACGGAACATAAAATCGTGGCCGAATCTCCAAATTTAGTGGTTATCACGTAAAAAACTATACTATTTAGGTTATTTTTTACACGCACGCTAGCGAGTACCAGTCGCAAATCGTGTTCAATGTACCGTAACTAACGTCGCTAACGTATTTGACGCGCGCCGGAATGGATAGTGCCGTCTCGTTAATTAAGGTTTCTATCTACGACGACCGGGAGTCTCGTGTATACGCAGCGTGTCTGGTAAATGTGGCTACATTGATGTATTCGGGGGTGTATTCTCTTTGAGGCTGTCGAGGGGCAGTGGCGTACTATTTGGCTGTAATTGGCTTATTTTATTTGACTCTACTCAACAGGTAATGTCTTGAAAAATTCGGCGGAATGTGAGGATGGAGTATCTTAACTCTAGGTTCCCTCTATACTACTATACGAAAAAGCTGAGAAGCAGAACGAAGTGATCGTAACTATCTTTTGCAATGATTCTTTGACTAATTAATTTGAAATGTGTAACAAAAATTGCTTCCTAAAATTGTATTTTCACGATGCTTAACGATGTATCCCGCGTACTGCAGGGTAAGCAGAGGAATCCTAGTGTTGAGACCCTCTGTACCCAATTTTTCGCCGAATTAATATTCCTCCCTGCTAGTCCTTTATAAGTAAGAATATTATATGATACTTTTTTAATTTGATTCTGATTTTTTTTAATAACTCGTCTTTTTATTTTTTTTTTAGTTAGGAAAATACGTCCTAACTAAAAAAAAAAAGAAAATCAATAGATTAATCAGGCCTTTCCGCTCTTCGCAAATAAAAATTATCATTGAAAGTGACAATATCTATCACACGCCCCGAGTCGAGATTGCACCACATCTATTTCATTATCTCATTTATGAAGACATTATGCCACAACGGTGCCTATCAACGAAATTAAAATATTAGAAATAACTTAAGCTTAATGAACATTTGACTTCACAATTATACAAAGCAAGAAGTAAGATCATTTATCTCGTCACCTGCTCTACATCTCAACAAGTAAACACCAACAATTGGGCGATAAATAAACAAACAAACTTATTATAATTACAGAAATGTGTCCATTCACTTGTATTTTTGTTTGAGCGTTTCCGTTATTATTGTGTTATTTGTTTTGTCACATATGCTCCTTTTTTTAGCTTCACGCTGTATCCCGCACTAGGCAGGCAGAGGGAGCCTGTCACATTTACATTCGTACTCTTACGACTGGTTTCAACTTACTACTTTTTGAAATGAAATTAATTCATTCTCCCGAGAGGACATCGAGTCCACAGGTGTCGCGTTCAAATCAGATGCAATGACTACAATTAAGGCGGTCCATTGAGAATGGAGAATGTTAACACTGACTTCCCTCTACCTATCCCTCTATTTGCGCGAAACTGAAAAGAAAAAAATATTTATAGGAAAACCGTACCGCGATCAACAACGAAAACGTGCGGAACTACACGGCAGCCGCACGTGCCCATAACGACTCCCAACAGTTTGATTTAAAGTCGCAACAATTGTGTTCATGCGCTCCCCACACCTCCCCGCACCTCCCCGCACCTCCTCCACCAGATAAAACTTCTCTAATGGCCCTTTGTTTATTGAGCATTTCGATTATTTTGATCAGATATAGGCTCTCGTGGGTAAATTGGTACTGAAGTTAATGTATGGCAGATACGAATGAGATATAAGTTAGAAGTGATATGTAAATGTTTGGAATTGTGTTAGATGTGTACCTAATTGGCTGTTTGATAACTAACTAGACTAACTTTTACCTGCGATGTCACTCGCATGGCTACCCACGTGTATTTGTCGATATTTTGATTGACTCAATTCAAGAAACTCATAAAAATCGTATTCAAATTGAAATTCAAAATATTCTTTATTCAAATAAACTTATTATAAGCACTTTTGAATCGTCGAATGAACATATGAACAAAAAGCTACCACCGGCTCGGAAGGCAGTTCTGCTGAGAAGAGCCGGCAAGAAACTCAACAGTTGCTCTTTTCAAAATCAATGGTACAATCTATAAACATTAGCTGACTAGCTGTCAGCTAATGTTTATAGATTGTACCTGTCCTGCATTACATTCAATAGACATTAATTCCATACATGTTTGTCCTCTAAATATTCTTGAACAGTGTAATAAGCTTTACTTGTCAGAATTTTTTTTACTGATATTTTAAATTTTGGAAGTGGCAAACCTAGAATACACTGCGGAATTTTATTATATACACGTATGCTCAGACCAGTATAAAAGATTTATTAACTTTTTGGAGGCGAAAACTTGGAGCAACAATTTTATCTTTATTTCTCGTTCCTATCGTATGATTGTCACTATGTTTACTATGACAATGTATATTTTGTCGGACGAAGAGAATATTATAGTATATAAATTGGGAAGCAACTGTAAGAATATCTGTATCTTTGAAAACATCTCGCAGATAATCTTGCGCTCTTAGTTCTTAGTCTTCGCTTTTAGTCTTTATAAATATATCTTACGGCTCTTTTTTGAAGGATATATATTGAATATATGTCTGAAGCACTGCCCCATAGCAGCATTACATAAAATAAAATATTATGGAAATAGCTATCGTAGACTAGTCGGGCAGTATCTCACATTTTGCAGGATAGTTAGAGATGCTAGATGTATAATAATGGAGAATTTCAACACCGGACTTTCCCTTGTCACCAGAGCGCGGCAATGAAAATAAAAAAATATTTGACTGAGAATCGAATCCACAGCCGCCGCACTCACAGTCAGACGCCGTGCTACAACGCCGCAATAGCAGCCAACATATCTAAATAAAAAATCCAATTCGCATGAAGTCCATTAGAGGCGCCGTAATGAACTGGTGTTTAACAAACAACTGACGAAGTAATATCGCGGAATATTCCAATGAAATATGTATTAAAACCGCGGGCAGCGGAATTAAGCTGAGAAGATCGGATCTTAACAACGCCTGTTATCCAGTGGTGGATACTGTATAGTATTATTAAAACGTATAAATAAAATTTAGCAATTTTATAGCTTTTTATTCTGTTTAAAAATATAGTTGACTACATATTTTTTTCGTTACTAGACAGGGTAAATGAAAATATTTCCCTATTATTATCCTATATAATAAAATATAATAATCTTTGATTAGATATAAATAATTATATTATTATGAAACTTGACAGTTTTACGTTACTTACGAGGTAATGTAAAAATATGATATCATCGAACTTAGGATTGAGATTAAGCTCATATAATTTATAGCTCCGACTATTTCTCTCTCAACACACGCGGGTGGTTTTTAGACATTTTAAAATATAAAAAAACAATGAATGATTACTGAAAAATTACTTCATCTAAAATCAAAAAATAGTTTTTATAATTCGTGATGACATCATTCTCGTAGGAACAATAAAAAATTGCTAGTAGTACATTTGCTTTTTTTAGTGATGTTAGCAGAGAAAACCCAGTGCTAAGACACTATACAATTATCGCGATTACAGACGGTGGATAATAAAAACTCGCCTACAATAGCTGCCACTGGAAGGCAGAATCAACACTAGGTGCGCGGGAAGCAAAGAATTTAATCTACAATGAAAGAAGTGGGAGCTTCTTTGTGCGTGTCACCTACCGCCGACCCTCGGAACGTAGTGTGATCTGTGACGCGCAGTCGTAAGGGATAGGCTGGATTTGATGCGGCACTTATATAAGCAAGAAAGAAATATATATAGAGGCCAGTCGTGGCGTCTAATTGAAAAAATGAAATATTTATTTTATGTTTATATTTTCATTTCTTCGCTCTGGTGTAGAGGCAAAGCGCGGCATTGAGTTTTGCCATTTGACACGCAGTGCCTCCAGAATTCGACAGAAGGGGGGTACGGAGTGTCTTAACACTAGGTTCCCTCTGCCTAACCTGCTCTATGCGGGATACAGCGTGAATCCTCACAAATGAAATTACAGGTATTTTTTAATCAGTTTCAATAATTAATAATGTACAAGTGAACGAAATACTACGAAATACTATAGTGCGAAATACTATACTATAGTACAAGTGAACGAAATACTATAGTGAACTACTACGTTTTAATTTTTATACATTTTCTCGAAAAAAAAAGGTTTCTTTATCATAAGTATGGAATAACAGTTTTAAAATGTAAAAAAAATATTGAATAAAACATTCATTCTACCATCAACGCAAGACTGGAAAAAAATAATTAAATACCGCATCTAAAGTTCATAAGTCCTCGTCACTTTTCCTTACAATTCAATATAATCCCTTTGTTGCCGGTTTTGGCTTTAATAAATGCGTCGGATCCCAATTTCGGTTCAAATAATATTGTCACCTCAGAAGTTCGCTCACCTCCTCACCTCCTCTCCTCCTGGGTATTTAACTTCATTGTGCTCCAAAATGGACTTTATAAGGAGATTTTTAAAAAGAGCTATTTCTCCTGAATTTATATTGAATCGTATGATTATGACTGTAAACATATTAATAAATAAAATAAAATAAATCAAATCAGCTTAACAATGTATCCCGCACACAACATGGTAGGCAGAGGGAACCTAGTGTTAAGACACTCCGACAGCCTCAAACATATTAGTGGTTGTGGATTTAATTCCCTCTCAGGGCTATGAATTATTTTTATTCCTCGCTCTGGTAACTACATAAAGCGCGACATCTTCATTAATTAGTTCCGCTACTCACTACGCAATGTCTCTTTAGGTTTCTTCTGTCTTTCTCACTATAAGCAGGATACAATGTGACGCTTAAAAAAATCAAAACTGTAAAAACAAGAAAATTAAAAGACGCAGCCGAAAAAGTAACAAAAAGTACTTGAAAGTTTTCCATTTAACAGTAAGCTCATTACGACAATTTATTTTCCCTCCTACTCGTAGTTTCCAATATCTATTTTTCAAAATAACAGCTTTATAATGTACTAATTAAGAAGAAAGTCGTTCGTTTGAACGGTTTAATTAAAAATAAAGCAACGATACGATCGCACTGCCGACGTCCGAATATCTCTGCTTATTCTTCGATGCTTTATTGAATTATTGTTTGTATGTATATAACATTAGGGATTTTTTATGTTATTTTATTAGGGATTATTTATTATTGGGATGGGATTATTTTTTGTTATTATTGATTTTAAAGCTTAGTTTTAAAGCTTAGCTTAGCTTAGCTTATAAGAAGGACTGACCTTCTTATAACAAGAAACGACGTATCGTTCCGAAAAGTGGGGAACGGGGCGAACGGAGGTCTTGACACTAGGTGGGGACAAAGAAGTAATCATCCTTCCTAAATAAGGATCGAACCTAAAACTAATGCGTTATATTTGAACACTTTTCAAAGTTGGCGTAGAAGCCAGGACGGGGAAATGAAACCGTTTTAGTAACAACATTAAAATTCACCGTCGCGTCGTAAGGTGATGAAATCCGAAATTTTTCTTTGATTGTTTTAACAACTTCATTTCAACCCCTTCTTTGTTTAATGGGCAAGGCTTCTGAAATATACATATATTGATCCCTCCTCCTTGTTCAAGATTGTGAGTAGTAATTCTCATTTGCATACATATTTAAAATTAATATAAATATATAAAGGGTTGTTATTTTAATTTTAAATATATTTGCAAATGCATGAGGCCGTTCGTTGCGCATGGGCAGAAGCGTGCGACTGCCAATGCGATGGTTATGAGTTCGATTCCCAGTGAAGGGAATAAAATATTTAATATTTTCATTTCGTAGCTCTGGTACCGAGGCATAGCGCCTCGTTTAGTTTCGCTACTCAATACTAAATACCTCAAGAATACGGGGAAAACTGGTAAAAAAGATATATTAATGGTGAACGGAGTGTCTTAATAGGTCCGGGTCTCCAGGTTCCCTTTGCCTATCCTGTCTATGTGCGGGATACAACGTGAAGGTAAAAGAAAAAAGTAGAGGCTGTGAATGAATTTGAATGTGAGTTGAATGAAGTGAATGTCTATTGTAAATGTGATGATTGTGAGTTGAATTTCCACTTGGGTGAAAGAAGTATTGAATATTTTCATTTCTTCGCTCTGGCTACTAGTCGAACCATGCCATTGAGTCCTATCACTTAACACGCAATGCCTCCAGAATTCGGGGGAAACTTGGGGACGAAAGTGTCTGAATTCCCGGACTGTCTTAGTACTAGGTTCACAGGTACCGTTTGCCTACGAAACCTTTGCCTATAAAAAAAACATTGAGTTAACTATAACCATTAGGATTTTCTACCTGCATTGCGAAAGCCTAAGCTTGATCATAAATAATTAGTTTATTAATAAATTCAGTGGTTCAGTTACATTAGAATGCAATTTAAAGTTCCATAACTAGATAACTCAAAGACGCTCACACTCTCAGGTTCACACGGGATTCATTTAGATGCGGGAGTGCTGCGGATACTAAATAAATACCATTAATAAGAGCATCATTTATTTGTGATACATGCAATTACAAATGTGTATTGATTACATAACTTTATAGACATTCTTAGATTACAAATTGATTGTATTGAATATTCAGAGAGATTTTGCGTGCTTAGTGGCAGAAATTAACGCAGCGATATGTCTAAATGGAGAGGGAAATAAATGTGAGAATCGAACTCACAACCATCGAGTGTGAGCTAGACGCAGTTCTACTGCACCACGAGGGTGTGACTATAACTATTTTAAAGTAGTAAAGCTAGTTTGATCTGTAATAGCGTCCGTGTGAACGCACAGTATGGTTGTGACGGGAGCACGGACGCGACGTATACACATACGTACCCGTGTGTCTGTGTGTGTGGGCGCACTTATGATATTAATTATTCATCGGATCGGGCGAATAAACCAATTTCACGCTTCTTTGCCCACGAATCATAGCCGTTGCGGCGTATACAGGTTGATGATAAGTTTCTCAAACATTTTTTCAAACAGTAATGCTGTGCTTATACATCTTTCATATTATGATATTGGATATAGATATTATTAATTCGTTTTATACGTTAGTCAATTTCCAAAAAAAAAGTAGTGCTAATTAGTTTTACAGTGGCGTTGGATGCTAAAACGCTAAGAAATAAACAGTCCCGAAAAACATAAAAAAATTTTAAACTCGGCTCTTCGCCTTATACTTCTTCATGGCTGAGTTAAACATTCATATCAGAGCTGTCATTAACATTTTATAAAAACTATAAACAATATTAAATAAATCATTAAAAATATTCATAATTTTATTACACTACATTTTAAGCCTCCAAAAATCCAGATCGCCCATACAACAATTCTGAACATCCTGTACAGTCATAACTAAACGCGGCCGTAAGCCCAAACCGCGCGATCAAATTTGCCGCGTCAGCGCGCGCAACGCGCTTGTGACGTGCACGGTGTAATTGTCGTTCACTAATGTCGCTGAAAAACCTCAGGCTATCGTTTATATGTAACTAGCTGTTATATATTATACTTTTATATGTTTCAGTTTACCTGATGAGTGGGTAGAGGAGTGTTTTAACTCCTAGTTTTCCTCTGCCTATTCGGCTATATGTGGGTACTATAGGAGTAGAGTCGTTTGCTACTCTCGCCTTTTATATTAACTTGGAATAATTCAATTTATGTAGTGATATTTAGAACGAATGGCTTAATAACTTGCTTAAATAAAGATTTCATCTCCGCAGGGGCACAAGCATGCGAGTGTAAATGTGACAGATTGTGGGTTCGATTCCTACTCAAAGATATGAAAACCCCACTTAACACACAATGCCTCTTCGCAAAATCGGAAATGGAGTGTCTTAAAATTAGATTTCCTCTGCCTACCCTGCTATGTGCGGGATACGGAAAGGTGAAAAAAAAAGATTCACTTCCATAATCCTCTTTGAAATTAAATGAAATTA
Organism: Heliconius nattereri; assembly: GCA_013403645.1. NCBI lineage: Eukaryota > Metazoa > Arthropoda > Insecta > Lepidoptera > Nymphalidae > Heliconius > Heliconius nattereri. Next base: position 504,285 of record JAAIXI010000236.1, read on the forward strand.
ATTAATTTCTTCGAGTGGTAATAGAATCCACAAATGTCGCGCTTATAGTTACCAATATGTCTACTCTATGTACGTAATAACAATAATGTCGTCTAGGTATATCATTAATGATATATGTTGAAATAACAAACACATTTGACAAACCCCGAATTCTCGCTAAATAGTTGAATTTAAAATGTGTAATAATAGTAAAGATATTATTATACGTGGCTACGGACTATACATGGCATAAGTTAATGCAAACGAGGAATAAAGGGTTAAATAAAACACTGTATCTACCCTCCCGTTCAGTATAAATTTCAAACTCTGATTGTCAAGACGGGATTTTCTTAAACAAACGAAGGTACTCGAATTAACATTTATATTAATTGAATATATTGTTTCGCTACTTGCTGTTTGAGAATGCTAATATTTCTGGGGATATCATTTTGTTTTATCTCCACGATTGTTGAATTTGAGGGAAACGGAACAGGCCCTCTTATGCATGGTTCAATTTGTTAGCGACGTTTTGTGATTTTTGTATGTTTTGAGATATTTACATTGATTATTCATTCGATTATACTACACTAAGTTATTACATTATTTAATAAATTAATTTATTTCAATTGCAACATAAATAGATTAGTTTTGATTTTTTGCATATATGGCAGAATAATAGGAGCTTATTGTTAAGACATTCCTTTCTCCACGTACCGCCTAATTATCAAGACGATGATGAATTACCGCTGCGTCACGAAGTCTTCATGCTGAGTATGTTGGTCTTAATTCATAAGTAATTTAATAGATATATGTAAATTAGATAAATTAATCAATTTCCATATTTTTAATATAGATTTTATTTTTTTCAATATTTAATATCATACTCATTTTTATCATACACATTTCTCATACTTTAATACAAAAATTAAAAAAAAATTCTAATTTTCAAAGTTTTGTCTTAAATTTTACATAGCAAGACACTGGAAACGTTACCAGCAACATATCTCAAGTCAATATCATGATTTTAATTTATCTATATTATCTCCTTGAGTGAGTAATATACAGACTCCAATAACAATAAATTACAAAATAATGCTCGAAGTGACTTTCACAAAATGAATTTCAAAATGATGCCGACTCGAGCACAAAACTCGCACTACAATAAATTATAACCACCACTGCGCCCCAAAGTGTCTGTTTTATTGTGCTATAAAATAATTAAATTTCCATAACGTTGCTCATGCTGCGAGTAGGTACGTCTCGCTGCTCGTTACTCTCCACTGACTTTGAAATATTTGTAGGGGAATTTTAGGGTTTTTGTATTATATTTGAACGTTAATATATGAAATGTCTTTATTTTTTGATATTTATACTTCCTATTCCCTATCTTTTACATTCAGAGATGTCAATTACTGTTTAATGATAATTAAAGTCGTAATGGCAAAGTAACGTCCGAATTATGGATTTCGTATCCATCTCTAGTAATTAGTTAAAACGCTGCGTTATGTTCTGCTACTGTGTGGCTACACAAACAATCTATCAAAAATTGGGCGGTAAGCGGATAACGTAGTGTCTTAATGAAATTATACGCTTATACAGTATACACCTTGCTTCCTACAGATATGCTGATAACAAAAATAAGTTTATTTCTTTATTTTCAAATGTTAATACATATGTATTTAATCAGCGTTTCTCTAACTATAAGTATAAAAATATACTAAATAAATTGACTGCGGCTGTCAATATTCAAAATTTACTATAATTTACCCACCATGTTCAACCCCCGACCCAACTAGCCCTACATGACAGTACACATGCAAACAGACCTATCCACGACGTACGAATTGACGGTTTTTGGTATAAATTGGACATGCGACGTCAGGGGGGGCTGTGATGCGGGGCTTAGGCGGCAGAGGTTTATCCTAACATAGAATATGTGTGTATTTAGGCCCTCGTGTCGCAGTGGTATAGCGTCTCGTTGTAAGCGTACCTCATGTTTGTGGATAAGATTTCTATTTGGGGGCAATGATAGTAGCCAACCCCCCATGATTCTTAATATTGGGGTGGAATGCGAGAATTAGAGCGTCTTAATTCTAGATTTCCTCAGCATATCTTGCTATGCAGAAAAAGAATAAAAAATTAAAAAGTCAGAAACACGTTCTTTCAGTGTCGTCTCCTTAGTACCTTCTTATTATTTATGACTAAAACTTTTAACTATTTTATTATTTTTTTAGCTTCAGACCTTATCCCGTATATAGGAGGAAAGGTAAAGAAAACGTGTTAAAACACCCTGTTTTCCGCTCTCTACTCGGACTCAGACTCTGAGTGTCGAGCGCCGATATCCCGCACTTACATGGGGTAAGATAGATACTAATGATAAGACACTTCGTTCCTATTAAGACACTTTCATTTCCTACTTCACCCCAAATTATGGAGGCATTGTGTGTTAAGTGGCGGAACTCAAAACCGCGCTTTGCCTCGTTACCAGAGCGTGGAAATGAAAATATTAAATATTTCAGTTCCTCGAGTGGGAATCGAATTCACAACCTGTGGCGTTTATAGTCACACGCTTGTGCCATTATAATGTTCACCATATATCGATAGAAAATTTTGTTTCAAATTACATGAAAATCCCCAGAGCGAAACGTAATTAAATTGGAATAACTTTTGAGCGTTAAGTTGACGGATTTGCTTCTAACTAACTCTGGTACTAAGTTGTAGGGTTTCAAAGTAGGGGCGAGTCACTAGACGGCAGTACTGAGTTCGTTAATTTAGGTTCAGAGATTATTTTGTAATTTTGCCTTTTATATTATTTTGTTACAGAGTTTGTATAAATTAGGTTTCATTTAATTAATTCCAGTAACATAGTCAAAGTTTTGTTTTTTTTTTGGCTTCGAGCTATATCCCGCATATAGCAGGGAACCTAGTGAAAACACTCGCACCGCCCAATTATTGACATTGCGGGCCGAATGGCAAGGCTTGGCCTCGTCTTGTTACGAGAGCGAGAATAATTCATAAATATATTTTCCGCTATGCAGCTGGGCCTTTTGTAAAATTTAAATATTATTTATTATTAAACTATTATTATTTATTATTATAATATACTACAGCCATTCATTCGACAACCACAAAAGGTTAATAAATATTTATTAAGCCAACATCAATACAGTAGGTATAGCTTTATTATAATCGCCATAATATGATGCAACCAGTCATGGCACAGAGGTGGTCTGCCTATTAACACGATAGCTCTGGGTTCCATTCCAACTGAGTATATAATATTTAAATTGTTTTACTTGCTGTGTGGTAAGAGAAATCGCGGCCTTGAGTTACACCTACCAACACAAAATGTTTGGCAAATAGGTGAGGACAACGGAGTGTCTTAGCTCTAGGTTCTTAGTCCCTACCCTGCCAAGCGGAAAAAAACTTAAATAAATATTTTTTTGCATACAAAATATAATATGTTCGTTCAGACTGCAGTGTGGGCACGAGTAAACAATAGCTGGTTGCTAAATAAATGTAGTGTCAAATGATAATGTTGATCCGTCACGTGCGTTCCGAGTCCCACGGGGCTCAGGGGGCGCAGACGAGCGGTCTTGTATGCGTTGTTTTGGAAAATCATTTTTGTACGAGCCAGATTCAGGCTTTATGCAGCATAACATGATAGACAGATTGAACCTGGGGGTAAGACTTCGTTCTTTCATTAGCCGAATATTAGACACATTGCGAGTCCAGTGGGCTCTGTCAAATCGCAAAAAAATATTCTTTATGTAGGAATCAAACCTGCAACTGTTGTTTTTAAAATAAGACAATAGCCTTGACGGTCTTATATAATGCAAAAAAACAAACAAAATTCTATATTGTTCTATATATATGTTACATACACTATGTGAACTTCGGTGGTCCCGCGCGGTGGTAGGCAAATATCCGCGGGTAGTGGAACCGGCTAAGCGCCAGTCTGTAGACGTAAATCAAAGGAATGCGTGCAAAAAGGGGTGCAAAATGACACGCTTCACGCCCCCGATTGGATACTGTCTTTCTCGCAATTACTATGAGTAAGCTAATTTGTAGCACTGGCAAGGGTTACTTAGTTACCGGTTATTTATATTTCCATGTATATCTATATATATATAAAATCGAAAAATCAAGACACTCACTCATCACGAAATCTCAGGAACTACCAGAGCTAGGAATCTGAAATTTTGCATAGGATTTAGTTATAGGACGTAGGTGCTCGCTAAGACGGGAATTTGCAAAATTCGACTTCTAAGGTGTTGTTTTTGGGTTTGAAAGTTTGTATGAAACTTCGTTACTACAAATGCTAGGAGTCTCAAATTTTGCATGGACGTCACTTATAGGACGTAGGTACTCATGAAGACAGAAATTAATAATAACGTAATTCACGCGGGCGAAGTCGCGGGCGGGCCGCTAGTATTTATTGTATATGTATATTTCACGAATGTAACAAGTAAAAGTATCTGTTTTCTATATTCACTTTTTGTCATTAAATTGTATAAAATATGGTACATATTTAGATTTATTTAGATTTATTTAGCCTTTACTGCGCGACCTCCGCACAGTAAAGGCGAGTGTGTGAGTAAAATCTGTTTTCTTCACATCATTAAAATACAGAAGATGACAATATAACCTATTTTGAAATATCTCCTCATTCAATTTACATCGACTATACATAACTATAATATTACACAACTACTACTGGTTACATAATATATTACATAACTATTACTAGTTAGAACACTTTTTGATTGATTTTTTTTTGGGCACGGTTAAAATGTTATATTTTTTAAGTCGGGCGGAACTAAAAGGAAGGAAAGATTTGCATGCTTGTATCTTACTTGTAATAACTGTTCGTAGATTAAAAAGTAATCTGTGAGGCGACGTGTTCCCACAAAGGGGCAGCGGCACAGTGACAGCGTGACTGTAAATGCAATCGTGGGTTGAATCCCACTCGCGGGAATGAATTATTTTCATTTCCTCTCTCTGGCATCAAAATAGAAAAGTTATGACGTTAATATTATCACCAGTCAATACACAATGTTTTAAAGATCGGGCAGAACTATATTATTGAATTTTTATCACGAAGCATTTATCAATTCCTCCGCGTCTATTTGAGGCACACGTTTATACAACAATATGTACTCATACAAGTTATGTAGTCTTCTCAATCAAATAACATACAATATCAAAAAAAAAAACGAAACTAAATAAAATCATAGGAAAAAATAAAAAAATATATGTATATTTGTTAACAATATCCAAACAAGGAAAAGGGTAGTGACAAAATAACTGACCGGAGCTCGGAGGGTCGTATAAGAATTGATAAGCCTTAGATAACAATAGGGTTATTACAGCGCCGGCTTATTGTGCTCCTGTTTACCATTTAAAGGGTGGATTGAAAAATTTGAACTATAATAAGTATTAACGCCTATTTAGTTCAGTGGAGTTGCTGTTTTAACTAGAGACGACGGTGGTGAGTTCAAAGTTCGTTGATTGGAGTGAGTTGTTTAATAACAATACTTAGATTACCGTTTGACTTGTTACCAAAGCCAGGAAATGAATATATTAAATATTTCATTTCTGTAAGTGGTAATCGAACGTGTTTACAAACGTACGCTGCTGCCTCGGCACCACGAGTCGTTACCCAAAAAAGGTTTCCACATCAACTTCCACATTTATACTTACGTACAGATAAAGTGCTCAGCATAAGGTCACGAATTTCATTAGCAGCTTTTAAAAGGCCCGTCCCGAAGGACTGAGCATTGTGCGTCGGGTCTGTTAGGTGTGTTGACGAAACATACAAATGGAAAGGATTGAATCAAATAAGTATTTGGCTCCATATGAGGGTTTTATTATCATTATTTTGTATGTGAATCGTCATTTTCAGTCGTCAATAGTCAATTATAAAAATAATTTGTATGAAATTTAGAATTTTACATAAAATATGAAGAAAAGTTGAAATAATTCTTGAATTTATAATAATTAACTATATGCATTTTTCGAAAATTGAAGTAAGAACAGAATCAGTTTAAATTTTAATATAACTGAAATAGATAATTTAATCATTAACTTATAGATTTTGTCTCTTGACGACTTCTCCACTTTCTATCTATTGTTAAAGAAATCCAAAATTATATTTATATAATAAAATGCCGTAAGAAACGAATTCAATGGCAAGTCGGGAAGGGAAGTGTTTGAATGGGCAACGGAGTGTCTTAGCACAGGTTCGCAGGTTCCCTCTGCCTAGCCGTTCCTCGAGTAGCATTCGAACCCAGAACGGCCATTTTATACCTATGTATATACATAGGAAGTTAATACACTACAAATAGTTTGTTATTATCAGTATTTCTAATCAAAAATAAGTCTTTCCGCTGATTGACAGAATGGATGCGACTTATAGGATTATACACATATCGCTAATTGAATCTTAGTACAAAAGGGGAGATACAAAAACGTGTTCCACAAAGCTAGTAGGGGGTACTGGGGGTAGCTTGACCTCCGTCTAGGAGTGCATTGTTCTGTTGTCTTGTTACACTGCCAATTGCCTTTTCAATTACTAAATGAATCAAAAGTTTGTTTTTATTTTATTATGGAGTCCGGATTTAGTATAAGAATGTTTAATTTTATTTGGAATTTGGTTATTTTGTTTATATTATTTTTCTTTATATTCCTTTTTATATTTCAATGGCATAAAGAGAATCGCTTTATTATACCGCAACTAAAGGCGCAAAATTTAAATAACACCTTCCACAAATCTTTAAAAAGTACTCAGCGTATATATATATATATATATATATACCAATTACCTAAAATCATAAATACATGAAAATGACAAAACAAAGTATATTTTTTCGTGAACCAAAGCACTGTGATTGGCCAGCACTTCCACATGGCAGACCACGCTCGATAGCAGGCGCCAATCATGCGGCGACAAAATTTAAAAAGCAAAATTGAACGGGCGTCACTAATTTGACACGTCACGTCACGTCACGTTTGCGGCGTCAGTGCTGGGCAAGTGGGCACGGGCGAACGTTAATTGGCTGGTAAATGTTTTGTTTTTTGGTAGGAAGTTGTTTTAAAATTATTAACATAGTGATAAATAATATAATTGATTAACTACGCATAGGTTTTATCGTACTTTATAATATATGTTATATGTTCTCGAATACATTTGCCTATAAAATATTTTTGTGCTTCACGCTGTATGCCGCATATAGTAGAGAAAATCAATCAATATTGATAAATTAAGACCATTTGTCTCTGTTTTTACTTTAAATGCATATTATCGATTTTTGCCTTCATCCTGCATCACGTATAAAGCACAGCAGGTAGAGGAAACCTAATGTTAAACATTCTCCTTCCCACGCACTGCCCAGTTTTCGAGACATTTTCTGTTGAGTTCTACAAATCTCAGCTACACTGTGACTTACTACCGCGAGCCGGTATCATCTTCCTGGAATCGAACTCATAATTATCGTACTGTCAGTCAAAATCTTCGTCACGAGAGCTTCAAGAAGTTACACTCAAAAAATTTCAATAAGCCTATCGTTAGCCGTAATGGAATGAAATTTCAGCAATTAAACACTCGAGCAATACTCTTTCCCAGAACCAATTGCCTTTGTCTGTATAACAAAAGGCCAAAATCGAATCATCTCGATTGAAAAAGATATCAATTGTTAACTTCAGCGATTCAAAGGGTAATGGAAATTTAAACACTTGCTTCCTGAGCCAGTCTAATTGTTGGACCTTTTAGTTTTTTCGTCATTTAAAGGTGCTTTCATACTTGTTTATTTTTTTTAAATTTTCAAACCTACATATCTCATATTTCATAGAGTCAAAGTAAAATCTTTCTCTCCGTGATTCAACACGCAATTGCTTCAGAATTCTGCGGAAAGTGGAGAACGGCGTGTCTTAACACTAGGTTCCCTCTGCTTACCCTGCTGTGTGCGAGATACTGCATGAAGCTGATTTATTTTATTTTTTTATTCAAAGTCAAATCATATCCAGTTTCGAATGCATCATTAATTTTAATCAGAACTACAATAAAAATCTATTCCCATTAAGATACTTTTATTCCCCAGTTTCCGCCGAATTCTCGAAACATTACGTGTTTCGTGGCGGGACCCAACGCCGCGCCTTGCATTGTTACTAGATCGAACAAATTAAGATATTATATTTTACATTTTTCATTTTCCCTCCACGAAATCGACTCCACAACCGTCGTGTTTACAATTTTGTGCCACTATATAAAAGTGCCTTAATTAATTTTATCTTCACATACTAAAAGTGAACAGAAAAACCAAAGTGACAAGACACTATTATTGACCCCATTCAAATTAAAACTTAACTAAATATCAATCTCCATGTGTCCAAAGCTTTAGGCGTTGGTCTAATTGTGTGCCATTTTAGTTTTTTTCCCACTTAGTGACAAAATTGGCTATTGTCGGGGCGCAGTGACGCGCCGTGCTCGTTTTGTGAAGGCGTCGCTCCGGTCGTGCGTACTACATTTTTGCTTTGTAACGTTTTGATGAAGTTTCAGTAGAGGAGTGGTGGACGTGAAGTTAGTTCTGAAGTCAAGTTGCTGGCTTCATTTGATTGGAGTCGATATGTATAAGCTAGTATACTAAGTTATTGAAGAAAATGTTTGATTTGCATGAATTAGCACGCTCCCTCGCACATGTACTGTAGGCAGAGGGAGTCTGGGAAGCTAGTGTTTAGACATTCCATTTTAATTATCAACCACACTTCCGTTTCCCATTTTCCACCGAATTTTGGAGGCATTGTGTGTTGTGTGTTGAGGGAGGCAAGACTCAATGCCTCGCTTGACCTCTTTACCAAGGCGAGCAGTTGAAAATATGTTTAATTTAATTTCCTCGAATAGGAATCGAACTCACAACTATTAAAATCTTCTAGGCGCAATTTGGATATAGATAGTGTTAGTTATGGATTCAAATTCTACTAGAATCTTTTTTTAGAGAGAAGAAAATGATATAACAATAAAATAGTTAAATTGTACAAGAGAAAGTGAAGACGAAACAAAGATGATCATATAAAACATATTACCACTATCCGCGCACACTATACAGCACATCACAGTTCCTGTAAAGTATAGGAAGTTTTAGTTTTATGTAAATTTATTTGCTGCAAAAAACAAGTTGGCAGACTGCGGCGCACGTAAAATGGAAAACTTGGCCTTCTTTAGTAATATCGCAATATGTTCGCCGACTTAGAGCATGAGTCGTGATAGAAGGACCTCGATGTTTTAGTTAAAGAATTTTATTATTATTTTAAGCTATCGTAGCGCAGTTGGTCAGCATTCGACTGTAAACACGAAGACTGTGGATTCTATCCCCACTCGGGAGAATTATATTTCAATTTATTTCATTTTCCAGCTATTATATTATTATTTATATAAAGTCACTTCCTGTTGTGAGTGAGTGAGTGCCTTCCGCTACTCAACCCGAAATGCCTTGGCCGGAAAGTGAGAAACGGAGTGTCTTAACACTAGATTTCCACTAACTACCCAGCTGCTTCTCTGCTTCTTCGTATGAATTTTCTTTTCGTTGTATTTTTTATAAGTTACAATATAAAATATTTGAGGATTTCTGATGACGCCTCGTTTTCCGTACTTATTCCAGCATTTTCCATATTTAGCCTAAAGGATATGATGGTAATTCCACCTCGTTGATTTAGACATTTAAGCCACGATATTTCTTTCTAAGTAATTTTAAGTTTAAGAATATTTTTTTCAAAGGCATTGATTTTTAAAAATTAAGGAATAATTTACTTTGTGGATATACGCGATGCAATACCCCTACAGATATATTTGAAAAATCTTCTTATAAACGTATACACACACACACAAGAAGAGCTTAAGTTTTTTCATCGTTTTCAGCTCTATGGCGTGTTTAAAAAGAAAAAACTTGAAGGTAAGCTGGTCGGTTCGTATAATTTAATTTCATGAGTGGCCTACCGTCTACTACGCAGAATAGTAATAAGAGAACTTTCACAACTTTGATGGGATATCGCAATTGGTTAAATAACTTTTAATTATCTTGAATATCTTCCTGTAGCTAGGGAGTGCTTAACTGTAAAGATCCCACGACCCTGTTGTGGGTTCAATTTTTGTTCGGAGTAATAATAATTTATATTTGAAAAGCTTTCGTATTTTAGACAGGTTAGACAAAGTTTGCGGTAGTTTGTCATCTATTATAGAAATATTACGGATATTTCTACATAAGTTAGTTTGTCGACTTTCCCCGCATAACGTGAAGAATGCGTGAAAATAAAATAAACATAGTTTTCGACTGTGAACGCGGTAGGCTCGTTATGGCTTCGATTCTCATCAAGCGGCGACTGCTTCTTGAGGGGCAGAGTTTAACACCGCCCTTTGTCTACCCGATTACGAACATGAGTATAATTCTTACTTCAAATTGGGGATCGCAAATTCAACAATCGCGTTTAGTACAGACGCCATAACTTAAATGTAAGAAATATAAATCTACCTAATTCAAACCCAAATTTATCTATTTTCAGAAACAGATAAATGAAATCAACATGTTAATAAGTAAAATACCAACCATATTACATCAGTGTGACCTAATAATTCAAATGTAAGCTAAGAGTGACCGACTGTTCCCTGGGTAGCCTATTAGGGGCTGACGTAGTCTAATGAGATATTCCAATTTTTATACATTTAACGCTATGTTTAGAAATGAATTTATAATAGAGGCAGTCGTGGCTGTAAACGCCATGAGTGTTGAGCTCACTTCAGTTTACACTTAAGTGGCAAAAGTAACCGCTGCACTTTGGATTTGGGGGAACGGTGTGTCATAGCCCAGGGTTCCCAGTGCCTATCTTACTATGCGTGGAAAAGAGTTCAATTGCTTTGTTTTGTTTTGCTTGCACCTCCAACAAAAGGTATTAATAATAATAGTAATGTATTTCTCTAATGTAATGTACTAAATCAATAATGTTATTTCAAGCAAATATAAAGGAAAGCCAACCCTACCCAAAAGCGTAACACAAAGGCACTATTTTAAAGGTAAATATGTTCGCAAGAAGAAGTTCAATTGAGTATATCAGATCGAATTGTGCAAAATCTATGAAGGTCCGAACAAAATGAGATTCTCAAACAAACGTCCGCCCAACGAACCGACGGTCGTGTGAAATAAGATTCGTCGTTCATATTAGAATTTTATTTTTTTATGCACATTTTGGTTATTTTGTGAGGTAAAATGCGTAGTATTAGAGATTATGAGATTGAGAATTAAAATAATAAATTTTTCACTCTCCCGTGTGGGAATCAACCCACACTTTCGTGTTTACAGCACAAAAACAGACAAAAAACAAAAAAATTAAATCTCTGTATATTATCTATTTTTGGCTTATTTAGACTGATTATATAGACGTGATCATATTAAATTGTAAAACATAATAAATTCACCTTTATCGTGATAGTAAGAGTGCACATTAAGGGCACTTTATTCTCTAATTTAGAGACTATGTCGGAAACTCGGAACAGTTGAACACTGCCGTACGGCACTATTATGGGTTTTTTTGTTCGTATTGGGTAGGCAGATGGACCAGATTCCCATATTTTATTTCCTCGAGTGGGAATCGAACCCATAAACTGTCGCGATTTCAGTCGCACATTTGTGCCAGTCGCACGACTGACCTCGGTTATGTTAAATAATAAGAAATATATATTTGGATACAACATAAGAAATTCGATTATAAATGACGTGGGTTATTTTGATTTATTTTTACAAAGCCGCTTTGTATTTTACACACGAGCAACCATATCTTCTCGGACAGACGCCCTTACTATTTGCTTATTTATATCACTTGTCCCGGTGGCCGGTCCCGGCTTCGTGTCAATGCGTGTCGTTACATTTAATATTGCCGCCGGTTTGTATGATGGTGTTGTGGAAAACTAAGAACAATGAAACTAAAAGTATGGTAGCCAAATTATACAAAATCTTTATATAAATTGTAGACTATGTGTTAATCTGATGTACTACTCGTACGCGATATTACTGTAAAGTTTCATCTAAATTCGTTTAGTAATTTTTACGTCAAAATGAAAATCCATTCTCACATGGGACAGTGTCTCAATGTAAATAATTCTGGGTTCGATTCCCACTCTTTGAAATGAATTCTTTTTATTTTCCCGCTCAGATGAAACGTGCTGACGCTGATTTCGTGAGACAAAATCCCGAATTTTGTACGGAAAGTGTGGAGCAGAGTGTCTTGACACCAGGCTCTTATCTAAAAAAAATACATATCCAACAACAACAAACACTATCTATGGTGTTGATAAGAAACGATAGCAAAATTGAAGTTTGCATAACTAACCCGTCTGGGCTCGTCTGCTCGGGCTCCTCAGGCGTATGTAAATATTCGCGAATTGCGTCGCGCTAACTTTGATGATTATACGACGACACAATCATAGCTGATGTTAATACAAAGGCTGATTAGTGTGAGCTCCTAACCAAAGGAGGGTAGTTTTGAGTTCCGGTATTCAATGGCTTCGGCCGGCACCTGTCTGTAAACGCGAAATTCGGAGAAGCAAATTATTCTTATTTACTTGATTTAGTAACAAGGCGTTCAGTTCCGCCAATATACCCACAATGGGGAACAAAATTGGGGAACAAAGTGTGTGACTCTGTGGGATACAGCGTCAAACAGCAAAAGTCATAGCCAAAGTTCTTAATTATATATGAAGGAAGACGTAAAGTAAGTACTTGCCGTATCGAGAAGTGGCTTCCATCCAACGATCATAGCTGGTGTCACGGAGTCTTACAAATAATTCAGTGAGAACTTTAGGCGCAAATACCCGCTTATGTTAATTTTAAAGCTGCTTCACCATTCAAATCCGATCTTGGAGTGTCTCGAATGCGATGCGGACCCTTCCTTGGAAAATTTTACTAAACTTATGCGGAATATCTTGAGTGAGTAAGCACTCGAGCTTAAATTGTTTGTTGGAGAAATATTTTCTTGCTTTTTGTGCGGATAGATGAAATGGATGGTTGATAAAATGGTTATACGGGTTGGTAAAGGAGAAAAGTAAAGAGTTTAAGTGATGTAGGAATAGAAGAATAGGGTTACAAGATTTAAAAATTGCCTACGCCCGGCCCGGCGCAGTGGCACATGGTCTCTTTATAAACTTGATGGTTGTGGGTTGGATACATTAAAATAAAACAATTAAAATAAATTTCTTTAAGTTTCGCTAATCAGCATAATCAAAGTCTTTTCAACTGCAAAAACTAAGCTCGAAGATCTTTAAGAAATTTTACTAGATCATTACACAATTCAAACGGGGGAGTCAATTGACAATTGACCCATTGAAAGGGTACTATCGCTGCCGACGGCTACGCTTCACAGGATTTATTATTAGGGGAATTCAAATTTGTTATTTTGTATGTGTTATTTAAACATTTACTCAGAATTATAGAAAATATTATTCCATTCAGAATTATAAGAAAATATATGCGTATAATATCCACATAGGTTTCAGCGACACATCGTCTTATTTTACAAATAAACGACACGACCGTGGTGGCGGAATGTGGAGAACAGTTAGTCTTATCATTAGATCCCTGTTCCTTAGTAATTATTTCTTACATATTAGGCACAAAACATTTCAAATCAATCTCTTGTTCAATCTAAGCCTAAGTCTTTGATATAGGCTGTTTGTGTACCATGGTATAGCTATCATAGCTATTATGATACTTGTAAGCCCCAAAGTACACAATCGCCTAAAGGATTCATTACAAGCACCAAAATGTTTCACTCAAAGCGATTCCATTATCTCGGTAAGCAATCAAAGTTCTCTCATCCCATAGATTCGATTAAAATCCCGCCTTGCACTTTATATCCAATTGGTTTGACTTGCGAAAATAGATACTGTGTTAGGAAAATTGTTAACAACTATATGTATGTATATGTTTCGTGAGACGTTGAAATAAGGCTGTATTCCACGTAGAAACCACCTAGCGTTAAGACACTCCGTCAAAGACGCGCCGGCCATTTTTTGTGATATAAGAGTACAAAATGTCAATACCACGCTCTGTCTCTTTTATTTATACATAAAATCCTGATTATGCTTAACTTTTTTGGTTATTTGTCTATGTTAGCCATTTTCTTCAAAAAGAAGCATAGAAGCTGCCAGTTACCATAAAACATTAGCCCAAAACAAACAATAGAGAACATCTCTGAAGCGTTTCCAATTACACGTGAGTTGGATAATAAAGAGTCCCTGTTTCTTTCACTCCGTACTGTCCGATTATTACGGATAAATGACCATCTTAAAGCGTATGTGGTATCCAAGTCATGAGAGAGTGAATTTTTTGTGTTATATGAGTTAGAAATAATTGACTTGAGTGAGGAGAGCTTGCTCAGATGTTACAAATATATTTTACTTATTAGCGTTTAAAAAATGTTATTCAGAGAGTAAGATTATGTTAATATACATTTTTTTCCTTCTTATATAAAACATTGTACATAAAGAAGCTAGTACTATCTGGATTGCTATTATTATAAAACAAAAAAAAAAGTTAGTGGGGATCAAAATCGGGCCTTTTGAAGTCGTTTAAGCGCACTGACCAATAAGTCTATTTTTAATGGAAAAAGACAACGAAAACGAGGATACGGGTAACCTGATGATAAGCGATCAACGACTACGTGTAATAGTAGAGGAGCTACACGTACGTTGCCAGACTTTAAGGTGGAGATAGACGCGCTTTTTGAAGGTACCCAAGTCGTATCGACCTGGAAGCACTGCTGCAGGTAGGTTATTCCACAGTTGCGTGGCGCATGGAAGGAAGTTCTTATGAAACTGCATAATAGTGGACTGCCACGAATCCAGATGGTGTGGTAAGTACTTGAGTTTGTGACGTAATGTCCGGCAAGAAAATTTGGCGGCCGGTAACAGGTCAAACAGTTGCCCAGAACACTCACCATGGTGAATGCGTTAAGGAACGCATAGGGCACAGATTATTGGGTCCACAACGATTCGAATGGCTCTACGTTGTAAGCGATCAAATGGGTCAAGCTGATACTGGAGTGCACCAGCCCGAAGATGAAAACACTATTCCATATGAGCCCGAACCTGGGCCCTATAGGGTCAATCGGTGTTTTAGCGTGAAATACTGACTCGGTTTTCATCGAAGGCCTCCTTCACCATGTCCAAACTAACTGCGTGCAATTTTTTTTTTTTCCAATACCAAAAAATAACTGCCAAGAATGAAGAATTGGCAAGAGAGAATGATATTTATTAAATATTTATACATATTTTAAAGTCTTAATCCACACTAACGAAAGAAAATATATTTCTAGACTCTTTCTTATATCTTGCGCTATACAATCAAAGCGGGTGCAAGCACGGAGGGCTCTGTATTGCCATCGTTATGGGAACTCATCTCGCGATATAGAGAATTGATAACTGTGCCTTTTTATTTGAGCGTAAAGTCCGACAGGAAACTGTTAAGGCCCGGTCTATTTAAGACCTGCCAGTGACAGTTTTTTATACGGAAAGAGGATAATTTCTTACAAAAAATATATAGTATCATTTCGTTTTGTATTATTCATTTTAGTGAGCGACATATGTTGAACTACTGCGTGTTTTAGAAAACGTAAAACAACCTTAAGAAGGATATCAACTCTTGCTTTTTTGAAACCGTTCAAGCTGACTGACCACTAATTCGTACGTTCTTTTCAACCTACGATAAAATGTAATACGCTAAAAAGCGCTAGTTTTGATGAAAACCTGAATCACTATTTGACCAAATGTAATTTGGTCAAATAGTAATCTTACTTAATTACATTTCCCACGTCCCGTGTCTGAAACTGGTTGAAAACATTACGTATTGAACGGAACACGTCTCTTTTTGTATTGCTGGTTACAGAGTTGAGTTGAGATTGAGTGAAGATATGAAAATAATTCGAAATGAAAATAAATAAGGCATTATTTTTAGAGATTTTTGCCATTGTAAGCTATTTTTAATTAAATTCTATACCCCCTGACCAAATGTATCATAATAATAACAAACATTCACACACGAGGGGTTCCAATACATTTGGTTCTGGTAAAATGTGATAATCCACTTTACAAACAGTGTAGCTTACAATGCTCTAAGTCTGCAAGGGGACCGCGTGAGAAGTAGCGCTCAGAGCCTTTATTATTGATAACTGCATTTATTTGGCGATAACGCTTTCTTTGGTAAACAAAGCCTTTTATTTGGTTAAAAAAGCTTACCCTAAGCTTTTTTTTGTGATTTATGTCATTATAATAAAAAATGATAAGTATAATTGAATTCTGATTGGTAATGGGGATTGTGATTTTTTTTTGATAAAACCATGTTCGTGTTTTGAAGGAACCTATCTCGTGTGTGTACAGCATTGCGTAACCGTAACTGCTGGTTGAAAAATGGACATATATATATTTAGTTGCTGGGCGAGTGAAAGGTACTAAGAGAAAAAAAGGAATTTGTAAGGGCTCAAAAAAAATCAAGTTTACTACATATAAATTACACAAGTTACATGCGTGAGCCCACCACTGTCACTACAAGTTCCATATTATCGGCGATGGTCGTGGGTTCGATCCCCACATGGGTTAATGATTATATTTTAGATTATTTTAGCGACGGTAATATCTAACAAACAACACATAACCTACCCCGCCATACAAAAAACAACGTGAATCTGCCACAAAATACATTAAAAAAGTGCAAATGTCGACAAAACATACGTAATTGCATTAAACACGTGTGTCGTCCGCGTGTGTCGCGGGGACACCGCAAATGGTTCATTTGATTTTGAAAATTATAATTGAAGCTATTCGCCCCTTTTTGTATAGCGCGCTACGTGCTCGGAATGGCTGCCGGGTGATGTATGCGCGCTGACCAGTCGATGGCCGATGCGAGAAATTATTTTAATTAATATAATAATTAATACCATTATATTATTAGGTATACAGTGTGACTGTAAACGCGACAGGTTGTGGGTTCAATTCCCACTCAATTCAACAAGTTTCGCTCTGGTGACGTAGCAAAGCGCGATATTAAGTTCCTTCACTTAATACGCAATGCCCTCATACTTCGGCAGACAATGGGGAACGATGACATTAGGTTCCCAGGTTCCCTTTGCCATAAGCGGGCTGCAGCGTGAAGCTAAAAAATATATATTTCCCAGTGAACATCGAGCTTTATCCTTTATTATTTGTATTGCGTGCACGTAGACCTCTTTAACGGCTTGCGATTGAGTTTTTAATGCGCCGCTCAAATATATTTACTTTTATCGTTAATTGTGGAAATGATGTCGAGTTGATGGTCATTATTTTACACTTCGAATTACTGTTCGCGTTTATTGTATTTTAATTATTGGTTACACGGTGTGTGTGGTGGTGGTGATGAAGATGGTTTGCTTCGAGCTTCTGTCATACATATATATTTTTCTTATATTTATTAGCTTGCAATTTACCTTATTATATAATTGTTTTAAGAGTCACAGCCAGTTACAAAGTTTCATAATACATTTACCTCTTAAAACAGAGTGTCTCACCGGTATTTTTCCCTGAATCTGTAAAACATAATATTTTCCACATAATACATGGATCGACGTATATCGCAAATCAAACGAAATCACTGATTGCGCGTCGCTCACAGCCGCCATACAGTGTTTGCGGTCGTTAACAAGTTGACATATGCGCTGTGTGCCGTTCTCAACGGATAATGCTTATAATAACTGCTTTATTATGTCTAATTTGATACTATTTTTTTAATTTTTTTAGGTGAGTGGAGAGATTTGTGTGTTGAAAATCTCCGTTCGCTTTTTATGAATTTAAGAACTAAAATTTTTTAATATAATTGACACTTTCAATTATATTAAAAATAATTAAATCAGCTTCACGCTGTATCCCGCACACAGCAGAGTAGGCAGAGGGAAACTAGTGTTAAGACACTCTGTTCCTCACTTTCCTCCGAATTCTGGAGGCATTGTTCCAGTTCTGGCACTAAAGAAATGAGTGCCGGAACTCAAAGTCACGCCTTGTCTTGTTCCCAAAGCAAGAAAATGACAATAAGTCAATTCCTCAAGTGGATATAATCAAATTTACCAATTCAATTCAATTATATAAAACGACAATAGCAGATTCAATTCCCGAAACCGTTTGCAAGATACTTTTCTCGAGTTCGAATTTAAAGACAAACACCAACTATGCAGACGGTCCTGTCTGCGATCCATTTAATTAATAGCGATTTACTAGTCGCTAGTCGGAACGCGCAGCGCCTAACTCACTTAGCTCCACCGAGCCTTGTTATGCTAATGATCTTATACGAAATGTATTGGATTTATTTAGCCTTTTTTAATAGAAACGTACAAAAAAATTGTACAAAGTGAGAAATCAATCTAAAAGTTTTTTTATGAGATTACAAAAAGTACCTATCGATTTTCTTAAGAGTGGAAATACTCGCTGAAGATGCTAAAGTTATATGAATTGGAGATATGAAAATTTTATTGTGTAATTTTTATCCATCTTTCTTTTAAAAAGAAAGATGGATAAAAATTAACTGATAGAGCTTTTACAGAATAATAGAGCTTTATTTACAACTGATACAATATTTATTTATGTAATGATATTTGTTTTCGGTAATTTGAAAAACATTGTGTGGTATACGGTAAAACCAAAGACCCTTATTTGTTTAAGAACACAAAATACAAACTAAAAATGACCTAGAAATCAAACCCTCACGTGTATAACCAGACTACTTACCCGCTGATGATGGCGACAAATCAATAAATTGTATCCACACGTATTAGGCACTTATATACATTAACACATAAAATACTCAAGGCTTAAAATAATTTTCTGCACAGGAATACTGATATTCAATAGGAAATGTTATGTAAAGTAATATTTAGAAAAGCTCGAGCACGTATGAGTATGTAGAGAAGTTTGTATGGAGCGTTTCCTACGAACTGAAATATCGCAGATTAATTTATCCAAAGCCGAGAGTATAAGAGATGGTTTAACACTTAATCGAATTAGCCTCGATCGTAGAGCTTCGTGTAGTTCAGAATTCCTACTCTACTTATAGATTTGAACTTTAATGTACCTGAATGTGTTTAGCGTTTTTGGAGTTTTGAGATTTTCCACAGGTAACTTTAGTTTAGATTTAGTTACCTTACATAGCTACTACAGGTTACAGGCTATTCAATGAGGCGAGTGAAAAGAAAATATTTAAAAATTTGCCTTCATCCAATTGGAATTTGATTATGGTTTTCGTCACACAATTTGCGAGTGCGTTTGATTGATCTTCTAAGACAAATTATGGCGCTGAGTTCACTGAGCATGCAATGCCTTAAATTCGAGCCAAATATGAAAAACGAGTGCTATAAATGAGAAAGAATGTGAAGCTGAAAAAAAATCGAATCTACAACCGTCGACGGCAGTCTTACATATTGCAACTACCCTACGCAAGTCAATATCCATATATCCTCAGATTTAGTTAATCATGCTACGAGTACCTAATGCAGAAATGCGTGCAGCATACTATATGACCTCTGGCACCTTTGAGTATCCCGTGAGTGTTAGAATTATACATTTAGATCTTATATAATTATACATATTGATGTCAACGTGGTCCAGTTTATATATATCTGACGCTATGTTTATATGCTCGATCCTTGTTTGGGGAAATGTTAAAATTCTAATTATTTTCGTCCAATGTGAAGTAAACAAATGGAGTAGAGGAAAGACTAAAAAGTGAATAAATGAATTAGAATATTGATAAAATATGATTAATAAAATAAGTTCCAAATGGGCTTAACATTCTAATTACATCTTTATGTATATCAATAACTACGTCAGTAAAATTCAAACACTTATAAATTTCCCGTTTTTTTCCGTATACAGGAAAATCTGCGACTGCCCAGTGTCACGCCACTTCGCTTTCCGCCCGAATTAGAGACATTGCATGTATAGTGGCGAAACTCAACGCCGCCGCACAATTGTAGATTTTTTTAAAATGCAATATTATATTTCATTATTTCACAATAATACAAAGGTCCGTAGGCCACCATGAAGTCACAAAGTTTTTTTTTGTTGATTTATTTAAACAGAACAAAACATTTGTTACACACCCACTAAAATTAGGTCTCAAATAAGACTTATTCAATCTCTGTGGGAAAGAGACAATAAATACAATGAAGTATATGTGTGAAAGAGACAGATATATCACTGTCAACCATGCAAAAGTGCATGCGTTGGGAATACCGTTGGCATAACAACAGTTTTTAATAGTTTAGCCTATTTATATCGTAATTCACTTTTAATTTTAATTTAAAATATTTGTCTTTATGTATGCAGTGCTGAATTACGGCATTTGACTGAAAAAAATTGGGCGATGCGTGAGAAAAGAGTGTCCCTCTGCCTATCCTGATATGCGGGAAAAATCGTGAAGTTACTTTTGATCTACATATACAAAATAATAAATATTTAAAAACATTATTTTTAAATATTTAGGATGTCTGTATATCCTATTCGCCTCGTTCGCTGCCATCAAACTGCCACATACATATTCTCTGAGGGATCCTTTTCTTACGCGATCCTCTTTCCAGTATCAATGATATTTTGAAATAGAATCCACCACAACTTCCACAAAAAAAAAACAAAAACAAGAAATACACTCCCAAGACTTGACTCCCACATCAAGTAACACAAGACACAAAAACAAACAATTCAATTAAAACAATAACAAAATAACAATATTTTGGCAAATATATAATAATGCACAGCAATAAATCGTTGATTGCTGACCGTACCGGCGACGGCGCACGTGTGCCAACGAGCCTTATAATGAATAGCTGTCGCTACAGCGATATTTCAACGAATTAACAAATTGCACGTCGGATGGGGCGGTGGGCACGATTTTTCTGTGGACCTAACTACGTCGTTTATGTGGCCCCATACCTATATTACGGATTTTTTGTTTGTTATAATACAAATATGTTGGTATTATAGAACATATGTATACGTTGGCCGTGAGTCCAGTCGTGAAGCAGTGGCATAAACGTGACTAGTTCTGGGTTTGATATCCACGTTCAACTGGCCTCAAAAACACTTGTCTCTTATCAAAAACCTAAACTTTTCTAACTATTCAAGTATACCTAAACCGGTTGTTCAAACCACGAGCGCGGGGCAAGTTAGTAAATACCATCAGCAGATGCAATATATCAGTGCACTCACAAATGGCGCGTCAGACGAGGTGCGAGGCGCGATTTTTCTCCAAACCTAACTGCTTGATGTAAATGCGGTCGGTGGGACGAATGTACCTCGTAGTTTAGGGGAGTCTTTGGTTTTTTTTCCTTTTTGTTGTTTATTTTGTTTGAAATAAGATACGTTTTGTTTTTTATTTTCCTTTTTTATATCTATATCTAAGTATTCGATGTCATAGGTTTTTAATATATCTATAAAACGTGGTAACCAAGTGAATTGACACAAGGTTTGTATATCTAACCTTGTTATTTGCAAGATAAAGCATGAAGCCACTTAACATCACACAGAATCACAAGAACAATATGTCTACTTACTTAAGTATCATACGAAATCAAGTATTTTTTACGGCACATATCAGAGCAAGCAGATGGAACCTAGGAACCTAGTGTTAAGACACTCCGTTTTCCTATAAAACGTTTCCGTTCTCCACTTTTCGCTCTATTATTTAGGCATTGCGTGTTGAGTGGCTCAACAACGAAGCAGCGAAGAAACGCAAATATTAAATGTTTCATTACCCCAAGTGGGAATTGAGCCCACTACCGTCGCCTTTACAGCTGCACGCTAGTGCCGGTGCGCCATGTCGGCCATTACAACTCTATAATTTATACATTAAATAGTAAATATTAAAACCGTATAATGTAACAGATTAATCTGCATATTCACTACCCCTTGATAGCGTGTGATTGTTACACCGGCCATTTGAATATACTACGTAAAATCTAAATTGCCATGCATACAAAATAATGGTATAATTTCTTAGGGGGCTGGATGAACGTTGTTGATAGAGTGAGAATTTTTTTAATGTAGAAAACGTATGAATAATTTAACAAAAAAGAAAATGAGTACTGGTTTTTAGGCGTTTTGTGAATGGAATAAATTGATAAGTTGTTCTGTTTTCATAAGTTGTTTATCCTTTTTATTCCTCATAAATCAGGGTATTGGGAACCTCGTGTCACGATAATCTTTACTCCACTTTCCGTTTCAATTTCTTTGGCTCATATCTATAAATCCCGTGATATATATGAAAATGTAAATATTTTAATTATATGAAAATATTTTAATTTACTAACTAGTATAAAACACTCCAAAGACCACATCACATAGGTTTTATAAAAAATGTGAAAAACATTTTCTTACAGTTTATTTGCTTACTACTTAAATCTGATTTAGTAAATAATGTTTCGACACCAATATAGAACACAAATAAATACCCTCATATTTTAATATTTCTTCCATTAGATCACAGTTACAATACAATCAATTAGCCCTTTTTTATACCAAGCCCCACATTTAGTTATATTTCAAATTAATAGAGGGTAGGTCTTTTGCTAATCTTCCTTCCCTCATCCGACAGGTGAATGCCCCTGGGAGTCAATTATTCGCGTACAAATAGACGGCAGTATCGGACGGATCAATGGATTTATCTACTGTTTAATATTGAAGTAATTTAAAAAAGTAAAGGAAAAATAGTAAAGAGTGCAGTGAGTGTAGTAACAAGTAACTCTGTTTGTCAGTTCTTCCGTTAAACATATTGTTTATGGAAAAAAACAAGGCACATCCGCCCATGACTCTATAACACCAGCGGAACAAAAGGTACGTCGATGACCTTTAAAGTGAAGATAGACGCGCTTCTTGAAGGAACATTCCACAGTTGCGTGGCGAGTAAAAGGAAGTTCCTATGAAACCGCACAGTACAGTGAGGATGATGTTTGAGCTTAGTATTTTTTTAGTATTTGTATAAAAACTGATACTGAGGAGTAATATATTATTGGATTTGTGATATCCTATTCAAAATTAATTCTCCCGAGTGGAAACCGAACTTGTAACCATCTAAAAAAAAGAAACGAGCTACTAACAACCACAAAAATTGGAAAAATATTTTTTAAATATATATTAATGTCAATTTCAGAGTAATCCTCCGAAAACCAACATCAATTGGGCCTACATTATATAAAGTAAAGAGACGCGAGGAGCTCTACATATTAAACTGTATTAATAAATGCCAAATGAACGTTAAAAATTTACCTGAGTTTAATGGAAATTAAAATGAGATCATCGTATAAAGGGTGCAAGTATAACCAATTGAAGGCAGTTTTAACTGGCGAAGAGCTTTTACACTCTACTTGCTATAATACAGACTGCTCCACAGAATAATAGCTTGTATCACAAGAGCTTAAAGCTTAAAATCCTTTTAAAAATATCTATATGTGTAAGCTTCGTAAGTAACTTCATTTGCATGACCATTATGCATTTCAATAACCTTTTCATTTTGTTCAAATAATTCGTAGTAATTGGTCGAAGGTCTGTCATTTGGTCTCTACTTGTAGTCAGTTGCGCCGGCACGTGTCCGCTAGTTGGCCGTTATTGTGCTTTTGTTGCAGCTTTTTTAAAGTTATTTGAGCGTGTGATTGCTTTTGAACTTGGATGTTGATTAGCTGATTACATTATATGTAAACGGATTATGTTATAGATTTAGACATAAAAAAGACTTTTTGTTTTATTGACTAATGCCTTATATACAGCGTAAAGTTGATTCAATTATATATAATAAATAATTCTATATATAATGTTTCTGATTACATTTTTCAGTTTAAATGTAAAATTTTAAGTATCAGGACCATAATATACGCCACTAAGCAGCTCATACGTCTCCCAGTACTGAGCAGGGTTAGGATCAGTATGCACGTTGATTGTGAAATAGAATGGGCGATTTGCAACTATTTCTTCTTTTGGGTACCCCAGATCGAAGTCATCACGTGATTCTGAAAATAGATAATATTAATGAAGTGGAGGTGCAGGGTGAGGAATCGAGGAATTTGAGGAAATTAATTATTATTTATTATTATTTTCAATTCTTCGCTCTAGCACTAAGGCATAAAGCCTGATGATGAGTTCTGCCACTCAACAATGCAAGCAATGCCTCGAAAATATCGGCGGAAAGTGGGGAACGGAGTGTTTTAATACTAGGTTCCTACCCACCCTGCTGTAAAGATTTATATTTCCATTTTTTTTATTTAAATATATTTTTTTATTTATAGCTCAATAATAAGTACCTTATTAGGCAAAGAGAGCCTAGTGTTAAGACAATCCGTTTTCCATATTCCGCTCAATTTTTGAAATGTTGCTTGTTGAGTTGCAGAACTATGTTGTCGTACGATGTTTTATTATTAACTTATCAAAAATTACTTGCAACAATGTAAATAAATATACCTGCTACAGGACGCCTATAAACACCCATTTCGTCAACGTCTATAAAGGTTTTTTGTTTACATTTACTTAAATATACGTGTTTAATGCTACTTTTATTATGTAACATATCGTCTAGTCCTGAATTAGTTTTATTGAATATTTGAGTGATGCCAATCTGAAAAGTTAAGTTAAAATTCATGTTAGAATATTTGTTGTATTCCAGATATCATAGTGAGAATTTAATGTTAAGACATTATAATCCTCAATTAAGTCAGTCAGTACATAACGTCTTGAATGGCGGAACTCAACAACGTGCTTTATCTTACCAAAGGAAAAAATCATTCGATTGGAGATCAAATTACACACACTGTTTTACTGGAGTGGCTTATTGTCTTTTAATATATAGTAATAGATAAAAATACTTCAATCAAGAATAAACCTACTACCTTGTTCAATACACTCCCCCAGTCTACAGCACTTTTGATTCTGAATCTTGGCAGCACCACGCGAACATTATCAACCCGCATTCTTTTATAAATCCCCTTTAAGAAATCTGGATCGCCTGAAAGCTTTCGTAGTAGTGCACCCAATCCTCTTGAACTGCGAGGCACTGCTAGCGTCATGGTTAGACCGAAACTTGCCAATTTTGTATTCACTACCTATGATAGTTCATCATATATTTTTAAACTTATTGGTCATGGTATTTAAAATATTTCAAACTTGGGTTATTATCTTCATTAGAAAAAAATTACATTCAAGTCACCTACTTTCACTCTCATATCATCTTGTTTTATATACACAATATACCAATTAATTAAAATTTAATTACCTGTATATTGTTAACTTCATCACCAGAATAGTGATAAGAGTCTGTCTTCGACATCATAGGAACGGTAGATGTTCTACCGTCGTGATGGTAGAAGTTGGCCTCTCTTGTTAATGATATATCAAAAGGAAGTTCCCATGTTACCTAAAAATGGAAAGTGATCTATAGAGGAAAAATTCAGATACACATTTTAGTTTTGTCTAAATTTTCTAATCAATTTAAGACTTTGGGTGAAATGCACTATTCTTGTAGCGTGGGCCTGCATCTGACCTTAAATGCGACGGTTGTGAGTTCTATTCCCATTTAGGAGAATGAATTCTTTAGAAATGTCCTCGCTTTAGTATGACGACTTAGTGTGGTATTGGGCCCCACTATTCAGCATGCAATTTTTCAAAAATTAGACGGTCCGCGGGGAACAGAGTGTCTTAACATTAGCTTTGCTTGGCCTATACTGCTATTCGCTTAAATATGTTAAAGTGTAAGTGGCGTTTCAAATTATATACTCTTACCTTAAAATATGCTACGCTTAGCAATATTATGGAACTTTGATTATTTATATCTGATGGATCCAATATATCTGTGATTCTTTTATATGAAATACTATCAACCTAAAATATTATCTACAGTTATTTATAATTCAATTAACACACAAGGCCAGATTCGGTGAAAAACGGAGACCGGAGTGTCCTAACACTAGGTTCCTACTGCCTACCTAATTGCATTCAGGCTGTGGCAACAATGCTTGTAATGCTTTTATTGAATTAAGAATATTTCGTAATACAATTTAAAAAATCCTATAAACCATGCACTTGTGATGTAGCATACTCAAGTTAGTCAGTTATAGATTCATATTCTACTAATGATACAATATTTTTTATGAACAATACTACGTTATATTTATCGAAAAGTAGGAAGAGGAAGGGTCTCAATGAGAATACTAATCTTTTAATACTAGGTTCTCTCTGACAACCGTGACTGGAGCGGGATGCAGCGTGAGCTGTAACATAATATTAATATTTGAACTAACTTACCCCTTTATTTATAAGCGCAACAGATGTTTTGGGATATAAATAACTAGTTTTAAAAACTCTCACTCCAAAGTCAGGATTATTAGATAAAAAATTTTGACTAAAGTCGTCCGTATAGTTAACTATTATTTTAGTTAAGGCAATCAAGTTGACTTTCTCAAAATATGACATTGCTTCTTTGACTGGAGTGTAACAGTCCACTGGCTGAAATATATTGTTCCTATTATATTTCATCCCGATTGTTAAGACATTACTTGAGACACTGTATCGTGCCATCGGTAGAGAGCTGTACTCTCAAACTTGCTGGAGCGTTGTGGACGACGCGGTGCCCCCAGCGAAGTAGTTTGGTAATCATTGTAATTGTAGTTTTTGAGAATATGGTAAAAATGTGTCTCATAGAGTTAAGTTGTGTAAGCACCTAGCGCATGGGGACACTAATTTCTTATAAATATCGAATTTCAAGTCTACAAATATGAGCTGAAATCGTTACCACAGAATCCTTTTTGATACCTAGAGCGCTGAGCAGTTCCGTCCTAGCGCCGCCGCGGGCGAACGACGCTAGTTTACATAATGGCAAACGGAGTAACAGCGGTGAGACTACTATACTACTGTTGTAATGCTCTCGAACTGCCGCCTAGAAGTCAATTGTTGTAGTTATTACAAGCTTATCTCATAGTAACTAACTGATCTGAATTATGGTAAACAATGTATTTATCATTTATCTTACCAATGCCAGTTTGTTTCTCAAACTATTATAATGATTAACCGATTCGCCACAACAAGCGAGTAAAGCTAAAATATACAACTGGTTATATTTATAAAACTTCACAAAAAATAGTTTATTTAAAACACGTGTAAGACTGAGGAAATTCATTTTATTTGAACTGAATACATTTTATGTGTATAAATCTTAAACTGAAATTTATATAAGTATACGAGTATTTTTTACTGGCTTAATATATTAAAATATTTTTTTAAGATTCCGTACTCCAAAAGAAACAATAGCACTTTTATAGGATCAACTTGCTCGTGAGACCTCGTGCATCGTCTCAGAGGCGCGCGCGCCTGCAACACGGGTCTGTCAATTGGGGTGCGGGGATTTCCCCAAGTCCCTCGCCCCTCGATCCACTCATGTGGGCCAGAAAAGAGCGTTGTCCGCCCTTTTCCTGACCCGCTGCGCCTTCTGCGGCCGGGGAATGGAGCTAACATCTCCCTCTCCTGTTCCGCAGTTTCCTTCTGCGACATCACGTCCAACCATCTATCCTTCGCACTACAGCAGGCAGTGACAGATCGCCTTCTACTTCATTTGTGAGGACACGGCATCGCTCCTCCCAAGCTACACACTCGGCGAGCGAGTGTTGCGGCTCCCCGCAATGGGCACAGTGGTGACACCGAGCTTCCGGCTCCCTGTCTATGAGGCGCAGGTACTTGCCGAAGCAGAATTCTTCGGTCACCCAAAACCAAGTTTGAGGCAAATAGAACAAGATGTCATTTACTGTGCGTAATGGCGAAAGCGAAAGTTTGCTAAAGTTACCGAGTGCTGCCTTTGAGGGCGCCCAAAAGTGATGAATTCCGGACGTGGCGCTCTCAAGGTTCTCGTCGATTTTGGCGATATACTCGGAACTTGCTCTGGTAAGTTGCCGTTTAAAGTACCTAGAGGCTCGACTATACTACCTATTTGAGGAATTCACATTCGGATCCTTAGTAACTAGTGCCTTTGCCCAGATTTGATATGCGTCGCGGTTGCTAAAGGCAGCAAGTTTACAAAACGTATCAAACCAAGGCTGTGATTTGTCACCGATTGGCACTATAGCTCGAGATTCTCTGCGAGATGTTTTCAAAGATGCAGGTATTATTACAGTTGCTTCCCAATTTCTATATTATAACATTCTCTTTGTCCGACAAAATATACATTGTCATAGCAAAAATAGCGACAGTCATACGATA
Organism: Heliconius nattereri; assembly: GCA_013403645.1. Lineage (NCBI taxonomy): Eukaryota > Metazoa > Arthropoda > Insecta > Lepidoptera > Nymphalidae > Heliconius > Heliconius nattereri. The sequence goes on from JAAIXI010000236.1 coordinate 532,549, forward strand.
GGAACGAGAAATAAAGATAAGCTTGTTACACCAAGTTTCCGCCTCCAAAAAGTTAGTAAATCCTTTATGGGTCTGAGTATACGTGTATATAATAAAATTCCGCAGTGTATTCTTAGTTTGCCACTACAAAAATTTAAAATATCTGTAAAAAAAATTCTAACAAGTAAAGCGTATTACACTGTTCAAGAATATTTAGAGGATAAACATGTATGGAATTAATGTCTATTGAATGTCATGCAGGATAGCTGCCAGCTAATGTAATAGATTGTACCATTGATTTTGAAAAGAGCAACTGTTGAGTTTCTTGCCGGCTCTTCTCAGCAGAACTGCCTTCCGAACCGGTGGTAGCTTTTTATTCATATGTTCATTCGACGATTCAAAAGTGCTTGTAATAATTGCCTATTTGAATAAAGAATATTTTGAATTTGAATTTGAATTTATAGTGCTAAGAATATGAAATTCCATGCCCTGCAGAAGCACATCGGCAACGGCAGCGGCACGGGCTTATACCCGTCGTATGGATCGTCGGATGAGAAGCAAACCGGCTCTCAGGTATAAAATATAAAATGAGCAAAATGTACGCATCACAACCCAATTCCCCCTTTCCCCAATAGCAACCGTTACAGGTATAGTCAATAATATACGCAATGAATCCATACATTTGATAACAGTTCTTGTAAGTTGCCATCTTTAATAAAATTCAAAACAGACCGGACATAAACGGGCAGACGCCCGTCGCGGCGCCCCTTATTGTGCGGCGCCCCTGGGCGCTAGCCCAGGCTCGCCCTACCCTAACGCCGCTACTGACTGTCTCTTTAGAGCATTATCTCTTACTCTTGCTTATATAAACCGTTTTGCCATCTTTCGTGACTCAGTCTCTCAGCATGCCCAAGCCACCTCAGCAAGTACCTCTTCATCCTCCTCAGGCACCTGTCATTCTGTGTATCTCTTCTTTAGTGCACCTCCACCCCAGCATTAATCTCTCTATCAGTCTTCTCCTGTAATACATAAATTTATAATTGTAAATGTATTATATTTTAAATGTACATACAGACAAAATTTAAATCCTTTCGCACTATATTACAAACGAAATATATGAAACGTCCGAACTAAACTAACAAATTTCCATAAAATAATGTCATATAATAAAATGAAATGTAAAATTTTATAGCCTCTATATTTACATGACTGCTTGCTCCCTCTGTTATTCACTTCATTTGTACTGAAATAAAAGTATTGCAGAAAATATTTTCACATTCTAGTATTTGTTGTTTTGTTTTAATAAAAAAGTTAAGAATATTTCTTGTATTATTTATTTTGTTTACTTATTATATGATTGTGTATAAAAGATGATTCTTTTTCTTCATGAATTATTAAAAAAGTGTAGGCCAGTTTTACGTCGTATCAAAAGTTGTTAATAAACTGCGGTGTTCTGTTTCGTTATTTTAAAATATTAAAATTGTTTAATTTTAGATGAATATTTACACAGATTGAAATCAGCAGTGTTATTCCTAAGCTATTGCTTCCTGTACCACTAAGTGTTAGATAGTCTCCTTGTACCTATATTAGTTCTGGCTCGTGGCGATAGTATGTAGTTTCGAAAATGCTTATATCTACTTTAACTATATATGCTATCCTATATCTCATAAAACAAAGTCGCTTTTCGTGTCTGTCTGAACTTTCTAACTCTTCTTCTTCTAAACCACCCAACGGATTTTGATGCGGTTTTCACCATTATGTCGAGTATTTCTCAGGAAAGGTTTATATATAGTTTATTATTTGTACATTCTTATGTAAGTTAACGTAAATAAGATAAATGTGTCTAAAGTCCTACCCGTTGGTACACTTTCGCGCATGCGCTGCTTTAATGGTAAGTACCACATGAAAATAATGTACTGGAGTATTGTTTCTCTTAATAAGATCTACAAAAAAATCAAGGACAGCATATTCGTATCTTTTAAGGATAACGTGTAGTGATCATTTTTCTGTCTAAAAATAGTAATTTCAATATATTTTTTATTGTGAGGGATATTTTTCCATTATGGTATTAATCCTTATTCTTTAAAATACTTTATTAATTTTCTACGTTAAACGAAGATAAAATTAGCTCTTTACACTATTTCGAAATTGCGAATAGTTTTAAAGAAAAACACATTTAATTGTTGACACATCCCGCCGTTGACACCTCAGCTATATCGAGTTCTGTTTCACTTATCCCTTACTCTCAGCATATAAATAAGTATATTAGTTACGTTGGCCATTTAATGTAGGTCAAAACTGTCTTTTACTGTTTTTCATTTTAATAAGTACTTTATTAGTTGTTACAATATCNCTACCCAACCGGTGTCGCTGTTTTAACAGCATTAACCACAAGCTCGAAAAAAACCCGCTTGCCTCTGTAGCCAAGAAGACTTAGATACGTTTCACGTATAATTTCAGTTGAATGATTATTTCAGCGCGATATATTTGGTTTCATATTTTTTGTAGTAGTTATTAGTAGGTAGGTTTTTGTTTATAATTTCTTCCGTTTAAAAATAGTCATTTAAATATATTTTAATAAGTACTTGAAAAGATTAGAAGCACAAATTTAAAATTACAGTACTAAAAATCCTTGCTGATTAACGGTTCGCCGCCCACCACGCGTCCGCCGTGCCCCCCAACATTTTGCTTATAATAGTGGATCCGCCGCACCCGCCTGGCTTCTTTTCCCCGGGCATGGAAGGAAGGCCTGCTCATTATACTGCTGAGGGATACCGATCTATAATCCTCCTCAGCACGGTCGCCAAGCTGTTCGAGAGTTATTCCTCTTACTTCTTCAGTCGCACATCCACCCACAAAGCGAACAGTTTGGGGAGCGGGTATACCACTCTGGGTAAACTACGCAACAGTGATCAACCGAGACAGAGTGTTGAGTGTGCAATAGCAGTCTTCCTTGACGTAGCACGCGTATTCGACCGCGTCTGGCACCCGGGCTTATTTCATAAAGTGCTCAGAGCCGGCACCCCCCAGCACATCACGCATGTCTTTGCCGCTCTGCTTTGTAAGTGACAGGACATTTTGCGTGAGAGTTGTTAGTGTGAGGTCTAGCAGCGACCCGATCGCTGCCGTTGTCCCAGTCAGAATTTAGTCACCTGCTCTCTACGCACTATACATTGATGACATCACAATGCCCTAGCGAGTATTACTCAACGAGGAATCCTGTAGGTAGTACGGAACCTGACCCTCCAGCGAGTGACGCAGGTACCATACTACGTGAACACCACGCGCCACTCACCGCAACCTAAAAATAGAAACCCTAGAGGTACACATTGGTCGTCTCGCGTCCAACGTATGCCGTTGCGCCGGTGTATCGTGACACTTGCACCTAAGGAGCAGCACTCCGCATACCCGGCCGCCCGAGGTCAGACGTCTTCTTCCGAGGGACTTTCTATCCTCCAAATCCGACTCATGACCAGTCACTTTGGTCGTTTAATCTAGGCCTCCCTCAAGAAACCGAGGGTCCAATTTCAATCCCCTCCCGCATCCCCATGTGTCTGCGCCAAAGCGGGTTTTCGCCTAAACCACGGTCAGAGAACCAACGCTCTGATGTCGTTCTGAACTACTACGGAGATGGCCGAGAGAATGCTTCAATTCTGCGCCTGGCAAAGTAAATTTAGAAGTGATTGCACGTATTTTGGAGTTATCCAATAATTATAATGTATTTCCACGCGACATAGTTGGTTGCATCTTTCGTTTAAGTATTTTTAGGTAAGAGAATAGTAGGTTGTCTGTTACTTATAATTTCTTTCGTTTAAATTTTCTGTTATTTGTGTTATCTATTTGTATTTATTTTAAAACAATTGGAAAATCCTGATTTGAATTACGAAAATGCGGGTTGCATTAGTGTTTAATTAATTTTCACACTATCTTAAGTGCTTTGCAAACATACGTTATATGAAAAATTCAGTAGTTAAGGCGGGCGAAGCCGCGACCGGGTCGCAAGTTTACTTATAAAAATAAGTAGATATATAAGATCTTAAATAACGTTTCTTCTCACAAAATACACAGAAGCGGGGTTAATCTCAAAACTGTAAGATTATTCAGTATAGATAAGCAAGTCCCAGCCAGTCGATAATGTAACCGAGGTCTCGGCTCGCTTTGACGCGAATCAAATAAGTCCCGGAGAGAATAGTAATAAAATTGAATCGAGAGCCTGCCCAGATGTAGCTACGGATTTATCGCTCACTAAATGTTGGGGCGCACTGAGTGTTTTTAATCTTAGTTTAATTTCTTTTTAGTTTTTTTATTGCTTTAGGATTGTGGGGATTGTTGTATATTTAAAATTAATTATTTTTTTAAATGCTCTATTTTTGTTACATACTGTATGAATATCGTCGCGAAATCAAAGCCAATTAAGCCAAATAGGCTTGGCAAAAAATTTTGTAAAAATTGAGAATTAATAGGAGAAATAACTGAAAAACAAACAAAAAATAGTAATTTATAGACACGTGACAAAAGAAAAACCATAACAAAAATATTTGTACATCATTTCGTACTCACCTAGTCCTACCTACGCCCGTAAACTTACCTCAGTCAACTTTTATAACTTGTACTTCCCGTTGACCAACAATTATGAACGGCACTGAAGCATGGGTGAGCGAGTCCGACTCACCCAGCACCCAGTGCACCACTCGCCTAAAGGTCGTCGCGCGCTCGCTTACACACTCGCCGGGCTGCATCCAATATGTTTCCGAGAATATTGTCTTTAACAGCTACATTATACCGTCGATAGATTGTGTGGAAACCTTACTCTCTATTGCGAATGAAAATCTTTATCCGTACCATGAATATTTTGTGTGCTTACCCCCCACGCCCCGCCACACCGCCACCCCCTCACCTCCGCATCCCGCTAAGAGAAATTGTTTCATCGCATAACGAATGGGCTGCGATGCTAGTGAATGCTGGTAGGTAGTGATTTTGAAAGTATTATTAATGGCTTTCTTTTCTATGGCTAGAGGTGTATTTAAGATATTTAATTTTGCTTACTTTTAATAGTTGGGGTTTTTTGACGGGAATTTGGATGTTACGTTAAATTTTTTATATAAATCAAATTATCTTTATTCTGTATGCCACGTATAATAGAATAGATAGAGGGAACCAGGTGTTAAGACACTCCGCTCTTCAGTTTAGGGCAGCGTCCTAGATATTGCGTGTAGAGTGGCGGACCTCAATGCAGGTTTTACCAGAGCGAGGACAGTGAAAATAATTTTGAAATATATTTGTTACTTTCTGCAAAGTAATTAGAAATAAAATAGTTAATTAGCGCACTTTGTTTGCACCTCATTGAATAACTGATTACATTTAATATTGCTGTACCGTCTTCTTCTTCTTCCTGGCATTAATCCCGGCTATTGCCAGGGTCTGCCTTCCTACTTAACCTACTCCTCTTTGCACGGTCTTTTGCGTCCTCGGTGGCTCCATTGGCTCTCATGTCCTGCATCACGACCGACATCCACCTCAGCATCTTCATTTCCGTGACGTGAAGCTCCTGAGTGTGTCGAGATAGTGCCGGCCAACATTCGCTGCCGTATAAAAGAACCGGTCGGACGATGCTCTTGTATATCAGCCCCTTGAGCTTGGGCGGTATTCTGCGGTCGCAGACCACACCAGTGACCTCCCGCCATTTGGCCCAGGCAGCGCTTATCCGGCCATGGACATCGTGGTCGATGCCTCCAGACTCGTGCATAACGGATCCAAGGTACCTGAACTTCTCCGACTTAACGGCTGGTTCAGGACCTATAAGGATGGTGCTCGAGTCCCGGTTCCCGCAGGCCATGTACTCTGTCTTCGACACATTTAGTTTAAGGCCGCCGTTCTCAAGCGTACCCTTCCAGAGGTTCACTTTACGCTCCAGCGTCAGTCGGTTCTCGGCAATGAGTGCTATGTCGTCGGCATACATCATCAGCCATGGAGGCTGGTCCTGGATGTGAGCCGAGACAGTATCGAGCACTACATTGAACAAGAACGGACTAAGAGCCGAGCCCTGGTGAACCCCCACTGTAATCGGGAAGGGTCTAGTGTCGCCAACAGCAGTCCTAACCATAGAAGCGGAATCGTGGTACATGCCTCTGATAATCTCAATATAGGCCTCAGGGATCCCTTTGGATCGCAATGCCCACCAGATATACTGACGAGGCACACAGTCAAAGGCCTTCTGCAGATCTAAAAAGGCCACATGCAGAGCTCTCCTTTTTTCCGTGTATGCTTCCATCAAAGTTCTGAGGGCAAAAACGGCGTCCATGGTGCTCGATCCAGGCTGAAAATCATATTGAGACTCAGAGATAGTACACTCTTGGCGGAACCTGAGGTCGAGCATGCGCTCGAAGAGCTTCATGGTATGACTCATAAGCTTAATGGCCCTGTAACTACCTTGAACACTGCCCTTTCCCTTGTAAATAGGGGTAATAAAGCTAAGCCGCCACTGGTGCGGCATCTTCCCAGTGTTCAAGATATGGTTACAAAGGTCAGTAAGCATGAGCACATCAAGGGAGCCCAACGATTTCCACGCTTCGATCGGAATGTCGTCAGGTCCCACGGCTTTTCCGTTCTTCATGCGTCGAAGGCAATTACGTGTTTCGTCAAGGGTTATTTGGGCAATAAATCCGAGGTTAGGCGGTGGGTCGTGATGAAGACTGCATGGGTGCTTAGTATTCAGCAACTCCTGGAAGTAGCTTCTCCACCTATGACTACAGAGCAGCGTGCCCTGGGAATCTCTGACGCAAAGACATTTTGCGATATCTTGCGTCACTTTATCCCGGGAACGTGCCAGTTTGTAAATGAGCTTCTGCCCCTCCACAGTTTCAAATTTATCCATACAATGGTGACAAACTCTCACTGCGGGCTCAGGCTACAGCTGCTACTGGCACGTCATACATGGCACGTTTAGCTACTGTGTACTCCAGTCTGTCTTCAGGAGAGTTGGATTCCTGCCACTTCTTAAAGGCAGCCTTCTTTTCCTCCTCACCTCAGTCACCTCCTGGACCACCATGTCTTCTTGTCGATGACACGTCCTCCCCTTGAAATGCCAAGAACTCGCCTGCCTGCCGCAATGATTGCCAACTGAGCCCGATCCCAAGCATCTTGAGCAGTCTTGGTGTTAGTCGAAAGATTATGACTTTTAACCTCTGCCAGGAAGTCGGTCTGCATTGGTCCATTCAGCAACCACCACTTGGTCCGAGGCCTACGTTTCTTGGCTTTTTTCTTCTTCGGAGTGACGTTAAAGTCCATGACAAGAAGACGATGTTGGGTCGTTAGGTTTTCGCCTGGAATGACCTTACAGTTAGTTACCCTGCCCATATGACACCGTCTGATCAATAAGTAGACTATTTGAGTTGAGTGGGACCCGCACTTATACGTGATAAGGTGTTGAGAATTCTTTTGGAAGAACGTATTCACGACGGCCAGATCAGACGCAATACAGGTTCTCAGAATATTTTCTCCCTCTGCATTGCGAAGACCGTTCCCAAAACGCCCGTGAACACGTTTATACGGCTCAGCAGCCTTACCAACGTGACCGTTCAAGTCCCCCCCAACTAAGACTACTTCTGTAAGTTTGTGGTAACGCCCTCAATCAGTACCCTCACCCGCATCAAGCGGTCGGAGCGACGGTCAACTTCAAGACCCAATCTGAAACTCTTCAGAAAGCACTACCGCCACACCGTTTCTACCTGAAGGTGACCCAGTGTATATAAGCCGGTAACCCTGTCCGATGTTACGGGACTTATTGCCCTTCCAGCGTGTTTCCTGGAGGAAGGCACACTGGACCCGACGTCTCATGAGTACATCTGCGAGTTCCCTGCATCGTCCGGTCAGAGAGCCAATATTCCACGTTGCAAAGCGGAGTTTCCGTTTGGGTACTAGCGTCTTTAACCGTGCCCGTACATGACACGGTAGCCCTTGCCCACTTGTCGCAGGTGTAGGGTGATGTGCCTGCGCGTCATTTTGCGGCGACGCCCTAGTCCTACCCAGTCTTTTTCGGTTACTGTCCATTTAAGCGGTGGTTCGCGGTTTTTAACTGGAGCGACTGCCGTCTGACCTCCAAAACCCCTTTGTGGGGAAAAACCGAGGGGAGAGGAAAATAGAAGGGGTAGGATGGGTAAAAGAAGGAGGGAACTAAGGAAAGGAGGAGGAGAAGGGGGGGGATTCCACCACCCTTTTTGATTCGACACCATTCTTACGGATGGATGAGGATATAAGAGTGGCGGCTCGAGGATCCGGGGTCGCGTACCCGTATGCCCACAAACAAATATCGGACAGATATTAGTCTGGACATCCTCTGGATACATTAATATTGCTGTACCGTATCATATATTACTTCGTAATTTTTATCAAATATTTTATTTTAAGTTAAATCTTCTTTGACATCATATATCGTTGTGATATTAATAACTTATAATAATTATTTTATACCTTTATAAAATTTATAAACTGATTTTGTTTTTTACAAAATTCTTTACGTGTATTAAAAAAAATTACAAAGTATTAACATACATTAATTATCTTTCAAAAATAGCTGATCAAAAATTATCGACAAATAAAAAATTGAACTCTTCATAGCGCAGTGAGGCTACGTCTGAGTTTAAAAACGATGGTTGTGGGACCGAGATTTTGACTGCTACTTCACGGTGTTATCCCGCACGTAGCAGAGTCGCTCCGTTCCTATTATGTCATTTTGGTCCCCGCTCTCTTTCGAATCCGTGAGCCGTTGCGGTGGAACTCGAGTCCGGGCTCCCAGAGGCCATGTACGCGGTCTCCGTACATTTAGTTTAAGACCGCCGTTCTTAAGCTTTGCCTCTGTTACTAAAGTTATGAAATGCCATTCTCGAAAATTTATATATTTTATTTTTATCAGATTTTGAGAATATTTATCCTGCAAATTACAGATATTTTGATTGAACATCTAATAAAATTATAATTTTTCAAACAAGTGCTATGACTCTCCGTTTTCCATTTTGCGCCACAATTATTGGCACAAATGTGGCATGACAAATCAACACCATGTTAAGACTTGTCATCAGAGTGAGACATCAAACATGAGAGTCATAATTTATGTATCCGGATACGAATTGAATCCACATCCGTCACTTTTTGAGTTTGACGCTGTGCTCCACGAGGACCTCGAAACATGAAACTAAATTATAGCTCTAAGCTAATATTAACAGAAATTCATCAGAAAACCTCACAACATGTAATTGAATGAATATTCAGACATCTTAATCAATAAAAGCATTACGGGTCCCATAGAAGCATCCACCGGCCTGTGAAATTGGACTCTAGAAGAAGGGGACAGATTATAGGATAGAGAATGAGATAGAAAGAGACAGTTATACAGGTTTTATAAATCATTTTTCCTAGCACGGCGATGCTTAGGCTATGTGCAAATTGTAGACTTAAAATGTAAACTTGTTGCATCTTAATATTGTTAGAAATTTTAAAATTATAGTGTATTTAAGAGCTTAATATCAACGCTTAATAATTTGAACGTCGGACAAATCGAACCTGCACCTCTTGGAAACTGTTTCTAGCCAATCAATCCACCGGTCTTATCGAGTTATGTTGAAATTCTTATGCAACCGAAAAACATTTTTTTTTGTTATTTAATATAAATATTTCATTTTTCTTTTATTATTATGCCATTACAATATGTCATGGCTCTGTTCTACTCCTTTTACTGTCTTAAAATATAAAACATGGATTGTTTGACTCAAACCTGCATTTTATAGAAGAGTTCATAATGCCATAGCAGGGTAGACAGAGGGAACCGGAGAGCCTAGAGCTAAAATATTTCCGTTTGCTACTTCCTCTGAATTCTGGAGGCATTGCGTGCTGAGTGGTGGAACTTCACGGCACGCTATGCCTCGTTGCCAGAGCGAAGAAATGAAAATATTAAATATTTAAACCTTCGAGTGGGAATTGAACCCACTATTTATCGCGTTTAAATTCAACGCCACTGCACCAAGACGGCCTCCCCGCTTCTACCCCTTTCCTCGCTCCGGTAACGTAAAGTAGGTACACATTATATTAATTAAAATCATCCTACAATTGTATGTATGTGTACTTCGCCTTAGTTAGTAAAATGCTGAATAACGATTATTTCTCTTTGCGTGTAGTTAATCAATTATTCTAATATTGTTTGGTAGAAATGTGCACGTTTGTGCCTCCTGGTTCCGCCTAACGAGACAATGTGTGTTTTGTGTGCTACTTTTGCTTTTTTTTACGAAATAAGCAACGTTGTTAATGAGGAAATGGCTGAATTTTCTTATATGAAATGTAGAGTTACATTAGTGTTATCATTTGTGTACTTATTATTATTAATAATTTTGTATTTATCTTCTTTATTTCTCCTCTCTGGTAGACGAAGCACTGGATTAGGTTCTGTTTTAAATATAGGGCGGTGCGCGGGGAACGAAGTGACTTAATATACAGTTCTCTCTAGGTAAGCTGTTATATAGGAAAATTAGGAAAGCGACTAGAGTACTCAGTTGTTCGTAAGAGACGGCTACGAATTACGTAGCAACTAATCTCTCTCATTATAAGCTTTAAGTAAATCAATTCAATTAATAAAGTTTAATAAAACAATGGCGCAAGACAAGATATAAATTCTTTCTATTATATAATAGAGTCGCTGTACTTTGACTTTTCAAGTTACGATATATTTATAGATACAATAAATTTCTTATGACAACTTAGTAAAAACGTTATTACTTAGAAAATTGGCAGGCGGAGCTCTCTGAAAAGAGAGCAGAAAAATGGTGAGATGAGGATTGAAAGAAGAAGGATAAAAGTTGTAAGTTCTTTTTTTTTCTATTGTCCCTGTAATTTTATTTAGAAATTACCTATAAAAAATAAAATATCGTAACTGCATCAATCTTTACTCATAGACATTTATCACTGAAATCTTTATCTAACATGTAGAGCAACATACAACAAACAGACTTTACCAAACAATTTCCACATAAAACTAAATACAAAATATATAAAAATAGAGCCCTGGGCTGACTATATATGGAGCTATCGCACCTAATGAACAATCCCGTCTATCGCTTGACCTCCACAGTAGAGTCCGGTACTGCCCTTCAATTTGTTATGTAAATGCACCTTTTGTCCGTTCTGTGGAGCCACTCTATAAATTTGTTGAAATGGGAGAATTTCGCAGTTAATTTCGCACGATAAATGTATTGTATTTATTATAATTTTATTTTTATTTTGTACCGTCACGGCGTGTTACGACGAAGTGTCCAATTATGTTGAATTTGAGGCGAATGTATACATTATTTAGACTTATGCTTGTTAACACTAGAACCGCCCCCGTCCCATTTTTGTCCCATACGCAAGCTTCATTGTATGTAACTTTTAATTTGTCAATTTATGTTGATGAAACTTTTTGGCTTTTACTAATTTTACATATTTATCAAATTTAAAACATAATTAAGTTTATAACAGTCATACCTAGAACTACCGCTGGGTAATTCTTGTCCCGTCTTTATTATTTCACTATTTGAGGGTATAATTTGACATATTTTCATGCCTCGAGGACGACGTGGAGATGAGGGGGCGAAGCGGGAGCGGAGAAAAAATAGAATACTAGGTTTAGCAGTCAATTCTTAAGTTTTCAGGGTTCCGTACATTTAAAGGCAAAAAGGAACCCTTATAAGAGCACTTTGTTGTCCATCCGTTTGTCTGTGCCTTTATCTCAGGAATTCTTGGAGATATCGAGTTGATAAACATATAAGTATATAAATAAACAAAAATCTTCCTCAAAAAATCATACATAAACATAAACAAAGATATGACCATTTATATCGAAAAAAAAAACATGTATTTTGACACTCTAAAGGAAATAATTTTAATAATAAATAATAAGGTACTCCTGGTTAATCTAAAATAATAAAATTTGGCAGCTAGCATCTACAGGTAGTTTTAGTTCAAGAAAAAATCTGAAAACTATACATTTATGTTTAAATCTTAAAAAATAATAGCCTGAAAAGTGTGGCAAAATTGGTTTCCTTGCCAAATTTTGCCGCTAGTTCAAGTGAGGTATCAGAAAAGGACTCTGGCTAACCTAAGCTTGAATTTCAGGAATAAGCTCGAGACCAAATATGGTCAAGAGTAGGGTAGTACATCTGTGGTGTGTGTACGTGGTCTGTATATTTTACAAATTATTTAAATAATAATTTTCTTGTCTTATTCCAACAATCAATATAATAAGTAGAATGGGACGAATTTGTCACGACGGCGGTTCGCGGGGGGTGTCAATCTTCGGTACTTCTAGTGTTAAAAAACTTGACTATAGGTGTAATTTGAAATAAGATAAAAAATATTTTCATTTAAGAATATTTATCGACGATTATCACTGAAACAATAATCCATTATACTTTCATTATCTACAAAGTTCTTTGTTCCATTAAAAAATATAAAATGAAAGACTTAAAAGTAAAATGATGATTTTCAGTCCGGTAAGTACAGGGCACTCAATTATGCAGATAACAGTGAATAAATCATTTATACACGCGAGGGACAAATAGGCTTATCGCCAAGGTGAAATATTGCTTGGGACTCTCATTGAGAAATACTATTGTTTTAACCTACTGACCAAATTATCCTATGAAATATGAGGATATAAGGATATATAGGATTCACTTCGCTTTGGTCTCTGTTAACGAGGCAAAGAGTGGCGTTGAGTTCCGCCACTCAATATGCAATGCCTCAAAAATATGGGGGATTGTGGAGAACAAAGTGTCTCAACGCTTGGTAGGGTAGGGTAGGTTCCTAGTTTGTTTTTGCTTATCTTGTTATGTGCGAGAACAGCGTGAAGGTAAAAAATGATATATATTTTTACTTTATTACTCTCCGCTTTTTATTTTTCAGAGCTATATCTATAACAATTATTATTTATTAATTATATACTTACAAAATATTACTTAGAATGTTTTAAGCCTCCATCATATATAAGACTGCTGTTTAAAAATCAGGAACACGTGGCAAAGTCAGGTTGCGATCACGTTCAGTTGAGTTTTAATGAAAACTGTCAATAAATTATATTTTTGCGAAGGCAGCGCGGGAATAAGAGTTTCCTTCTACTATCGTCGGACCGGATATTGGCACTGCCGTCATTTCCACCCGCCATTACTGACGTGCGAACACAAATACTAAAGCTTAAAATAAATGCTGTAATATACAGCTTGGTAATTTAAAAAAAAAAGTGCAAAATTATTAAAAAAAAATATCCTCATCACAGGAAATTACTGAATTTTCGTTTTTTATTTATTATAAATGAACATTTATTTACAATTGCTGTGGTGATTCTACAAATATAGGATTAATAATTGTGTTCAAAGTATATTTAGGTCGTCGTAGAGCAGCACTCAGCATCTGAATGTAAATGACGGCCTGGACGTAATGGATTCGATTCCCACTCATGAGAATGAATTATTTCGACCTTTCACTTGCCTTGGTAACAAATGAAGCCGCGGTGTTGTGTTCCATATAACGTCAATACAAATTGAAAATGACTTAAAATTAGAATACAAGAATTCAATTCAATTCAATTCTTAAAATCGCAAATCTCATCAAACCTATCTGACACTTTGGAACACAATGATAGCTCTACCTCCATAGTAGGTCTCTACCTACTTGTAGGTAGAGACCTACTATACGTCTCAAGTAATCTGCTACCTCGTTTACACAGACTTCACAGCTCATTTCGACTCTACATAATGGCTAGTTGGACGGCCACGTAGCAATTTGCATGTTGAGAGCCGACCCCGCCGGTATTCAGGTACGAATCAATGATTCCATCATCGCCCTATCAAGCAATTCAATGGGTATTGTCGATTTGGGACGAATATTACTATTAATTGATTCCTACAATGTGATTGTTACTGCGAAACGGTGGTGATAAGCGTTATAGTGTTACGTCTGATAGTTTTGGTTGTTACGGTTTTTTGTTAGTATTATTTTGTTTCTATAGCTTCACGTATTTTCCTGCATTTTTCCCGCATATTCAGGATAGATAGTGGAAATCTAATGTTATTAATATTATCCGTTCCCCGCGCACCTCTCACTTTCCAAGACATTGTGTATTGGTAATGATGCTACTTAAGACGTCACTTTGTCCACCAGAACAGGAAATAAAAATAATTTAAATGTAATCATTCTCGCAAGTATTGAATTCACAGTTTACAGTCAGACACTGTTTCAATGTGGCCTTTAAAACATTCCTTCCTGCCCAATTTGAGACATTGTGTGATGAGTCACACGCCATAGAGTGAGGCAAACAATATTTGCTAATTCTTCCCCCGAGTGGGAGTCTAATCCACAATCGTCACATTTACAATCACACGCTGTGCCACTGCGCCACAGCGGGCTTTTAAGTATAATTTTTAATCACTCTTATTATTTTTTAAAAATGTCTTTTTTATTTTTGTGCTTTTAATATTAATTAATATCTATCATGTAATGGCCGGTAGCAAACCAAAAACAATCTTTAACTTAGTTTAATTGCCTTTAGTCGCTTTGGTAACGAGAAACACAGTTTTGAGCTCCGCCGTCCAATACGCAATCTCTCGTAATTAGGCGGAAACTGGAAAACGGAGTGTCTTAACATTGTGTCTTATTACATTTGCCCTGCCTACCGCGTATGGCAGACGGAATACAGCCTGGAGCTATAACTATAGTATTATATTATAGCATTTATAATACAATGAGAAACTTTAACTATCTGTAGCATTATGCACTTGATATATAAATAAGTATAGGTAAAGTATTAAGACGTAAAAGGATTCTCATGTACTGCAGTGCGTTATTCAAGATCACTGTAGCTCAGACTTTGACGTTTTGTGACGTGTGCATATTGTGTAAGAGACTAGCGATTTACGTCGGTTTTACTCGTTTTATATTTTTTTACTGAAACTGTTAATTTCTGATGCCTATGATAATTAAAGTTCTATGGCTTAAGACACGTTTGAGAAAATTAATAAATAATTTCCACTTATCCTTTTATTAGAGAGTTATATTTATGAAATATTTTTAAGTTCCTCTATTTCGTTTTATTTTTGATAGAAAGCTTAAAAAGCTGTTTTTCATTTTCAAGTTACATCCCGTAGGAAAAAAGAGCCTAGTGAAGTGCCTAGTGGGAATAAAACCTACGACCGACGCGTTTACTCGTGGCTTGATGTTATAAAGTAAAACAAATATTTTATTTTTTTTAAGCAAAGAAAGCTCTTTTTGATATAAAAATGGATTTATTGATATATTCTCATTAAAGAGTATAAGCTAGTTTTTAAAAAGATTTGGAATAAAAATCAGTTCAGATTTTGTAGCTATTAATGCAATATAAAGATTACTACTAGTATATAATTTAAATAAATATTTAAAATATTGAATTATATTTTCCTTGACGTTAAACATTAAAAAAAACTCTTAATTACTATATTGTTTCACACAAAATACCTATTATTCAAATCTTTATTAATCACTTTAAGAATTCAATTGAGTGTAAAATTTATATATGACAAACTGGCAATCTGAGTATCTAATCGCGACGATTCACAACAAACGTCTGAAAAATATGAAATTCTCTGGTACATTAACAAGATAATGGGATTTTTTCCTTCAGCGCAATTTATCGGTTCATATGTTCACACTTTATAGCCATTAATAAATGACAATTATTATCAAAAGTATCGTAAGAAAGATTTCTTTTAGCTTATTATTATCTTTATTCCGCTTATCAGTAAGCAGAGAACATGTAGTGTCAATACACTCACCGTTCTCAATTTTCATGACCTCGCACCATTTGAATTCAAATATTACATTGGGTGGCGGAAGGATCATCATGATCAAGGATGTACACGGTAGTTTGTCTTGCCCTAGCGGGAAAATCAGAATATCATTCTCCCGAAGTGAAATCGAACCTTCGCGTTCTCTCGAGACTCCCCCACTCTGCTACGGTGGTTTCTTTATTTTAGAGCATACAATGATTTTCCACCTATTCTCTTTTAAATTGCTAAGTATAAAGAAGATCATTAAAAGGTGTAAATTGTAGTTACAATACAATCGAGATACACTGTTCTCAAATTTGAAATTATAATATATTTCTTACTATGTGGGTCATACACAGATCGCGACCTGAATGTGTACGAAAAAAAAAAGTTAAATATTTGTTCAAAATCACTCTCATTTAATTCTTATAGATTAACCCAATAGAGAAAAAATATGAGACCAGATCATTATTCGTTTTTGAGAAAGATATCCGATGCGTAATTTTTTTGATGACCACAGAAGGGACACAGTTCTACAGAAAGTATAAAGTATTAGTGCTACATGTATTTGTTTGGTTTCCTACTTCTCATAATAATAGTATTGGTTAATAACGTCCTTGATTACGATATGACATCAACATTACAAAAAAATTAGAAAATCTAGTAAATGTATCTCATACAGCAGATTACTTCAGTCTTAAAAATGTAAGGTAATAAATAGAAGAAAAATATTAATTACTGTGTAGCAAGCATACATACCTCAACGGAACTAAGCTCAAAATCTTTATTTAAACAATGAATAAATTTATAAACAATGTTAACGTAACGATAATGATACTGTAACAAATACCAGCCTCTTAAAACAGTAAGAAAGAGTCCGAATCAAACTAAACAATACCTACTCAATAATGAAAGGCCAACTATTGTATCGATTTTTTTTAAATTAAGTTTTCTTCGTCACTTTCAAAAAACACTTTGTTTCTTTATCAGATCTTTAAATAAGGGATCATGTCTCAAATTTGTAGAAATAGAACAGATAGATGTTGTCTTAAGTAGTAACGACTGATAATCGACGAGTAGTAAAGAAAGACCCAAGTGTGTAAATAAAGTTTTATTTTTAATCCACCAAAATGGATTGGTTGAACTTTTGATCCATATTTACAACAGTAGTTTTCAAAGAATAATAATAATAAGCCCGCAGGGCAGCTTGTGGCGAGCTGTTAGGGAGTGGCGACCTCACGAACCTGAGATACCCGGAGAGGAATCTATTCCACGCCTTTGGCTTTTCTTTATTGGCCGGCAGAGTGGAGCGCAAGAGCTATAGCTCAAAAGGGTGGAAGTGCTCAAACGTAATGATGTTGATGGAAAAACATAATATAAATAACGGGAAACAATGTTGCGCCCTAGGCATTACGCCGCTTTGTGGGAGCCCATCTAGTGGGAGGCGAGTCACCGTCCACCAACCATTCAATTTGAGACTATTGTAAAGGCGGACGTCCAGTAGTCTCATCCAATAGCCAGTCCATCCAAATTCCATTCCATTGTGCTTGTTTAGATTTCCATATTTTCTACAGCCGCATTAACCGACGACCATCTCTGTGCAATTACCTGTGGCTGCCCAACGATGGATCCCAGCTGATGCGTCACAGTAAAACATTTGTATATTCTCTACGTGTTGGACCTGTGTCCCCACGCAAGCCTTCCAAAGAACCGGGTTCTTTTGAACCCGTGAATCTTAAAAGAGAAACATAATAATAATAATAATATTTATTAAATTAATATTTCATACATAACAATAGCAACTTTAATCGGTAATAACTGCAGTAGTATTAACTGTGTTGCAGTTACTAGCTTCAGCCTCGCAGCCGGTGATGATTCAGAAGCTAATATGTAAATCATGAGCTGGTGATGATGATCAATGTTTTGTTTTATAGATAAAAATGTATATTTGTTCTAAGCTAAGATTTCGTTATTTAAGCTGATAACTTACACCACTTGACACTTGTAAAATGGTATATGCTTAGTTTAATCTGAAACATTAGTCTACATTTAATTTTTCAAAATATATACGATATATTGATTTTATTTTGGTCATTATAAAATAGCAAAAAAGCTGTTAGGTTAGTTTTACAAGCGCAAGCATAAACAATTAAACGAAAAAGTGATTTGGACATTACAACATATATTTTTTATTATTAATAGTATTTTATATGGACATACATCTTTCCTGAGGACACCTAGAGTAACAGAAAATATGTACAGAGATGATTTTCCAATCGAAAATCAGCAATGGTCTTTAGTTTTCAAGGATAAACGGCGAGTGAGATTTCAAAAATACTCCTTTGAAGCCATTGTGCCTAAATAATTACAAATATAAGTAGCACATACTTACCAAAGTACATTAAAAATAGGAAAGATTCATTGATGTTTTACAAAATGAATAAAAAACACGATTCTTTTTATTGGAAAATAAAAATACACATCCCTCTTGCGTAAAGGGTGTAAGCAAATTATAGCTGTCTAATATTCCCAATTTAAAAGATATTACATTTATGGTAACTTTAGTAGACATTTTTTAATGCAGATTTTTTGGATCACAGAAAAGAGTCATATACGTGTTACGGCTTGTTTATTAGATATTATAGTAAAAAGGCTGAAGCAAATTTTGGAAATAATCAATAAAAACTTAAATCAAGTATATTTTACGTTGAAAATATGTGTAATTTTGATAACACGGGCGTAATAACATAAATTTTAATACGTATTTTTGAAACTATGAACTGCGAATCTGAACAGTCCACAGAAGGGGACAAATTATGGAATTTGATTTTTTTTCTTTACATTGTTTTTTTAATTTTGATGTGTAGACTATCCACTTATCATAAGGGGGTAGTCATAATCAAATTTAGAATGAAAAATCATTCTATTTTATTTTATTTATTATTGCTATTTTAACATAACACTCATATGAGTATGACCCAGATACTCCAAAATATAAATAGAAAGATCAACCAAATTATATGTTTTTTTAAATTTAAAACCTCGGAAACTAGCGTTTAGACACTTTACTCTTATTGTAAAAGCATTAAGTGTTGAGTAGCGAATCTCAACGCCGCACTTTGCCGGGTTACCAAAGTGAGGAAATGAAAATATTATTATAACTATTTTTTTTTCGCGAATTGGAATTGAAGCCACAACCCGTCGCACTTACAGTCGCACGCTCGTGTCCCTGAACTACGACTTCTCATATGAAAAATCAAAATTTAATTCTAAGCGAACGAAGTCGCAGGCACTATAATAATAATAAATATAGCATTCAATTTAATGTTCATAACACTTCAAAACTCGAGAACAATTTACATGATGGATGGAAATATAAAAATGCAACTTTATAAAAAACTTATTACACTAATTTCTCCAATTTATACTTACTTCTATTTCATGTTTATTTTAAAAGCTTTTGTGTTTTTTTTTGCTACGAACTTTGACAAAGAAATCAAATTAAAATTTATAAGAATCTGTTGGGGAGCTTCATAAATATTTAAGATGTATTAATTTAGGCGCAAGTACTTTGTGCTGAGAAATACTTTCGTCTTTAATTATCATATCGGACGTCTTTTTATTCTATTAGCGCTGACGAAAATGGAAATGTTTGCTATTTGCTTATTTATTTGTTGTATTCATATTTCTGTAGTGCTTATCTATCAAATGTATGTTTTTATAATAATTACATAAGCAGAAGAGTTTGTTTGCTCAAATGCTTGTATTAAAAAAGCATAGCAGCTTACCAGTTAAAATTTTATCATGGTAAGCACCAGGGAAATAAAACAACTATTATTGGCGCCCATATAACTGTAATGATTTTATATAAATAGTTTTTATATTCACGATAATTTGTTATAACAAAATGTAAATCAACCTCTTTGTTTAATAAAAAGATATATTTAAAAATGTATACATAGAACTAGCGCGAGTTGACAATTAAAAAAAAGACGCTTGATGTGATGAAAATTCTGATGCGCACTATTGGATTTGGAGCTGAAGAGGAAAGTGGTCCGCTAGAATAAAATATTGTATTATAATTTAAGATTGTACAAGCCTAATGGTATCTAGCCCTGGAAGAAGTATAAGTTCTGTAAAAGTCCTGAGACATAAATTGTACAAGCCTAATGGTATTTAGCCCTGGAAGAAATATAAGTTCTGTAAAAGCCTCGAGGTGTTTGATTTCTTTACATAACATACATTTTTTTTTGCAGTCATGCCACAAAACTATTCATGCGCGTGTTCTGGCACTTGGCATTTGGCTGGTTTAATCAATTAAAATTGATATTTAAAATTAAAAAAGTGTAACTCACACACAGTTCAGATTGTTATCTTCATGTGAAAATGGAAGACTTTAACATTGCACAATCTTGTTAGTTCTTATAGTAAATACAAAACAAATACCGACGCTATCACCGTAAACATTACGATTATTTTCCCACATCAAAACATAAATATTATATTCATCTAAGAAATTCACCAAAGAAAAGAAAACAAATTCATTTCGCGAAGCACTAAATTATCTCCCGAAAAGGGTATCCAGAAGCTCATTTCGTACGTCAAAGGAAATGGCAGATTAAAAGTAAATAAGCTGTATGGAACATAGGAGTAAGACGGGCACCAGAGATAAAAGTGCCATCCGAGCGAGAAGATACGTATAAAGAATTTTCAAAGCCAAAGACGGTAAGCCTTCGATAGATTTATTGTTTAAGATTGTAGTACGGACAACGTCGACTCTGTAAATACAATACTTCGATTATTTTCGAAAACATTTTGTTTGAAACGGAATAATATATATGGTTTTCTTTAGTATATATGTAACATTGCAATTTATTGTATGTAATTTTTTTTCTCCGTCTTTGTTAGTTCTGAATCCTTTTTATGATTTTAATTAATATGTTTCAGTTGAAGCCTATTAGACTAAAAATGTTCTTAATCTCTCTAATGGTCCAAATCTCATCCCATTTATCAAAATTAATTAGTAAAATTATATTGATCATGTTTCATATCACTTCAGGTAACTTTAGGGTTATCTGACTATATAACAACATCATTAAAAATAGGTACCTCAAAATGAGGTCTATTAAAACTAAAACTATAAAATAAACTTTACAAATAGAGAAAATACGTAAAATCGTATGTAAATTCGATACTCGCAGTCGTATATCTAGCCGAGGCGTGAGGCAGAGGTAGTTGCCATCCCAAATCCTCTTGCCAAAACTCCCATTGATATACCAGAATAGCCGTCGCCCAGCGTCGCCCAGCGCCGCCCAGCTTTGCATTATCAACGTATGCGATTTGAATTTCAATACAACGCTGTTTAAAGTGACTGTGCGCCTGTACGGATTTTGTAGAGCAAATCAGGTTTATGTTTGAGTAATGCGGATTAGGCTTAGTAGCTTTTTTGGGAAGGTCAGTTGAAGGCGTTTGTTTGTTAAATTACTGATTTTATAAATTATAGCAGGCCTTGATAAGGAAATGTTCACTCCAGTCTATTTCAAAAATTACTCATTAAGATTGTCACTAAATAATAATTTTAAATCTGTAAAGTATTTTTATGAGTTACTGATATAAATTTTGGCACAAAATGTGCAAATTTATTCTAACCCTGTAAACGTAGAAACTATTAATCTCGTACAATAATAGTAAAATACATATATAGTACATTATCACCTGTTTTTGTATTTTTTGTGATATCACGTACTAAGCAAAATAATTTTAAATCCAATATGGAATAAAGAAAATAGATACATTACAATTGAAAGTGGCGCTAACCGACCGACGCCTCGCTTTACCTTCCCCCAGAGACTGAACCCACTGCTACTGCATCTACAGCCAGACGCTGTCACTTCGCCACGACGAAAGGTATTTTAATCGTTACTAAGCCTACCCTTCCACAAAACACTATAACCTAAAAGCTTAATCTGCAAGTAGGGCATAAAAAGGGCAACTCGGTCACTAAAAAAGCATGTCGACCCCGATGCCGATGCCGATTGCGAATTAAGTTCCGTCCCCGCTCTCCTCGTCCTCGTCCGCTATGCAAGAGCGCGCAAACTTATTAGCGAGGAATCGGCTATCGGGCTTTGGAGACTTTCTTTGCTTTTTTCAGGTGATCGCAGGTTTGATTGGACGCGCGATTGATTGCTCTGAATCGTATCGTTTTAGTTAGTGTTCAAATTATAGTTAAGTACTCGTGGACATCGCTTAGTGTGCTGTTTGATAACTTGTATTTTTACTTATTATTTTAAAAAAAATCAGTGGGGAACGAAGTGTCTTAACACTAGGTTCCCTCTGTCTACCCTGCTTAGCGTGATTTTATATAATTATTTTTATTAATTACTTGGTAAAGGAGAACATTTAGTAATTAGATATATCATTCGAAATCACAGGTATATCTATACCTATTTATAAATTATAATTTTATATATTACTAGCGACCCCCTCGCGGCTTCGCCCGCTTTAACTATTAAATTATTCATATAATATATGTTTGCAAAGCACTTAAGATAATGAGAAAATTAATTAAACCCTAATGCAACCCGCATTTTCGTAGTTCCAATAAGGATTTTTCAATTGTTTTAAAATAAACACAAATAAATAACATAAACAACAGAAAATTTAAACGAAAGAAATTATAAGCTACCTACTATTCTCTTGCCCAAAAATACTTAAACGAAAGATGTAACCAACTATATCGCGAGGAAATACATTATAATTATTGGATAACTCCAAAATACGTGCAATCACTTCTAAATTTACTTTGCCGGGCGCAGAATTGAAGCATTCTCTCGGCCATCTCCGTAGTAGCTCCGAACGACATCAGAGCCTTAGTTCTTTGACGGTTAACAGAGCCTTAGTTCTCTGACGGTTAATGCTGTTAGCCCTATTTAGCCCCTTTTACAGTGACACTGGTTGGGTAGCGAAGAGGGTACTCTGTCCCTGGTGAAAAGCAAGCAGTACGTGGCTGCCTGTGAGGAAAATTAAATAGAATGCATCGGCCGGAATCGAACTCGGGCCGGCCGCGTGGCAGTCGACCATTTTACCACTGAACCACTTTTTTGATATTGTAATAACTTCTAAAGTACTTATTAAAATGAAAAACAGTAAAATACAATTTTGATCTATATTAAATGGCCAACGTAACTGATATACTTATTTATATGCTGAGAGTAAGGCATAAGTAAAACAGGACTCGATACAGATTAGGTGTCAACGGCGTTTTTCTCTAAAACTATTCGCAATTTCGAAATAGTGTAAAAAGCAAATTTTATTTTCGTTTAACGTAGAAAATTAATAAAGTATTTTAAAAGATAAGGATTAATACCATTATGGAAAAACATCCCTCACAATAACAAATATATTGAAATTATATTTTTTAGACAGAAAAATGATCACTACACGTTATTCTTAGAAGATACAAATATGCCGTCGCTGATTTTTTTGTAGATCTTATTAAGAGGAACAATACTCCAGTACATTTTTTTCGTGTAGTTCTTACCATTAAAGCCGAAAGTGTCTCAACGGGTAGGACTTTATACACATTTATCTTATTTATGTTTATTTACATAAGAATGTACAAATAATAAACTATATATAAACCTTCCTTGAAAAATACTCGACTTAATGGTGAAAACCGCATTAAAATCCGTTGGGTGGCTTAGAGGAAGAAGAGTTAGAAACGCCAGACAGACACGAAAAGCGACTTTGTTTTATAAGATATAGGATAAATTAACATTCTCTTTACTTTTAAAAAAATGAAGTGAATAAATAAAAAAATGAAATCCATAAAGAATTTTCTAGTTTTATTTAAAAAGAAATCTGATTCTTTTCCTTATAACATTAGTGTCCTCGCAGATGACAGGTTAGCCAGAAAATTAGAAAATGCGTAAACCGAATAGACGGAGTCAATGAGACACGTGCCTAAGCACTGAATAGGAATATCCCTTTTGGCTTTTAGAGAAATATATATGCTTCATAATAATATATCTGTGTGTAGCGAGAACATCGCAGCATTTGAACCCACCCTCCTAGGACACCACCACCACGCAGTATGCATTGAGCTCTCGTTAAACTATCAAAAGCACACATACACAGACGTACATACATATTTATAGCACATTGGAGCCGCCACACGAGCATTACCAGGCATCCCCTGCAGTTTCATTAGCCCAATAGCCGTTATTTCCAAGCGATAGATTTTTATTTTTATTATTATTTTCCAACTATTAGTATTCCCTTTCCGGGTTCATTGTGTTCTGATTTAACTTATTTATGACTGTCTATATTTACGTAGTGCTGTAATTGGGATATAGCTGGCGATAGTTGTAAGTTTGATTCCCTTTCATTTGAATTTAAAAATGACATTGTTTCTTTAGTTATTATCGTTTTGTTAATTGAGAGAGAACCCTCTCTGCCCCAAATCTGAACGGTGAGATTGAAGCATTGAAGTCGTTACTGATAATAACGTAACCAATTATTTGTAAAACTTGTAGTATTTTTACAAAGTAATATGTAACAATTGTGAAAATAATCAAATCCGTAACTACTATATATAAATTATTTAATTTAAATGTATGTTTTTTGTTAAATTTCCCACTGTATCCCGCACATTGATGCAGAGGTAATCTGAAAAAGCGTTTAGACATATTGCTCCCCATTTAGTCACTTCAGTTTCCGCAGAATTCTTGAACGCGCGTTAAGTGGCGGAACTCAACACCGAGTTTTATGTGCTTCCCAAAATGAAGAAATGAAAATATTAAATATTTGAACTTAAATCAGAACAAAAATGAACATTATTCTGTCTATCGCCGTAAGCTAAGGTTTAACTTTAAGACTACGAGTACAGACTAGTACAGGAATATAGCGAAAGTTGAAACCGATAAGGCAGTGAGCGAGCTCGCCTCTTATCAGTGTGATAACACTAACATAACTGCACAGTACGGTTCCTACGTCTGAATTAGCATAGTATTTAATAGAATTCTTATCAATGTCAACGTCATTGTGGTACATCGATGTTTATATGTGAAGGTTTTCCGTACAAATCTTACTTAATGGAAAGTAGAATTTAAAATAGTGATATAGGTATTTTTTTTAATATTAAGAGGCAGAAGTTAAAAGCGCGCTTTATCTCGTTACCAGAGCAAGGAAATGAAAATATTAGACATTCCTTCGATTGAAAATTGAACCCACCACCTATCGCTTGTACTCTGCGCCACAGCTAACTTCGATTTATTGTTAAAAGTAAAAATATGATATAACCGTGTAGCAACGGTTGATATATTAAGTGGTCGACATACAATAATATTTCTACACGGGGCGGGGGGGCGGCGGTGCATTTGCATAACAAATTGTTAGACCCGCGGCGGTCCCTCGTGATTTTTGTAAACACAACTTAGAGTTACTGTTTATTTTATGCCCATTTGAGGGTAGTTTATTGTCTTTCCTAACGATGTGATGACATCTCTATAAACTTGATATAAATACTTACAAAATGAGCGTTAATACTAATAAATGTTATATTCGTTATAAAAATATTGATAGTTTTGGTTAGCTAGAGTTGAGTTCTACTATTTAGCATTTACAGTATCTGTTACTCAACTTTAATTGTTCTAAGAACTTTTTGATTTTTAATAAGAAAGCAGCTTCTCGGTTTTTCTCCCATAATGCTGGGATAGTGTTAAGACTTAAGACACTCCGTTCCTAACTTTTCCCCCATTTTCGAGACAGTGAATTTTAAGTCAACTCAACGCAACGCAACGCCTGATAACGACTAAGCAACGTTATCAGAGCTGAAAAATGGAAATAATTCATTTTCCTCGTAGAAAATTCAACTCACAACGATCTAGTTTTCAGTTAGACGCTGTACCTCTTATTGTAATAATAAAAATCATAAATATCTAGATACGTCAATTAAAAAAATGTTTAATTACAGAGAAGTTGCATGGTTTGAAATGATTTTTCATTGCATCCTATATATGTATCCTATCCTATATCTTATAAAACAAAGTCGCTTTTCGTGTCTGTCTGAACTGTCTAACTCTTCTTCTTCTAAACCACCCAACGGATTTTGATGCGGTTTTCACCATTAGGTCGAGTATTTCTCAGGGAAGGTTTATATATAGTTTATTATTTGTACATTCTTATGTAAGTTAACATAAATACGACAAATGTGTATAAAGTCCAACCCGTTATGACACTTTTGCGCATGCGCTGCTCTAATGGTAAGTACTACATGAAAATAATGTACTGGAGTATCGTTCCTCTTAATAAGATCTACAAAAAAGTCCGCGACGTATCTTTTAAGAATAACGTGTAGTGATCATATTTCTGTATAAAAATTGTAATTTCAATATATTTTTTATTCTGAGGGATATTTTTCCATAATGGTATTAATCCATATCCTTTCAAATACTTTATTAATTTTCTACGTTAAATGAAGATAAAATTTGCTTTTTACACTATTTCGAAATTGCGAATAGTCTTAGACAAAAACGCATTTAATTGTTGACACATCACGCCGTTGACACTTCAGCTGTATCGACTCAAGTTTTATCCCTTACCCTCAGCATATAAATAAGTATATTAGTTACGTTGGCCATTTCATGTAGATCAAAACTGTCTTTTACTGTTTTTCATTTTAATAAGTACTTTAGAAGTTGTTACAATATCAAAAAATCCTTGCTGCGCAACGGCTTATACAAGCGCGTCCGCCGCGCCCGCCTGCCGTACACGCATTGGTGGTTCAGCGGTAGAATGCTCGCCTGCCACGCGGGCGGCCCGAGTTCGATTCCCGGCCGATGCATTCTATTTAATTTTCCTCACAGGCAGCCACGTAGTGCTTGCTTTTCATCAGGGACAGAATACCCTCTTCAGCATTAACCACAAGCTCGAAAAAAAAACCCGCCTGCCTCTATAGCAACGAAGATTTAGATGCGTTTGCACGTATTGGATAATTGGAGTTGAATGTATTATTTCAGCGCGATATATTTGGTTTCATATTTTTTGTAGTAGTTATTAGTAGGTAGGTTTTTGTTTATAATTTCTTCCGTTTAAAAATAGTCATTTAACTATCTAAAAATAATGCTATAAATATATTTTAACAAGTACTTGAAAAGATTAGTAGCACAGATTTAAAATTACGGTACCTACCAAAAAATCCTTGCTGTGTAAAACAATTGGAAAATCCTTATTGAAAATACGAAAATGCGGGTTGCATTAGGGTTTCATTATTTTTCACATTATCTTAAGTGCTTTGCAAACATACATTATATGAATAATCCAGTAGTTAAAGCGGGCGAAGCCGCAAGGAGGTCGCTAGTGTAAATATAAATAGAAGCATTGGATTCAATTAATTGATTCTGTTTTCGTTTAAAGTTGTATTTGAAACTAAATATATATATTTTGACCCTAGATAATATATTATAAAGTTGACAATTTATTTACCAATTAGTTACAAAATATTATAGCTGCTTAGCAATTCTCAATTAAACTAAAAATGTTGAATACATATATACATATGTACGAGTATACATAAATGTATATCGTATGTATGTATGTAGCGATTGCGAGCGAGGTGTCGGACAGTAAATTCAAAACAAACTAACAAACTGAAAACAATTTACATGGAGCATACCGCAGGCGCAGTCGGGTGATTTCCATAACTAATTAAATTGCGGCGCAACTTGCCCGCAGGTGTCACAACTTGGACTCAGGTGTCTGGTGCTGGTTGCTGAAGTGTCACTGAGTGTATACATTACTAGTTTTATTTGTGGAGTACTGTCCAAGACATTTAAGGTGTCCAAGGTGTTGATTACATTGGGGATAGGGAAAGTTAAAGTATTTCTGATTATTACAAAGAAACATAAACATTTTTTAACAAACGATATTGAATATTAATTTTTTTTTCCATTTATCCAATTTTTCTTCTAATATAGAATTTGCCTCCAACCAGAAGTCTCCTTTATAATAAAAATAAGTAAAATCAGCTTCAGCTTCACGCTGTATCCCGCACACAGCAGGGTAGGCAGAGGGAACCTCGTGTTAAGACACTCTGTTCCCCACTTTCTGCCGGATTTTGGAGACATTGCTTGTTGAGTGGCAGAACTCAACGCCGCGCGCCGCTCCTTTATAATATATCTAATGTTATAAAGCTGGAGAGTTAGTTTGGCAGAACGAGATAATCTCAGGAAGTGCTGGTTCAAATTGATTAATTATTTTTGTGTTCTATGCATTTATCGAGGAAGGCACTGCACGATGAAATTGCTATGTCTCACGAAACATATAACTATTTAAATTTGTTAAACCTAGTGTGCAAAATGCACGTAGAGTATTCAAAACAATTTACATAGATTTTTGTTTAGAAAATGTAATCATTTCGACGTGGGGCTTTCAACCTGCGCTTCTTGAAAACTGTCCAAGACGGACGAAGAACAGTTTCCAAGAGGCGAGGGTTCAAATCCCGCTACGTAATTTTTTTTATATTATGTTTTCTCATAAAGTGTATTGCTTTCGTTAGTTCTGAATAACATCTTAATAATATCAAAATTCAATATCTACTCGATCTTTAAACTAAACAAATTATTTCACATAGGTACTTAAAACTTTACAGAAGTACCTACATACAAAAATGTCTAGTTTTCCATTCAATAACAATTCTTGGAGGATTTCATTTATAGGCAATGCAATCCAAACGATTCAGAATCGATGCGGTGCTCATTACTACAGCAATTCAATTTCAACGGATAACCTTATAGTTTACCTTAATGCTGATCACCGACGCTTAGTGTCGGCAATTATACTCGATTTAACTCAGTTAGTGCTTAAATGCTATTTATTATTTTTAATTTTAATGTTTTTATTTTTTTTTATTTACAATATATTTTGTAGTAATTTTTTTTAGAAAGGAAGAGAGTTATATATTTTTTTAATAATAGGATAGCGTTTGATCGCTTTAAGCTTGAACTTGAATAATCACTATCCAAAAAGACGAAACTGTTACTGTGCCATAAGTTACAAATATAAATAAATCTTTAATTTAGAATTCTCGTAAATTTCTTAAATTTTTGTTTTTATGATTTTTAAAATGTGTAATGGAGTTTTTTCTAAAAAATATATAGAAGTTAATCTTTTTATACTTATATTAAAACGAGGTTTACAATTTTTTTTCTAGATTTTCTATCTATTAGTAAGGCACGAATATTTTTACATAAAATATTAATTTATGTCTTTTATTTAACTTACCATTGACAATTTTGAATACTAAGGACGTACAAAAACATAACATGCGTCGAAGTGCACAATACCATTTTCAAATGGTATATAAGCGGCACTGCAATCACACTGACTAAGCGATTCCCATTTCCGCCGATAGATGGCATTGCACCGATGGTTCGTTACTGTGCAGTGCAATACTCCTTTGTGCAAAAGCTCACCCTTCCGGTCTTCAATTCGAATCGAAATCGCTTTGTACTGTCCCGATTTCGCAAATTTCTTTGGGCAGCGATGTAGAAAGTAATAACGGTGGTTTGTGGTTTGACCTGGCTGGCCTGGTTTGCTAATACTATTGTAGTGGAGAGGTAACGGCATAACTTATTTCAAGTGAAGAAGCTTTTAAGAAATTTATATAAGAAGCCTTTTTCGACTTTTATCTTAAAGCACTATTTGTAAAATATAGATCAAGATAAACTTGACATATAGGGGACTTGACATTTTGTTAAATATTTGATTAATAATTTATATAACCACGATTAAAAAATATTATAGCTTGTGAATGACACCACGTAAGATCAGGTTATATTTGGGTTGCGAGTCCTAGGCACACTGAGCTGGGCACCCGCGTTGGAATTCTATATAGTGTATATTTTTAACATTACTGATTAAACAGGATCCAGAAGGATGGAAATAAATTCACTCGAAAGGGAGATAAAAAGCTGTACATCGTTTATTATAGATACAACAAGAGAATATGATTAACAAAAACAAAACGTCAAAAGTCACAGACTATTAGGAAAACGCCTTGTAATTTATACAAATAAAATGTTGCTATTTAAAAATAAAATAGGCGTTGTTATCTATGACTTGTAGTTGTATTGTGAGTGTTGAGTTGTAGACTTGTAGTGAGTGTCTTAAACAAGTACACTAAAGTAAAATTAAGTATAATTTTTATTGAAGCCTAAAAAATTTACTAATTAAAATATTACTTATATACAAAATAAAAACAAAATTCAATAACATACTCTTCCTTTATATTCATCTAATTTAGATAATTTCAACAGAAAAATCTATGCTACGAGCCTTTACATCGTTACCGTTAAAAATAAGACGCGAGAACTTTGGAATGCCTACGCTTCGTAGAACCTCTACGGCGTAGCTGTAGTATTCAGCTTGATACAGCTGTACCAAAAGATAGAAATTTTTCCTCATATATTCAAGATTTTTGAGTTACTTATTTATTACGAATAAGGCTTTTGGAAAGATAAAAATAAGCTACCTATTTCTGTAGTTTTTTTACTGTATAGAAAAAAAATGTGCAAAAAATCTTTTAGTAACTAGGTAAATATATGTATATCCAAACATGGACGTATGCGATTTGTATATTTGTGTTTTTTAATGATTAACTAAAATAAAAGCACATTTCAATGAAAAAATTACAAATACTATGAATTTACCGTAGAGATTATAGCTTCGTCGCCTGTGCTAGTTTCACAATATACTACATTTTTATAAATATTTTTAGATATTAATAATATATAATACATATTCGAAGAAACGAAATGTTACGTTACCAAAACACCCAAGTCCAATTACCTTACACTTTTACAAAACAATATATAACCCGTCTGTTTCTTTCTAATTTTTTATACGTGAAAAAAATGACTTTAGCGGCAAATTTAAATTGATCATTCATAAGTTTGCAATACAAGCACCATTTTACAGGCACACATGCCTACTTACAGCCATTCTAGACTTACAGTATCAGCGGTCTGATAGCTGGCCGCCTCAGTGCTTCACCGTCGCCGATACTAGATGCACGCGTACAAAATTTTCTATAAAAATATCGTAAAAAGTTTTCAAATTTACTCATAGAATATAAATTTTCGAATAATTTTCGCGCGCGACTCAACGCGCTTTTCTATACATTATATCCCTTAATCTTAATATTAGTAACGCTAACTCAGTTGGTTGTGAAAAAACGTGTAGATCCATGTATAGATAGATATGTGTTAGATTAGCTTAGGTTTTGTATACGAACTATTTATGTCTAGTTTAGGTGTTAGTGGACTATAGATAGAGGTCTTCGTCCCACCGCTCTCGCCTTGGTAAGTTTTCATTTTGAAAGTTGAACAGCGTTGGTTTTCTTGATATAACTTAATATAAGCTTAAGTTAATGACGGATGTACTGAAACTCTCATAAGGCTGATATATTGAGGAATATTTTAAAGTTTTTTTTATATTTATATTAAACTTAAAAAGAAACTAAATAAATAATATTAATATCATATCAAAACCAAAATACAAACAACAAATATATATGCTTAAAATAAATAATTTGTTTTTGAAAAAATCAATGGCCACGTGGTTTCCCTCGTGTCGTTTTATCACAGCGCACAAACAATCTAACTTAGAAACTAATAGAAAAATTAAAAAATATTCGTATATATTCATATTTATAACTAGGTTCTCTTTGCCTACCCCGCTGTGTGTGGGATACAGTGTGAAACTAATTTTATTTAAATTCATGTAAATACATGTATTTTAAGAATGATTATATTAAAATATATACTTCTCAGTAAATCGAGGACCTTATTATGTTATAATCTTCCGAGAAGCGGAATAATAAAGCTCTCGAGTAAGACAGAAAAAGCTCCACGAAATATTATGTACGAAAGTTTTTAAAGAATATATTGTTTAAATTTTCATAAATTACCACGGTTCCCTTATATTTAGAGCACCTTCTTTGAATCTTTAGCGAGTTAACTTATTACACGTGCTCGAGTAGTTCAGTTACTTCAAGTTTATATTATTATGCACAATTTTATTGAAAGCTAACGTTTGCTTGCTACTTTGTCCGCATTGTTTTGTGTATATAGTAGTAACTAAGATTATTCAACGCAACTCTCAAGCTGGAAAGATAGGCAGAGAGAATATGGAACCTGGTTTTAAGCCACTCTATTCTATTTAAGATTTCTGTTCCCCAACGCCGTCAAAGCTGCGCTCTACGTCGATACCAGAACGAGAAAATGAAAGTATTAAATATTTTATTTCCTCAAGTGGGAATCGTGGAAATTATGACATTGTGTTTTTCAATTGGAAAAGTTTGGTTGAATGCACTAAGCTCAATAAGTACTGAAGTTCTTGCCATTAGTGTATTTAATCTAACAAATTCTTCAGCTTTGTAATATAAGTTAAAGGTACTAATATTTTAAATCCAATCAATTTGAACCCATAACCTCCGTAAGCACGAAAGCGACGTTATTGTAAGGCCAACTCAATTATCTATAAAAATCTTATATGAACTCCGCACGTGTGCACTGCAATATTTCTAACGAAGGTTGCTAAAACGAGACAGGTCACCTTAGCGGTTACCGTCTGGGAACGAATTATTTTTATATTATAGGGAAAACAGAAATATAAAAATATGCTTTGCACATTTTTATATATTAGCTAATTAATGGAGGCCGTCGTGGCATATTGGGACTGCGTTTTACTCTAAAACTGACGATTGTGGGTTTGATTCCCAGTTGGGGAAATTATTATATTTAATTTATTTACATCTTTCCGCGCTGGTAAAAGTAACGCGGCATTGAGTTACGCCATTCAGCACGCAATCTCTCGAAAATTAAGCGATGTTATTCTTCCCCCCGAGCAGGAATCGTACTTATAACCGTCGTGTTTACACTTGACATTACCTACTGATTTACAAAAGGGGATTGAAAGTCATCTAATATCTATTTACCCCTGGGTTTTAAATTGCCTTTTACGGTAAAAAAAACTTTGCATTCTATTATAATTACCTAAAGCATAATATGTAATTACATTAATGAATATCGAAATGATTGCAATGCGCGGAGGCAGCGATGCATATTTTGCTTCAGACATGTTTTTAATCGCTAAATGGGTTCTGTGATATTTACATCACATTCAAACATACACATGTATGTATGTGTTTCTTTTATTCTCTTATGGTGGACTATGGAACATTTTTTGGTAAACTATTTTAGCTTTATAAAGTTTGGTAAAGGCCAGCCACTGGCTGTGGATTCAACTCTCATTCTAGGGAATGAATTCTTATTACTATATTTTTTTAGCCGTTCTGGTAAGCCGGAAACGCAGAGTTGAGTCTTAAAACTCAACACGCAAAATTTTTTTGGCAGAGGCCCATTAGAACTAAAAAAATGTTTTAAATTTGATTGAACGCTTAACGTTCATCAATTGTTATCAATAATACTATGAGTTTAAAATGAAAGTAAGCCGAGAATTTTAAATAATTTATTAATTTATTAATTGTTTGTCACAAGACACTTTATTCCCCATTCAATAACCAATTTTTAGACAATGCGTATTGAGCTACGAAACTCAACGTCACGCTCATTACATCATAAACAACGCGTTTACAATCAGATGATGCCACAATTCACCAAGACGCTTCAATCATTACATTTATTTACAAAAAAATCCTTTATAATAAAAAGCATCCTTCTAAATAAGCCCATGTATAAAACCTTAACGAACTGTTTCCGGCTTACAAACATACCTACGTAGACGTGTATATAAATACAGATATGTGTAACCCAGCGAGTGGCACTCCTACAACGACGCACTGTTGACGTAATTAGGACTTTTGAATCCAGTTTAAGTCTGTCACGTTTTTTTAGAGGAAAATGAATGAGCTTACTTTAAAAATATGCCTTTTTATGTTATATTTACCTCATATTACATTAGGAAAACAATTTGAAGTAAATCAAATATTCATTTGTAATCTTAAGTATCTATTGAACGTGATAAGGTATAGGTTCAAAGGTTTTTATTGGGGTCTCTACTAATTAACTGTGGCCTGTCGTGGCTTAAGGGCGACTGTAAACGTGACGGGTTGATTCCAATTTGAAGAATTGAAATTTTTAATATTTTTATATTCCGTCGATCTGGTAACGAGGCCAAATACAATAAAATACGGCATTGTCTTCCACCACTCACTGACTGAAAATGGGGAGCAGTGCTACTAGGTAGTAGATTAAGATACTCTCTGTAGAGTATCTTAATATAGCGTATATTCGGAAATAAGCAATACACATATGCATGTATTTCAAAATACAATAATAAAATATTTATTTATAATAAAAACTACACGTACATATAAATAAAACACCGCTAACCACTGTCACAGAAGGCACGTAATAGTGTTTAATTGCTAAACCAAAACTATCTTGCTATGTGAATTTTAATTAAAACAATAAATTTGAACAAGTGACTGCTATGAGTATGTCACACGTATGTGGGTGGAGTGCGGGTCCCTCTATTAAACATTGCAAAACTATTGAACTCTCCGGCGGCGCACTGGAACAGTTAAAGGCGATGGTTGTGGGTTCTATCGCGTGGGGAAATATTTTTTTAGCTTTACCTTTTGTCTTGTTTATTGCAGAATAGGAAGATAGTGCCAAGTGTCAAAACACTCCGTTCACCATTTTATTTGTGAATTTACAATTGCGAGCTAAGTATGCGTGATACTGGAATAATAATATTGAAATTATTGAAATTTTTAAATATAACACATATGAGATCGTTGCGTCGTGGCGTCCAGCACGGCCTTTTTTTTGGCTTTAAATGCATTATTTCCATTTTTCCGCTCAGATAACAACAGAAATCGAGACTGACTTAACTATATTTATAAGAAATGGATGAAATCAGAAATATTATACTAATTTTTCACATTACTATTAAAAAATACATTAAAAATAAGCATAATTTGTAACTAAAGTGTAACAACTAATTCTGTGGTGGCTATAAGTTAACGAGACGTGTTCATTGAAAGCGACGCGCCGTACAAAAACTAATGCGACCTAAAGCTGTAAATTACATCTCAAGGGTTTGCACTTGTGACACTGTTAAGTACAGGTTGGTGTGCCACTAGGAGCTGGGGCTGTAAACTTTATTATTCCGACAGTTAAATAGTTAGAGAAGCTAAATAACCAACATATATTGTGAGTTAGATGATTGTGGATTCAATTCTGATACAAAAAAAATATACTAGCTTTCTACTGCAGCTTCGCCCGCGTACTTAAAAGGAAACTTGAAAAAATATGGCGGAGATTTGTCTGATTGAGTGTGTGTATGCATATGTATGTGTGTGTGTTTGTAGGCTTGTTTTTTTTAGATATATGCAAAAATAACTAAGACTTGTGTGTCAAACATAACGCATTGCAAGTACCCAAGACGGCTCCGACCTCCAGGTATGGTTACGTTGAAGCAATTAACATGATGTAATAAACGAGTATATATAGCCTACAATCTTTCTCGAAAAAGTAATATCTGAAATTTGTATCTAGAGATTAGTGATCTCAACCAAACAAACATTTCAAGTGTATAATATTAGCATAGATGCTCCTTACGTCCACGTTAAATGCAAATAAAAGGCAATTAAAAAAATACGTTTTTTCCATTAAACAAATCACATAAAAGATAAGATAGAAAATATTTCACTGCTTCAGAATATACTTTTAATAAATTAGTGAATCAATTACTTTTATTACAATTATTTATATTTATAAATATAAATTATTATAAAAAAATACATTTAAAAATATAAAAAAACACTCTTCCGAGGGCGGGACAAGGGTCCAAGCCATTGGTGGCTAGGGCTCCAGAGAGAGGAACCTCCGCACAATACGCGCCATCTCAAGTACCACTGCCTTCTGTATCCGGTTCTTGAGCCAACAGCTTAGCCATAGCCTCTTAAGGAGTGGCCGAGGCTTTTCGCTATTAAACCGTTAACCGAAACCACTATCGGCACAATGATAGTCGCATTGACATCCCGCATGGCGGTAATCTCATGGGCTAGGTCCAAATATTTAGATAGTTTTTCTTTTTCGGCCTTCACGAGATTGTCATCATGTGGGATAGTAACGTCGACAATCACTGCGCGGCGCGCCACTCGGTCTACTAGTACTATATCAGGTCTATTGGCAACAATATACCTGTCAGTAATAATAGACCGATCCCAGTAGAGCAAAGCACACTGCTTATTGTTATTTACAATAAAATATGTTTGATACAATAACACATAAAAATAAAAAGCTTACCAAAACTAAGAAATTCCGATAGAAAAAAATAAAGAATTAAATTGTACCCATACCTGCCCATATTTCGGTTGAACCGCTATAAATTCCTGAAAGAAAACAGTTCAATTGGCCCGTCCCGAAGATATATGCTGCAGAAAAAGTGTACACAGTCTGTCTTAGAACTCGTTATGGGTATTAGAATTTATGTTAAACTAGCTTTAGCCAGCGGCGTCGCCTCTGTAGAACGTCGTTGTTACTTGTTTTAACATATGCTTATTGGATTACTTGAAACGGATTAATATTATTGAGGACGTCGCGTCGTAGCGCTGTGGCACAAGGGTGTGACTGTAACGTGGTGGTATTGGGTTTGATCCTCGCTCCGGGAAAGGAAATTTTATTTATTAATATTTTAATTTCTTCGCTCTGGTACTAAGGCTAAGACCAGGCATTGAATTCTACCACTCATTATGCAATGCTTCGAAATTTTTCGGCGAAAGTGGAGAACGGAGTGTCTTTATATTATATCTAAAATAAATAAATATATGATTTCCAGTATTTAAGCTGAGGTACTCTTTATATTGCTATAAGAAAAAAAAGTTAAAATGAATGGAACATACATATAAACAATAACAAAAACTCCCAAATACGTATCCAAAGAAATTATCCGAAAAGCTCTTTAAATGAACCTTTCGAATTGTAATTTTCGTTTCATTAAATAGTAAAGGCAAAGTCGGTAGTCGGCAGTAGGGTATAAACGTTAAATCGATGCGTTACTGATTTCGCAGAGCCATCAGTCTGCCGCTGCTCGGATACTCTGAGTAATTACAAACACATACATTACTTTATACTGCTCTATTTACAACGGCCGCTGCTTGTGTATGTTTCTGTATATATATAGTGATTAATCATTCATTTTTTTATCAATTATAGGTGTTTTGTCCAATCATTTAAAATAGTTTTCTTTTTCATGTCAGCGGTATGTCCCGTATATAGCACGATAGGTAAAGGAAAAAAAGGTGTTAAATTCCAACTGTTTTAATCTAATTTACGGCAATTAGCAAATTTGTGGAACTAAGTACTTTAAATTGACATAACTTTTTATTTATGAACCGATTGTAATACAATAAACCCTAGACGTTTTCGAAAGCTTGCCAAAATTCTATTGTGAAAATCACATCTAAATAGGTTCAGCCAATTCTGATTAGCGATAACAAACGCACAGATAAAAATTTAAGTTTTGGGTTCTAATACGTTAATAAAAGTTCCCAATAACATAAAATATCTCTCAAGTACAGGCAACGAAACTCTTACGATTTTATCATAAGTATAGATTGAATTTCTTCAAGTGGAAATCGAACACACAAGCTATTGCATTTACAGTCACTCCCTGGTGCCTCAAATGATGTTATTTATTACTATACCTAGTAAATATCAAATTAACAGGTACCCTAACAGTAGGCACGTAACATACCAGGGCGGCGCTGACGTATGCAAAACGCGCTATCGCATGAAATTAATCACTTGTGTCACTTCGCTGCTGAACTAGAGATGTACCTGCGCTGCATAATGTTCCTTGGGCAGGAAGGAGTTAGTCATACAAATAGCTTTGTAATTTTAATTTTAGTTTATTATTTTCTTTTTTTTAATGCCGTTATGACGTAGTGGGATAGTGTCTGGCTGTTTACGTGATAGTGTTGATAGATATGGCAGAGGGAACTTGGGAACCTAGTGCTAAGACACTCTGTTCCTCTTTGACACATTTCCGTTTTCTACTTTCCAGAGTGTTGACTCAACTTAAAGTTACTTTTGCCTACCCCATCCAATCGAGATACAGTGTGTAACTAAAAAAAATAAAAAAATAACAAAAACTGACATGATTGAGTCACAGTATTTTATACGTAACGTGAAAAAGTTATAAAACCGTACGTGTCAGTTAGAAACTTCAACAATACTAGCCGCGTGAGTTAATAGCCCAAAAGCAATAAATCTCCGCCTACAGCCCGCGAGGGGAATAAATAACGGAATAATTACTGTAGTACGCTGAAATATTTTATTAATATTTCCAATCATATTTAACTCAATTCGAGTTTATTGTTACAGTAAAAATATTTTTTGTTTTTGATTTCTGAGGCTTTGTGTGTGGCCATCTGACGGGAGCGCGGCGGCTGTGGGTTTGATTCCTACATAGAATGGTTTTATTATTTTCTTTGCCACAGCACACATGAAAATGAACATTTTCATTAGTATTATTAGTGTTCAAAAATACTTATAATATTATTTAGAAAACGAATTTGAAATTTCAAGTCGTGAGTTTGAACTTTACTCGGGGATGGTTGGAATGATTGGGTATATTTTTATTCTGTTTTAAATAAATTGCACGCAAAGTTAAATTTGTCAATTCTGATAAATTGTACATTCCGTTGACCTATAGTCGCCGTTACAAAGCTACAGTTGATACAACTTAGGGCGCGTACGAAAAGCGCGTCTACGCACCTGTAGCTCCTTTAGTGTTGCACGGGGTCGGTGGTGTTCACTTACCAAGAGGTATGGGTCACAAACCAGGTGATCCGTTTGTCTTGTCTTTTTCCATAAAAAAAACGGAAGAATTGTACTAATGTACTAATTTATTAGTTATTGTTTTATAAAGATTTTAGAACGAGGCCCAGGAAAAAAATATAGAATAGAATAGAATTTACTTTATTGCACACATAAAAGAAATATATAGAAAGAACAACATAAATAAAACTGAAAGAAAAACACGTATGCAAAGGCGGTCTTATTGCTTTAAGCAATCTCCACCAGGCAACCTTTGAAACATTACGGATAAATTGTAATGTGGAGAAAGGAGACAACGTCTCAGTGCAAATTTTATGAAATATAATTGAATATTATATAATATATAATAAACTAAGTCAATAATGTAAAATGAACTTACATAAATTGTGTAAGATATGTTATTTTCACACACTTGAAATGAATAAAACTTACTAAATGTATGTATTGGCAATTTAAATTAATAAATCGTCGCAACGTCTATCTAACTTCAACACTGCTCGCAGGTACCAGAGGCAGGTAGATGCGAAGATCCTACCAAAT
Organism: Heliconius nattereri; assembly: GCA_013403645.1. Lineage (NCBI taxonomy): Eukaryota > Metazoa > Arthropoda > Insecta > Lepidoptera > Nymphalidae > Heliconius > Heliconius nattereri. The sequence continues at coordinate 571,760 of JAAIXI010000236.1, forward strand.
GGTAATAATGTGCGTACAGAACTATAAATCTCGTTCTGTCGTTGGTCCAATGCATAAATAACAGTATAATTGCTATTTTCGCTATGTTACGTGATATATAGACTAGGTTTTACTGAATTTTACGCGGCAACCATCTATCTGTCAATAACTTAGAAATAAAAGCTGCGTATTTTGACCGGTTATTAATTATATTTTGGATGTTTTATAGATTTTATTTAAAATTATAGATTATAGATTTTATTTTAAAAAATCAGCCTCACTCTGTTTCCCGCACACAGCCTAGTACAATTAAAAAAAGAGATTTTCGAAAAATGAAAAAGCGGTTTTTTTTTCAAATAAAATAAATAATAAAATTATCGTTGTAAAATAAAACGTAATTTGTAAAGAAAGACATAAACGGACTTTATCCACGTTTACAGTAATAATTAATAACAGTAAAAATAATAAATTTGGTCTCTATTGACACTACTTATTAATTAAAAAGTAACGAATACTACAACAAAAGTATTGAACACAAATTTAATTAATAATTATCTTAATAATTTTAATTTAAAAAAATATCTTTTGACTTATAATTAATTTTATCAGTTATTTTATCGTCATTTTAATTTCAGTGCAACTATAATAGAATATTCCAAAGCTACGACATGATCATAAGTTTTGTAACTTAATCGAGCTTACAAGTCAAGTCAATATATTTTTAAATCTTTTGTCTCATAATAGCTACAGCTAAATAGAGGTGTAATTATTATAATTATTATTTACCCTTTTTAAGACTTAAAACAAATAATGAGTTTTTAATATAACTATTAATAAAAATAGTACCTAATAGTAATAAAATGGATATTCAAATATAATTTGAAACTAATGTTTAATATAAGAATTCACAGTGAATAAAATTGATACGGTTTTTAGTATTGTGTGGGTTTTGTGTTGATGTGAATATATTTAAATAATGATGTATAGGAATGTACGATACATTCAATTATAGTAGATAGATTAACTTTCTCAAGACTGTATATAATAAATACATGAAATAATCATGTTAGGGAAAGTACCAGGAAGTACCAAGTATATTTTATGAATATTTTATGAATATATACATATTTATATTATAGAGCATATCAGAGACGTAAATGCGGGAACAGAATCGCCCTCTTAGTTAAGAGTAACTTAAAAGAATATAACACATATTAACGAGTAAACACGGGTGATAATCTTAATAGTTGTAAATAAGCAGGTGGCGCCGCATTCATTGTTTATGTATAAATGTTAATCGGCCTAAGGGATCGCGTTTGAGTGCTGTGAAATTAAAATCCATTTGCATACTTATGTGTATCATACATTTTGTTTTGGAATTTCGTAAAGTATTAATTTTATATATACATAATATATCTTGAAGTAATTTCATACATAGGGAACGTGTAGTTTACTCTTAACGGGAACGGAGTGTCATAACACTAGGCTTAATTGCAAACACGATGATTGTAGATCCGATGCCCGAACAGGGGAGTTAATTATTTTCATTTTTTCACTATATTAAAAGATACTGTGGCATTGAACTTCATGGCTTAACACGAATTTTGAGAGATTAAATTGCACCCAATGCACCCTAATCTAGGTATTTTATTTTATCAAAAGGAAAACAGAAAACAAAAAAATAAATAACAAAAGAAAACAAAAATCTTATATCTCGTGGATTCGTTACATTGGGTGAAGGAAATGCAAGTGCAAGCAAGCAAGTGTTCCCCAATGTGGGTAACAAAGGTATCTAACAAATTATAAAATTTATAAAATAGTGAAAATACGAAACCATATACTTATCATGCATTGCATTTAATGCTTTTAATATATATAATTGTTTGTATAAAAGACACTTGATATTGAGGCCGAGGTCAAGAGTTTGATTTCCGCTAAGAGCAACCGCTATTAGCCATTTCGATGTTTGTTCTGGGAAAAATAAACAATCAACTTTGTTTGCAAATCAAGAGTGCAGGATATTAGGTGTTGTTTTGTTTATTTTAACATTTATACTAATATTATAAAGCTGAAGACGTTTGGTTGAACGTATTATTCTCAGCAACTACTCTTTCGAATAAAAAAAATAAATCTTTGATAATTATTCATTTGATTTAAATCTACAATACTAGGTATTATATTAGTAAATATAAATTAATTTATAATACCTACAATAGTTAAAATTTATTTTTTCGTTTTTTTCTTTTATTTATATACCTTTTATTTTTGTTTTATTCCTTTATAATATACATTTCGCTTAAAATATATAAAAAGCCTTGTTAAAGAATCTATTGATTTAGGTCGATCTCAATTTAATATATTTATTTTTAAAACATTTACTATAGAAAAGATTGTTCTAAGGAAATTCCATCGTATTAGACCTCGAAAAGTCAAACTATGTTATTAGGGCTCAATGTTTACTTTTTTCATACAAACATTTTACGATACGTAGCAACAGCGAGTAGATGGCGTTGCGCAAATTTCCAATACCCATACGCCTTTCAATGTATCGAAAAAAATATATCAATGTCAAATTCAATATGCCGGCCCGCCATATTGTCTCGCTAGTGGAGCATAAACTTTCTTTATGCATATCATATACGCATACTATGAAGTTGTTCCGGCTTTATTTTGTCTTTTATCGAAAAATATTATACATTTTAGGCTGGCGCGTCGTAGCGGTCGTAGGTGACTTTAAACTGGGAATGGAGTTCTTAACACTATGTGTTCAGGTTCCCTCTGTCTTCCCTGTTAGGTGTGGGATAAAGTGTGAAGTTAACGAAAACTAAGTTGTATAATATAGTAAATGTTATTAACATTGCACAAGCTGCGTCCCGAAAATTGGACGGAAACTAGGGAATTGACACTCCATTCCCTTAACACTAGGATGCCTCTGCCCACCGTGCTAAATATAGGACACATCGTGGAACTATCAATAAAGAAAATAAATATATAAGTACATCCCAAATAATAATAGCATTCATTTTTTTCCAGATTGCGGTGTACATCGAGACCCAGGTAATATTCATTTCGAACTTTTTCCAACTTTAAAATTGCAGCGGCGTCGGCGCATTAAATTGCCCCTCCCACCCGGCTTCCCGTTACCTTTGCTTTGTGCAGCCCCCGTGTGCCCCCGCGTGCCCCCGTGGCCGTGCAGCGAACTTTGCATTTCATTGTGCGCTTCGTTTTATGAAAGAAATAAACCTAACTAGTGAAATTCTAATTTTCTAGCGCTACTTACCAGTTGGTTACGTTGTTTGTCTTTCCGTAATCACATGCATATTGATACAAATATATGTTAACGATTTAAAATATATACATGTATATCTTATTAAGGGCCTCGCAGCGCAGTGGCACTAGTATATGACTGGGTAAAGCAACAAATAGAGTTACGCTACTCAACACGCATTTCTATGAAAATTCGGTGAAAAGTGTGGAATAGAAGTGTCTTAATGAAAACAAAGTGTCTTAACAATGAGCCCTGCTCTGTGCGTGATATAACGTGAAGCTAAAAAAATACTGACAGATAAGCTTTACAGTTTTCGTTTGTAAGTAGGGACTTGTAATAGAGGAAAACTTTCAACTTAACACGTTTCTCAAAAAAAAAAACATCTTTCTTATTTTCTTTTTTAAATAATTTACCCACCGATCTTAATTCACGGAGTGCGTTGATCTTATGGGAAAATTAGTTTTAAAAATACACATCCATATAAATAAGGTAAACAGTCACATCAGTGTTGAATAATATCTCGAGTAAGTAAGGTGGGAATTGCGTGCATAATAAATAGACACGCCATTTTTCGTTGACAGTGCAAACGCGAAATATTCTAAACCTCTCGTAGATATCTCTCCACTCTCACTCGGATTTTAAGCGTCTACTGGATATAAATTATATCAAAGCTACATATTTTGGAAAGAATTTACTTTAATTCCTAATATGTTTTCGACCTTATGATTTTTGTGTAGGGTTTATTTTGCAATGATAACCTAAAGTAGAGCTCTCAGTGGAACAACACAAAGTGCATGCATTTTATAGTTTAGTAGAAATGAAATGAATCAAGATGGCTGAAAATATGACAAATCTTGGTTTTTATTTGTTACGACGACGTTGAAGATTTTGTTTCAATGATTTTTAAAACGATAGTTAACTTAAGAATTCTGGTAGTTTCTCAACGATTCAACCGTTGAAACTTATTACTACTTTTTTGTTCCTAAAAGACAAGGTGTTTTGTTTTTCACGTTACATTTTATAAGTAAGCTGAGTGTTGGAACTCAACGCTGCACTGTGTCTCATTATCAAAACGAATAAATGAAAATAAGTCATGTTCCTGCGCCAGAATTAAATCTACAACCGTCGCGTTAACAGTCAGACGGTGTGACGTATTTTATGTAGTAACAAATAAACATATTTTTTTCTTGGACTTGTAACAGTAATGTTCAATGTGTTAATAATAATTAGTTTACGAGGCAGTAAATTTTTTATGATCACAGTTTACACCTCTTGTGTTTAGTTCAGATAGTTTTTATGTATTTAAGAGGTTGTGTTAACTATGTGTGGGTACATATTATATGAACTTATAACCACTACGTTTTTACATAGACATAGTGCCACTGCCTTACGAGGGTCTTATTAAATTAATTATAATAAAGTCCACTTAATTACTAATAACATTTTAATTAATCTCACCAATTATAAAAATGAAGATGCTAATGACAGAACTGAAAATAGAAAATTTGTAAAATGTTCCCAAAGCCTCCTTCACGAGTTGACGACAAAGTAGATAGATGACGTAATGACGCTAGCGACAGTATAATTTGGCTGGATTGTAATTGCGTGTTTTGTACGGTCGCTACTATGGTTTCACGTTTCCATGTCTTACTGTACCTATGACAGTTAAAACGTAACTGTGTCTATGGAAGTTTATAATTACTATTTTTTCTTTCGCTTCGAAAACAACTTCAACGCTTTTGTTCACAGAGTAAGGAAATGGAAATATTTCATACCTACGAGTCATATACAGTATGTAGAATCGCATAATCGTGGCGTTAACAGTCAGTTACTGCGCATAATCATTTTCATTTCCTCGATGTGGAAACAAGGACAAGGAGCGGCGTTGAGATCCGCTACTCAACAAACAGTTTATCAAAAACTGAACGAAACAAGGGGAAAACAACACCAACTTACGGAACTCGCCAACCCTACCTCCAGAAATCCAGAGTCAAATTAAATGAAAGGAAATATTATACATTAAGTACCTATCGCTATATGTTATCAAAATGTCATTAGTCACCAATTATAGAGCAAACAAATTGAAGACACATTCGACGAGTGAAACATAGTACGAACAAAGGCCTAAGGTGGAGAATTAACGAGTGCCATTACAAATTGGTCGGATTACCCTATATCGCGCTGTGCTTGCTAACGCTAATAAATATTGCTTAACTGTGCCTGGTATTATGCCTTGGGCTTGGCAGCGCCAGCTCTGCACACTGCATACGACTCTTAGTTTATTAAGAGATTATTGCAAGGATATAAAGGATATTATGAAATCAAATAGCTTCGTCGCCATTGTTGCGCAGTGGGTGGGTGGGTGCGCTATCCAGTCCTCGCTCTGGTAACAGCACCAAGCGCGGTGTTGTGATCCGTTTTTAAACTGGAGAACTGAATATTTAACACCTCCCCTTTCTGTTTTGCTATTTGCGGGATGCAGTTCAATGCTAAAAAAAATTATGATTATATTTATATAAGTAAACATAGAATATAAATTTTAAAATTATTTTGCGAAACGGGTATTATTATACTTAATTAATTTTTCCACAGGGTTTACAATTGCTATAAAGACGTGTACGCAGAGCAATCAGCTTCTTAGAACGTTTATTAAAGCGAGCAATAAAATAAAACTTGAGACGAATCTTCACGAATTTGCATTTTATCAGCCGAAGAATACAACTTTCTTGGTAGGAAGGCTTTATGCAAGAAGGAAGGAATGGTTAATACATATTTTAACAAAAAAATATATTTTTGTTATTCTAATAGAGCAAAGAAGTAGTATATCAATATACTATATCAACTGTAAGTCATACGTTACTGTTAAAACTAACTCTTGAAATTTTATCATTTAATTCAGAATATTTCACTGAAACCCGACTGATAAATAGTTGAAAATTCTCATAATAAGGTACCTTGAGATACACAATACAATAGTAACATTAAATTTATTTTTTCTGATTGTAATATGGTAAAAGTTATATGGTAGGTACTTGGGGAATGGAGTGTCTGAACACTAGACACTAGAAATAAAAAGTGACGCTGTAAAATCTTTTTAAATAATGCTACATAACGCCGTCCTACACCTACACCTTCTATGATAACAATTTTCTCTTCGTTTTTATCCCCTTTTTATTACAGCAACGACAAGTCCTCGATTGTTGCGGGACTACACTGCGAATTATTTTATATTTTTCCATTACCAAGAAAATGAACGTACGCGAATATTACTTTATATTGATTTTAACCTCATTTGTTTTCGAATTATAAGAAATAATGGCTTCCTTCGAGAAAATGCGATGATGCCCATATATACAAATAAGTTTTATTATAAAGGGCAATGGCAGCTGTGCCTACTTGTTAATACAATTACATTGAATAACTGTTTTAAGCATGCTTTCTTGATTATCGAATCCAAATTATTAAGAATTCGGCTTAGCACTTCATAGCTAAAAAGAATTTGAATTAGTAACCAACGTAAAGTTACGTACGAACTAACTTTATTCTAAGAGGTACAAATATTTTAGGATAACTTTCATCCTACCCTATAATGGTCTGCACTGCATATAAGGTTTCCGGACCCTTGATCTTCCATTATTTAGAAATTCCAATTTTCTCGTATTACGTAGCTCCGACGCAAATTAATACTAGACCCATAATGAGTACGATAAAACAATCCAGCCATTAGGACGTAGTGTATGTTTGCCTTCACCCTGTAAAATGTGGCGCGGCCTTTTAAATATATAGGTTGGTGGAGCTGAATGTGTTCATTATGTTATAGAATAGGCTTGTTAGACTATTAGGCATTCATTTTGTATTTTTTTGTAAAATAAGCATTATATATTTATATAATAAGGTAATTAAGTATACGATTATGTGGTGGTTTCAGGTTCCATTTATGGAGGTGAAATGAAAAGCATTTTAAAAATTTATTTTGGCAAAGTGCGGCGCTTAGTTCAGCAATATACTATTTTTAGGTCTGTTTTTGCCTTTATAAAGACGAAATAAACAAAAAACAGTATAATATGATTAGTAAAATCACATCGACCATTTACGTCAACAAAGAGTAAGTATATAATAAATCGTCTGCCAAAATCGCTTCAAGTCTCGTCCAAATCGCAATTGTCTGAAGAAATAGTAAAGAACGATAAATTTGATAAAGAAGCAATATGGCGTGCTCGAACGCTGGTAATAGGCAATTTTCGACATCCAATCCCCGCACAATGGCAGTAGATTTAAATATTTCAAACGGCCTTTTGGTTTTCACTGAGGAGTGCTCTCATTGCTCGATACTTTGACGTTTCAGTCGATGCGCTCGACGCTAGCTAGATAGATTGTTAAATACCTGAATGAGATCCATTGTAGATTCATTCTTTATTTAGATTTTAGTCAATAAGTTTTACATTTGAGACTCAAAAACGATTGACTAGTATTAATCTTAATACTGGTGTATCGAAAAATCCAATAAAGTGTGTCTTGTCTTATAATTATTAATGTTTTTTTAGCTTCACCTTGAATTCAGTATATAGAGTTAAGACATTGAGTGTTCAGTGGCGGAACTTAACTCCGCGCTTTGTTTTGTAAACAACACAAGTGAGAATCCAAACTTTTCATGGACGAATATCCCAATTAGTTATTTTGTTTAAACATACAACAACAAAATTAATTTATACTTACAATAAAATTTGTACGACACAATTTTATAAAAATATAGTTATTTCCTAATCACGGATTAACATTTTCAAATTGTTAAAATGTCTCAATTTATTTTTGCTTCATAAATTAAATTTAAGTATATCTTCAGTTCCATTCGTCTTTGTATTAAAATATACAAAAATACACACGCCGCTAAAATCTGTAAATCGTATAAATATGAAACTGAGAATTTTCCACTACCGTAAATAGGTTAAAAACGTCCCTATTTCGCGTCGCATTGTCTGAAATTAATTTTCCTTTTCCGCTCGATGCATCTTTTATGAGATAGTGGGAACAAAAGTGAGGGAAAAAATAAAAATAACTACTTTTAATAAGTGACGTGGATTTTGTCGAACTATTTTGTGTAATTGGGATCATTTTTTTCGTTGGTCTTTTTTCGTTGTAACATTTTCATTATAGGCCTTGTTGTTTATTTTGTTTTGTTTTAAACGTTGGTTTTTATTTCATTTTTTGGAGGAGGAATAAATTATACTTGGAAATAGATATATATTTTTTTAAGCTTTACGTTATATCCTGCACATAAAAAGGTAGGCAGAGGGAACCTGGGAACCTAGAGATAAGACATTTCCATTCTATTACCCATTGCGTTGAGTGGGTGAAATTTCCGCCACGCTTTTCCTCGTTACCAGAACGGAAAAATAAATATTTCGAAATTTTGTAATGTGGGAATCAAATCTACAACCTGACGTGCTTGCAATCGCACTCGTGTGCCCCTGGGCCACAGTTCTATATTCCGTCTCTCCATCTAAGCTGTTCCGTCTCTCCATCAGTTAATAATAACTTTCTATCTCATACTACGTTCAGTTTATCTCCACTGATAGCTCTATACGATACCATTTTCAAAAAGCAATTACATTTAGAACTCCAACTGCCCGAGGCGGTTCGTCCAATCAGAAATTAAAACGTTTTCAATATAACTAATGGTCTTTTAAGATTTTACAAGTACTTCTCCTATTCTTATCCGGAGATATGCGAATTGTCTTAAATTGGGAAAGTTCTTCCGTTGTTTTTTCGTTACTGGTTCTTGCAAAGTTAAAAGACAATGGGCGTTTTGGCTGGAAACAATCATTTTTTTTGTTTTTACTAGATTAAAAAAAGTTATTATGGGATTCTTATCGGGAATAATAGCATAATGTACATAGCCTGAATAGGTACATTAACATATTCACTGTGGCTCGAGGTCCAAATTTTTATTTCGCTGAACGTTCAAACTTAAGGGACTTTTGGTTATTTGATTGGTATAGTATTTACCATCCACATAACAAAAATGAAGTACCTGAATCTGGAGTACCTGACGATAACATAAGCTAGGAGTACCTCCACGCAGTGAAGGCAATCCCTCGATTAACACAATTCTTTTATCGTTTTTTCACTAATTTCTACCCTCTTTTACATGAGTTCGCTAACAGTATAATAAATGATTAGCTTTACATTGGTCGTATTTTTTAATTCAAAACAATCAAAAATCCTTATAGAAATTACGATAATGTAGAAAAGAAAACATATTAGAAGTCATTATAGTTGTCAGTCAGTTCCGTTTCCCAGGCATTAATTACTTGTTGAGTGATGAAACTCAACGCGCTTTGCCTTACCAGAGCCACTACGTAACGTTGTATTAATTAAATATTACCATTCGACCACGCGGACAAAACTATAGTAAAAACTTATACACAACTTCACACTTAAACCGAGAATATATATTTTTTTCTTCTAAAGTAGCTTAGATTTTAATCGTTTTAGTAATAACAGCAGGTACATGATAAAACACTTAGTCCTAGAGAGGGGACCACCAAGGCTGAGGTTAGGCGTAGAATTTAATTGAATTCAAGCTGTAGTTCTAAACTGCTGTAAACGATGTATTATTCATAGTGACTAACATCTCTACGGGTTTTCATACTAAATGAATAATGTATGGATTTTGAGACAGAGACGCTGTTTATCATTGTTTTTAGTGTGAAGGTGGCAATGCTGGTGGGTTCGTATATTTGTATTTAAATGTATGTAACATTTTGGGGATACAGGATGATGTTTAAAATTTTGATTCGGGGTAACGTTTATGTGATAATTTTATAGTTATTATTCATTGCATGTTAATCGTTTATAATGGTTCAGTCCAAAATAATTAATTGTACCTATATAAATGGGAGATCTGCATTTAACTTCAGTTACAATTAGGCAAAATAAGTAATCTAGTTTTAAGACATTTTGTTCCCCACGCACCGCCTAATTATAGAGACATACGTGTTGAGTGGTGGGTATCAACGCCTCATCGTCGGACCAAAACATACTCGTACACTACTACTACCACTACGCAGCGAGGGTTTCAAATACTTTGCCTTCTTAACCTGTCGTTAGTATAAAATAACATGGTATCAAAATGTCGATTTGCATAAAACGTTAAGAACCTCGTATCTATCGAATAGCGTTCGAATTAACATTCTTTTGGAAATAAATTAGAACAGAGCGTTAAACTGAAATAGACGGATTGGGGTGACCATATTGTAACCACAAAATATATTTAGGTTTAGCTTCACGCTGTATCTCGGATACGGCAGGGTAGGCAGAAGGAACCCACACATCGTCTAATGTTAGAAACATTGCGTATTGAGAGTTGACACTCAAAGCTGGCCTTAGCTTTGTTACCAGAACGAGAAAATGCTCAAAAATCACAAATTTTTCCGAGTGGGAATCAATCCCAAGACCACCACGACTACAGACGCTGTGCCGCTGACACCGTGATAGAGGCTGTCATGCGGTATGTATTTGTATTATAATCAGTCTATAACTGGTTGTAAAATTTGAAAAAAATAATATCTTTTATAATCATCATTTATTGGTCACCACTATCAAAGTTATGTGTAAGACTGAGGTAGGGGGCGGAATAAAAAATAGCTTTTTTAAATAGGTTCTGTGGGGAGGAGGTGATTTAATGACTTTTTATCGCAATTCTCATGCAATACACGTGGTGACGAGCGATTTTTTATTTGTAATTGATAAGGTGAACATTCCTTGGGGTGTGCCGGGAATGAATAGCAGGACAGCTTTTATTGCTATTGTGATTTAAATTATGCGTCGAGCCATTCTGTGATGGTATTTTTTGTAGAAGGAAATTGAGTACATAGATGTGTAGGTAGTAGCACGCCTGTTAGCACTAAGATAGCGACTGAGATTTTTGAATTAACTGAGAAACAATTAACTTATAAATACCAGTTTTAAACATACGCAAAAAGATGGTACCTTACCACTGTTCTGTTGCTTCCCATCGATAATTCAGAATAAAAAATCCAATATCCGATCTTAGTAAAACAATAACACTCCTTCAATACCCATCATCTTGACAATAAGTTCACATAATCCAGGATTTATTTCTTTCGCTCCAGTGGCAGGGGCGTTTGTGTGTCTTTTTGTGTTTTTTATTATTTCAGATTTCCGCTTTGGAATCTACTGCGTAACGTATTGGAACTGTAAGGTGACTTATGACTTTATTTTGCGAAATATGAATGTGGCGAGGCTTTAGGATATCTTTAACTCGTGAGATTGTAATTGACTGAGTTTAATATAAAATGTTACATGTTGCTAAGAGTCTGAATTTTTTAAATGTATGAAAGAAATTTAAGAGTTAAGAGGTAAAGTAATGTCTTTTAATATAGAAATGGACTAAATGAACTGAATAAAAAGTAATAAGCTGTCATAATATTTATAAAAAAATATCGAGAGAACTCAATAAAATGATTATAAGATTATTATATATTTATATTCAACATATGCGCTCAAACTAATTTCATTTAATCACTTCATTCACGTCGATGGTGCTGGAGGAAGGTCACTTAAAAAGCATGATGTGAGTTGAGGGGCATGTATGCAGATTTTAATGACAGTGACGAGGCGAAGAAGTATGTAAGCCATAGCTTTTGGCGACACTAAAAAAAGTAGGAAATCTTTCTTTATTTCAGTAATAAACTGATACAACATGCGAGTATCAAAAATGAAAAAGTCATAAAATACATAATCACCTTACAATATATGAATATTATTCATAGAACGCATTCAAGAAAATAACAAAGATATATCAAATACATTTCCTTTCGAATAAATTTGTACAGGAGGGATGGACAATCTGATGTAGAATCAATCGAGGCTCTACCATAAGACTGTTAAATGAAGTAGAAAATTAGGGGGTTAAGGCACTGACCGGCGGCGCGGTGGTATCCCTGTATAAATAAAATGAAAATATGAGGCGAAAAGTGAATTTAGATGTCGATTCGATGCGCAAAATCTTTTAAAATATTGATAGTGGAAATAATCGTGGGTCGTTTATTTTGTGGGTATTGGAATGGTTTAGTATAATGGTAACCGAGGTTGAAGCCGTGGCACAAGAGAGTGTGTAAGTGGGGGTTATGGGTTGGATTCTCACTCGGGAGAATAAATATTCATTGAGTTTCACTCAATACGCAATGGTTCGCCCATAGCGAAAAATAGAAAAGTCTTAATGGAAGCGGAGTGTGAACATTGTGTTTCTATGTTCCCTCTGCCTACCCTGCTAATTGCAGGAAACAGCGTGAAATTAAAAGATAAAATAATAAAGGTAGCCCCAAGGTTTTGAAATATAAATCTTCATAATTGGTCATGGTGTTCGATTCCCACTCTGATGAATAAATTGTTTTTATTTCCTTATTTTCCCACATTGGTAATAAGATAAAACACAAATAACTCCACATTTCAATTCATGCTTTCGCTTTTCGAATCGAATCGAATCCACCACTGCAAGTGATGTTGATTATAAATCAACACCACTCATTACTCAAAAATCTAGTCACAAATAATAAGTTGTCGTAATACAAAAAAAAATCTTTTTAGCTTTTGATTTAATAACACCGGAACAGGAAGTAGCAGTTATTTAGAATTATCACGTCCTTTCCTCGACATAATCACTTAAACACTCTATACATTGCTGTCTGGTTTCCTAATACTCACACACATTGTTAGACCAAACCCGCAGTCTATACAATGAACGGGGTAATGTTTATTAAGTCTTAGGAGTGTTTGGAAGTTATTAGTGGAGGTTAGCTCTTCTAGATGCACCAGACTATAATAATTAACGCTCGATGATCGCTTTCGCGCGAAATTCGCCGTAATACCTGAACTATGAAGTATTACTTTTTGACATCTATCATTATAAATGTATTTTGATGTATCTATGGAATGAGCAGGATTCACACTCGGGGTAATAAGGTAATTTACAAAAAAAATCATCGAGTTCCACCGCTCAACACAATGCTTCTAGAATTCGGCGGAATGTGGAAAACGGAGTGTCTTAACACTAGCTAGCACGGAAAAAGGAACCTGAGATCCTTTTTCCTATTTTCCTATGTGAATAAAAAAACCTCGCTCTGATAGGAAAAGCGCAGCGGGGAGTTTCGTCACTGCAACATGCAATGTCTCAAAAATTCGATGGAAGTCGAGGAACGTATCTTGATATAAGATTATTTTCTAAGAATTTAAGCTCAATTAAAACAATAATTTAGATTACATACTGAAAGTGTAAGGTATAAATCTGTCAATAATAACGTAAAACTTAATTAATTAACGTATAGAATCGGTTTCCACTGGAAAGGATGATGGTACCTCTGATAAGAACGTAGGGGTACGATGAAATCACATGTTGTAAGTTCTATAGAAGCAAGTCAATTTTGCTTAAGTTTACTTAGATAGTATTTTTTTTAATAGGATATATTGAATAAGTAGCTGTATCTGTAACATAAAAGGATTGGCAGAGGGAATCTGAGAAACTAGTGTTTAGACACTCCATTTTCCATTAAGACACTTCTCTACTTTCCACCGCATTCTTGAGGTATTGCGTGTTGAGAGCCAGAAAAATAAATTAAAGATAAATAGGTTAAAATTTTTACTCTACCTCCGTAATTTCCCAAAAATAATTTTGAATAAGCGAAAATCACTTGACTCTTTCACATTTTAAAACTAACTATAAAATATAATCAACTATGAAAAAATTAACACAAAACATAAACACATAGCAAATTTACCTTTAGCCCGATGAATTTTTCATTAATTATGTTTTTAGTGAAACAATAAAGCAACGAGAGCTTCGTTTTCTGCAATTGAACCCTCGACGGCGCTGAGAGCAAAATTAATATTGATGCTCCGCTCAGATGTTATCTTAGGCTTTTAATAATAAAGGGAGGCTCCGAGCGGGCTCTGGTTTAGGTGTCGCGAATGAAACTTAACTTTACTTGTATTTTGTAAATTAATACTTTAAAATGAAATTTAAGTTTTTGATGAGTTTTTGTAAAAGTTATTTTTATCTTTTGGTTTATACTTCTTTCGCATAAGTTCTGTATTGCTTCAATAGCTACTCGTATGACAAATTCTTATTATCGATTGTAATATTCAATAATTTTTAAATTTGATAATATGATTTCATGTTACTGGAGATGTATTTGTGACTAGAACTAGAACTAGAAATCTGGTTTTAATAAATACTCCGTTCTGATTAATACACTTCCGTCCACTTTATGAAATGTATAAAAATATATAATTTCCTGGAGTGGGAATCGAATCAATAACATTTCGGACGCTACGACTGGCTTTATTTATGTTGGTGATAGTTATTTGCTATGTATCCTTAGTGTGAATCAAGAAGGCAATTTTTTTAAAAGTTATTATATGAACTATGCCAATAAGTACCTTACAACACAAGTTAAAAATAAAATGAACTTTCTATCATAAAAATACTTCAGGCAAACTTTGATAATTCTTAAGACACTCAAAATTACGCTTCACTTACAAAATTTATCGCCAAAAAATCAGATGAAAACAAGATTAACAGTGGATCTCAAATACTTTTAAAAGAATTCCCGTCCCCGAAACATTTGGACAGACTCAATACACGCATCAAAGGACACGAAACGAAAGAAAAACGAAGACAAAAAAGTAAAAATAATAATTTAACAAACGAATACACTTGAACGTACAAAAGTGGAGGAAACGTGAAAGTGGAAAAGTTTCAACAATTCGAAACATTGCAGGGCCTAAGGTGAACCCCTGCGAAACTACTTTTGATTCCGCCATGCTATTGTCTAACTTAGTATTTTAGTTTGATCGCGGATATCGTTCTCGTAAAAGGTGAAGATACAACTGCGGATAACTTTCCGCGCCGACTATTCAATGCTTTTTCTAAATTAAACTTTTATATATCGTAATTCTGTGAATGTTTCTCGTCTAGACTTTTGTAAAGCACTGTTCGTGGTGCAGTCGTTGTGTTAGACAAATATTTGTTTTTGTTTTTTTTATAAAAAAAATATACAGTTTTGTCACAGGGAATCTGATCATGCCTGATGTATTGGTAGTGAGTGCGATTCTCTATTTTTAAGCATCAAGCTGTATCCCACACATAGCAGTGTAGGCAGAGGGAACCTGGAGACCTCATGTTAAGGTATACCGTTACCGGTAAGAACCTTCAGTTCCCCATTTTTTTAGGCATTGAGTGTTGATATTGTATATTTTAGGGAATATTTTTTTTAATTCGTAAGAAAATAAAATATATAATTTTCTTTTATTTTTAATTTTTAATCTTATTTATTTGGTCTATCAAAACAGAAGACCATCTAAAGAGGCTACAAAGTAAAAACGTAACAAACATCTTTATCACTAAATTTGTATCTGCTTACTCCAGATACATACTAAAAAATAAATAACTCTCGTATTTACTTCAATTATGTTTATACGAGTACAATTATAACTACTATTATCATAACATTTATAAAAAAGCCAAATACAGAAAATAACTATATATCTTTATATATCTACACACCAACTCAGTTGTTTGTTCGTCTATACATCTACATAAAGCTAGTTTCTTGAATCCAAATTTAGTTTGAAAGTAAGTGAGACTTGAAGAACAAATGTCGATAGAATGCAGTATGCAGTATGCAGGTACAGGTATGCAACAAAGCTTTGACAACAGAGTAACGTGCATTCGAACTTTAATTCGTCTATCGCACTAACTCAACTGTAATGTATGGATTCTTGTAAATGCACTTTATATATAGTGTTTACTTGAGGAAATTATGTTTTACCGGAAAAATTGTAATGTTTGGAATGATTGAAAAGTGGCGTGATAGAACCTTATTTCGATATTGGACAAAATATGTTAGCAATGAATTGGTTTATATACCGAAAATCTATTTATAAATTTTATTATAGCTAAACAAAATATATTAGGTTTTCTGGCACAGTGGGACAGCATTTCAGTGCAAATGCGATGAGTTCGATCCCTATCCGGGCATAAATGAATCTTTCCCTGTTATGGAAAGATGAAACGTGACGTTTAATTCCGCAAATAAGTAGAGTGAAGCGGCAACTGCGGGGCCCGTCGTCGTGCAGAGGCACACGAACTGTCGCGTTTACTTGTGACTGTAAACGAACCCCATTCGAGGAATATATTAAATGAAATTTAAAGAGATATTTAATTTATACATTATTTAATGAAATGCTCTGGTGCCGAGGGCAAGTGTGGCTCCAGAATTTGGCAGGAAGTGGCTCTGTCTACCTTTATACACACGGGATTTCGAAGCTGAGAAAATAATAAGTTTTTGGATTGTGTCACAAATATGATTTGCTTGTTTCAGATGCGTAGTCCGTGTTGTAGCTGCATTTAGCAAGGTACGTGATAGAATTAATATTTTAAAATTTTTGAGATTCATACTTTAGATAATGTGTGTATATATATATATATATATATATATATATATATATATATATATATATATATATATATGTATCCAGTTACTGAGTGACTAACAGACAGCGCACAGTTAAAAAACTACGCAGCGTAAAACGCAAAAATTTGGAATTTAGTTCCCTTAGGAATTGCTGGAGAGCACTAAGAGAGGACTTCTGGAAATTTCAACATAAACGGGAATACGACATTGTATGTCACGCAAATAGAGTTGCGGGCTGCAACTAGCAAACATAATATTTTTGTGCGTCTACCTACTTAAATGAAATAAATCCAACCAAAAATCCGCAACCGCTACTCTGGTGCAAAATAAATAAGAATAATATAAATTAATAAAAAGGTAATAAAGATTCTATAATAAATATCGCTAATAATGAAATTCAATTGTAGATTTAGTAGAAAGTATAAAATGGGCTAATATTAACGTAGCTCTTACAGAGGCTAATAAATGTTAATTCTATAGCCGGTTATCTCTGGCCGCCTTCACACCTTTATATACTTACGTATGTATTTATTATATTGTAACAAGTTTCAAAAGTATTTTATTGTACCGAAATTGATTGAGGATTAGATGCGCGCTTTTTGAAGTTACATGCTTTTTTCCCGCAGAGTTGAGTTGGATAAAATGAGAGAATCAAAATGAATATACCTCATTTATGAAACCGCTTGAAACAAGAATATAGAAAAAGCCTTAACTCATTTTCCCTCATAGCAGGATGATAAGCAGAGGAAACCTAGTGTGTCGATTAGCGGACCTCAACTGAAAATAAAATATTTAAAGATATCCATTGTCTCAGTCGTTATTCACTCCCGTTGTATACAGATACAACGAAATTGTGACCGCAAAATATTAAAGAAAAAAAAACAGAATTAAATTCCAATAAAATTATTAAAAAAGCTACCTTCAATAACGGTGTAAGAACGTTTCAAGCGGCACCCTCCGCGATCGAGATCAGATAAATATTTACATAGCGCGGGCGGCGATCTGCCACACTCGAGTTTTAAATTGTAATTTCATTGAAATCCCGACTAATGACACTCAGAGCACTCATTGCTTACCTTCGGTTATTTGAAAAATCGTTAAATATTCTTGTTGAATAGTTTTATATATTCAAGCCATCGCGGCGCAGCAGCTATGGAATATGAATGCGTCGGTTGTGAGTTCGATTTTCACTCGGAGGAATGACTTTCTCATAACTTAATTTTTTTTTGGCTTTGGTATCAAGACAAGGCCTGGCATTGAGTTTCGCCACTCAAAATGCAATGTCTTGAAAATTGGGCGAAAAGTAGTGGGTGGAGAGTTTTAACACTAGGTTTTCTCTGCCTACCCATCTGTATGCGAGATAAAGTGTGAAGCTAAAAAGGATAAATATTGTTTAAAAAGTAGCATTTTATAATTGAAGGGCTTGTGCTTCATAATAAGCTTGCGGGAGCTTTTGATAATCTAGTTATAGCTAAATGAGGATTGGTGGGATAATTATTTAACCAAATTGGATACAGATTTGATTCCATGTAATGCATGATAATGATATATTTAGAATTACGTTTATTGTTTATTTTGACTTGGTATTTTTTTAGGTTCTCGTATCCCGCACACAGCAGAGTATGCAGAGGGAACCTAGTATTAAAACACTCCTTCCAGAGCGATGAAAAATATAAAATATTTCATTTCCTCTAGTGGGAATCGAACCCACAAACGATCGTGTTGTCAGTAACAGGCTTGTGCCCCTGCATCTCGACTGGGCCTTAAAACGCATAATTAATGTTTGTCTCCACATCTTCGACTCGCCTACGTTACTTGAACGTTTATTACATTTTTAGTAGATATTTTAAGATTTTTTTAATACTATAATAATCCGTGGTTGTAACTCAACTTAAAAAAAGGTATCGTCACATCAAATTCACAATCCTATGAATGAATGTATTTCCAAAATATAACAAAAATGCACTAACTCCGTAGTATGACACTGTACTCGTACACAGCAATGTAGAGAGCAGACAATAAATATTAATCGCATTACGTCTTCCAAACAAGATAAAAAAATGCATAGAACAAAAACGCTGATCTCCAATAATCTACAGATTGATTGAAGCAAAATACGAAAATAAAAAAAAACTCAAATTCGCTAAATACGTTACAAAAAGACAAATAGAGGGAAGCCCGCATGGAGGCGGCAAACAAAAGAAATTGTCAACAACGTCAATTTTACCCCCACACGAGGTGAATGAAAAGCTAAAATACCGATGATAATGATGTATTGGGCCTGTCTGTACGTGCGGTTATATCAAATTAGGGAGCTTTATTTTGGTTTGACATTTCGATATTTGCTATACATTTGAGATTTTTTTTAGCTTCATGTGGTATATCGTGGATAGCAGGGAGGGTAGAAGGAACTTAGTGTTAAGATACTCCGTTCTCAATTTACGAAATATTGTTTATCGGGCGGCGGAAGCGGAACTCAACGTGCTTTCTCTTCTTTCTAGAGTCAGACGAAATGAAAATAATTCATTTCTTCGTGTAGGAATAGAACCCACAATCGTCGCATTTGTCAGATGCTGTGTCATGATAGCATCAACTTGGAGCATCCCAGAAAGGGGTGAATTAGTGATTTTTTTATGTTTCTGTACAGTATCAATATAAAGACCCAAAATAATGATTACTTCGAATTATATACTTGATAGAAAGCTAACATTATTCTATAAAATATAGAAATAATATATTATATAAAATCGTATAAATTTAGGTCTCAATATAATCGACAGTAATCGATATTAAAATCTATTTATTTTCAAAGATTTTTATTGATAAAACTCGGTATTTATTTACTAAACGTATAAAAGTTTGACCTTACCTGTGGTTTTTAGCAACATTTCGAAATGGTTTGGGTTTCTAAGAGACGCGGGTTCAAATCCCATACTAGTCTAAATTTGATACATTTTCTAAACAAGTATTTTTCAATTCTAAATGCGGAATAACTTTTTAAAAATGGTAAAAATCTTTATTTTATACGAAATCACAGTAAAAAAATATATTGTCATCATTTTTTGTACTACCAAATCACGATTGATCTGTGTAGTGTTTATTTGTTCGGTAAAAGGGATTTAGGCAATTCCAGCAGCTCAAATTGGCTTACGAGATTTGTGGTTACTATTTTGACTTTATATATTACATACTATAATATTTTTTAGCTTTACTCTTTTTCCCACACATAGCAGGGTAGGCAGAGGGAATCTAGAGTGAATTCACATATTCCGTCAATTTCAGGATATACTGTTTGCTTTGTAGATTAAGCCACGAAAAGGTTGAAATGGGACGTAAAAATCAGTACAACAAATCTTATTTTATGGGTCAATTCTTACAAATATCTTATGGTTTGTGTATGTATACACACATTACATGTTAAACGTCACTATATAATATAATAACATTTCTTGGTGCCAGTGGGTGGTATTGACATGTTTAATGCCTAGGTGGCCTGTTTGCGGCCTGGATATATGGTCTGTCCTGTCCGGCCATTATACCGATTGTAATGCATTGTATTCTGAATTATTACCTATTTAAACCTTCTAAATGTTAAAGAGATATCGACGCTCGAATTTTATTATTCATTAGGTGATCGTAGCGTTATTATGTAGTTAGATTTATTAGTTAACAATCCCCTTTGCCCCTTTGACCAGCACATTGTAGTCTATCTATTAATAATGATACGTTTCACCGTCTGATTGTTACGAGAACGATACGAAATATTGATTCAGTATGCATAATGATTCTGAAACATTGCGTGTGAGTAGGGTTCACCAGAGCGAGGTTTTCCTAGTTCTTTCGCTATTTTCTTTTATTCAGCTTCACCCTATATCCCGCACATAGCAGAGTAGGCAGAGAGATTCTGAAAATCTAGTGTTGACATACTCCATTCCACTTTCCGCCGAATTCTGGAGGCATTACGTGTAAGGTGGCGAAAATTAACGCCGGCCTTTGCCTCGCTACCAAAGCGTAACACTGCGTTACACATCCTACTAGCTTTACAAATGTTAAAATTTATAAGGATGGATATAGTGGAACAACCACTTTCATAAAAAAACTACAGAACGCATTTAGATGAAACTTAATAGCAATATATATGTTATACA
The DNA here is from genome assembly GCA_013403645.1 of Heliconius nattereri. Classification (NCBI taxonomy): domain Eukaryota; kingdom Metazoa; phylum Arthropoda; class Insecta; order Lepidoptera; family Nymphalidae; genus Heliconius; species Heliconius nattereri. The sequence goes on from JAAIXI010000236.1 coordinate 592,651, forward strand.
CCAGAATAATACATAGACTACCATTTAAGTATTTTTTTAAAATATTTTGTCTATATATTTAAGCGGGCGAAGTCGCGTTTGGGTCGGTAGTATGAGTCTAACTAAGCGTGTCAGCTCATCGTACAAGCCAAAACCAACAAACGTCTTTCCCGTACACTCGTACGTATGTATCATGGAATGGGGGCTTCAATTGATAACGTCAACAGCTGTAATTGTAACGCTGTTTGTGCGACAACAAAAACGTGAGGCAATCAGTGAATGAAATAAATTAAGTTGATTCCGATATCGATGCGGATATGGGTGTTGGGCATTCTCGATGCTCGCCAAAAATATATTGTCTACTAGTGGGCCCGGACGCGGCTACGCCCGCGAAAATATAAGCCTAAATAATTAAAATAAGTTAAAAAATAATAATAAGTGGAGATTTATTATTAGAAAAAATGTCTGAGTAACCGAAATGAACAAACAAAAGAAGTAAAAGTAACTAAAGGAAATTCTTAACATTAGAAAAAGTACCTAAAGTTTGCCGTGCGCGCGTACTAAACATTTTTCTATATTAAATAATTATTAATTTTTGCGAACAATATTAAATAAAATCCCAAATGATTAAAATTACGATATTTTAAGTGTATAACATCGGTATACATAACCGAACTAAGATTAATTAATTATAAGCAGCAAGTAATTACATAAAAAATAATATTAATTCGAAAATATATAAAAAATTACAAAATCAACAAAGTCATCTGCCCGTTCGCGTCGGTCATACTACACAACTCGTAGGCTAAGTCATTTGGAATCAGTGACATCTCCTTAATTATTTATTAGAATGTTATACAGTAAACTATAATTTCCATCTAGATGAAATGCTAAAAGTGACTATTATATTTATTTTCATAAGGATGAATATCAAATTATAGAAATCATCTAATTTTTGTTAATGTATACAAATCTATATCGGCGCGCGCCATGTCTGCATTAAGCAAACTCACTTTGGGTGACGTTTTCTTAAAACAACAAACTTTGCAAGCCGTTGCTTAGCAACGCGTAGCGACCATTGTTATTAACATGGCGGAATAAATTGCATGTCAAATTAATTATTTTAATATATTGGTATATATCGAAAATATTACAAATATGAGGAAAAAAAAAGTATCCTATGTTCATCCCGGTACCCTCAAGTATCTCTATATGAGTATTTTATCACAATTAAATTAGCGGTTTGGGCCTGATTGCGTAAAAGACAGACAGACAGACAGAGTTACTTTCGAATTTATAATATAGGTATGGATTGCACCTTCACGTCGTAGGGAAGTGTACAGTCTTTGTAGCGAGACAATGATTGTACTTCATAATTATTTCTTTGACTGAATTAATTTAACTCCGTTCGGACTACAAGCGCTTCAGTTGTAGGTACGATTCCATCTTGCGGGTAAGCGTGTCATTCAGTTCCAATATTTAATATGCAATATCAGGAAAATAACACTAGCTCCCCTTCCTCCCTAGGTCCCTTATGTGCTAGTCTTAAGTTAACAATAATATATTCCTTTTCCTGATTTGGAGAGATCGCGGTGCAATTTTCGATTTTGAAATTGAAACCTTCATTTTCCACATACTTTAGAAGAGTTGCGTGGTGAACAATAAAAATGTTGTCGTCTCCATGAACCTGTACATTTCTCAGCGTTTATTTATTATATAAGCCCATAATCACCCTTCGGATTGCAAGGTATACGAACTAATAACAGACTACCTCCATCCAACAGACATGTCCAGCTCTTTTTACATGTGTTACGCCTTTGATTCAAGCGCTAAGTGGAAGAAAATATGTCTGACGTGAAGTTAAATAAATAATTATTTTATACCTGCAGTCTCGCCCAAGAATAACGACACATTGTAAGTACCCAAGGTTATCACGACCGCAGGTACAGTGGACTACAACGAAATGATTAGCGTAGCAGATGTAAAATAGACTATAGCCTTTCTCTTATATCATTAGACTGTTCAATGCAAAAATAATTTTTCATTTGAACCAGGAGTTCCTGAGATAAAAGCGTATAACCAAACAAATTCTTCTTCTTTATATATGAACATTTAGAAATGTAGATAATATTTACAATAATAAGCAAACTTCCTTTTTCATAAAAAAATCGTTCAATAAACAGCTTTTCATGTTTAAAAGCATAAGAAGTCATCATACATTACTATGAACTATTCCATGAATAATTGAATCCGACGGGCGTGCCGAACGAATCCTGAACAAATAACATTTGAGAGCCATTGTTAACACTTAAGTGTTGTTAAGTATCGATATTTTTTTAGCTATTTGGATAAAAATGTTTATTTTTTTTTTAATGATTGACTTTTTTTACAAAGCTTTATTATGAAAAAGAAAAGTATAACGAGAATAGCTAAAGATAATACAAAAAATATATTGAGTGTGTAGAGGTGTGTGAAATTCAACATCGCACCTAACCTACTAGAGTGAGGTTACGAAAACAATTAAACATAATATAATATACATAATTATCGATATACCACTCACCCAGCCCTAGGCGACCGAGACTCAGAAGATTTCCTCTACTTAGTTTCTTCGCTGATGGTGTTTCTTCGTAATCTACACTAGGAGTATTTACCCCCGCCCCAAGACATTTCATATCGGATTTGAATAAACTGTTGTGAATAAGCAATACGAGTATTTCTTATATTTTCTGGTTTTGCGACTTTTTTGAAAGTTTTCTTGTGATACTTTTTCATTAAAAATGTGAAAAATAGTAAGTTTCTATTGTTATTTGTTTGCTTCGTCCTGTATTGACTTTACCTTCACATAGCAGAGTAGGCAGAGGGAATCTGGGAATCTAGAGCTAAGAGACTTGATAGAATGAATTATTTTCATTTACTGGCTATAGTAAAAAGGAATCCGGGTGCGTCAGTACTGTCACTCAACACGTAACGTGAAGTTAAAGAAAATGGATAACGAGGTAGTTAAGATCTCTCTCAAAAAATATCACGTATTGTATACACATACGTATAATGGGTAACTTTCCGCTGCTTATTTGCCAGAACAAAAGTCAGAATTATAAGTAAATAAATAAACATTGTTAACATATCAACTTCACCATATAATCGATATGAGTAAATATAATATATGTACATAATATAATACAGACATACTAGTATATATAATAATTAACCGACAATGTAATGATATGCCAAGGAGTATGTAAGCTGAGGAATATGACCCGATTTGAATAAGCTCCTAGCGACCTCCGAGTTGCCGACTACTGAATTACATTAGCTATTATTGTTCGCAATACTAAATATACATATGTATGTAATATTGTTGTTAGTATCGGCATTTGCAGGTTTTGTTCCTTTTTTAAATTATTTCGGAAAAGGAACTTATTAGTTTAATATATATGTATTTAAATGATATTGCTAGATTTCTTAAGTACTTATGGCAAAGGCAATATGCAATTGACAATTTTTTTAAGTTACTTGTTATCACTTGAATTTATTTCCGCAGAGTGGTTACTCAATAGAAAAATTCTCCGTGATCTATCTTAGATAACGAATGGACAATGCATGAATGCACAATTTATAATTAATAAAATCTCATAATTATTTTACGTTTAAGATTACGCTGTAATAATTTATATAGAGGAAACTTAATGTTAAAATTAGCGGAACTCAACGCCAAGCTTTTCCATCAAACCGGAGGAAGGTAAATAATTCGTTCACAGTAACGGAAATCGACCTGACAATTATTTCATTAACAGTTAGACCTATTCTTATTGAAATAACCATGTTCGTTTTCTAAATATTATTCTATATATTCGTACATCCATATTTAAATTAAGACATTTATTGGTCTCGCCCGAATATGAACGTTCACGCATTGCAGTGACACGTTAGAAAAATGACGTGTCACGTCGAAGATAAATCTTAGGTCATAGTTAGATGCACTCTGAAATTGTTGCAATTTATCAACCCTTGCCGGCGGAGCGTGACGCCTAATACTATTGAGTACTGAAGTGCTAGGTTTATATATTGTATTGCAGTACAGCGTCTGACTTATAGTCGGAGTGTGTAGGTTCGATTCTTATTCAAGGAAATGAGTTATTTTTATTTGCTCGCGCTGGGAACAAAATTTACTGCGACGTTAATTTTTGCCTATTAATACGCATTGTCTCCAAAATTGGTCAGAAGGGGGTAAGAAAGTATGTTCACACTTAAAGGGGATTTTCCCTTTGATCATTCTGCTATATTCGGGACAAAGCGCTATAATAAAAGAAAAAAAAACGAATATAATATTTGAAACACAAACACTTTTGTGCTCACCTACACTTATAACCATGGACAATGGCGGGTGACAAAAAATATTATAAACGATATCTGAACTGAAAATAGCGATCACATTATTTATATACATACATATTATATGTATATAGCATCAGAGTTATTCTACAAGGGGAGAACTTTTCTTTTTACAAGTGAGTTAAATCGAAGTGCTCGCATCATTTATCTCATACATTTAGATAGGTGCCATTGAAGCGTATATGAAACGTTCCGTGGCTTGGAGGTTCAAATTCCACTCGAGGGAGTGCTTAAAATGTATATAATATTGTATTTTTACTATAAATAAGTGCAGCGTTGAGTACCGCTAATAATCAAACACTAGGTACTGGAAGTAATGTTACCAAATGTAATTAAATTGGAGAAAGGATTGATAATTTCAGCTTATTATTATCACGCTGTATCCCGCACGTAACATGATATACGACTGTCGAATGTAGTACTTAGAAACTCTGTCCTACCTTCCGCTTCATTTTTGAAATATTGTGTGTGAAGCGGTGGAACCGGATGCTGCGCTTTGTCTTGTTACTAGTGCGAAAATAATTGATTCCCCCGAGTGGAAATCGAACCCACAATCGTCGTGTTTACAGTAACACTAAACCGTTGGACCGCAGTCTTAATTTTATATTCGCTTTTTTTTAAATATTACAACAAAATGTTACATAATTTAGGCTTACAATGTTTGCTTTAAAGCAGTATATTTCGGGGTTAATGTATGCGAGAGCATAATCTACTACGGTAATGTATTTAATGGACAAGAATGCATCACGTAAACCATTGCTACTATTGATTTAGTTATAAAATAAATATAAATTGAGTTATTTTATAAAAGGATTGATAATATCATTTATTTCATTGTTATGCATTCATTTATACGAGGTAGAGTGGAGTGGAGTGGAGTGGAGGTAGACTAGTGTTAAGACCCCGTTTTCCCAAATTTCGAGATCTTGCATGTTAAGTAGCAGATCCCAATACCGCGCTTTAAGATATTAACGAAGCGGGTACAAGAGCGTGCCGCTATGTCACAACGGCCTTAATTTTATCTTTTGTTTAGCTTCACGCTGTACCTACTCCACATTTAATAAGGTAAGCCGAGGGAACCTGGAAACTTAGTTCCCTAATTTCCGCAGAATTCTGCTGCGCTTTCCATAGTTACCAGAGCTAGGAAATTAACGTATCGAATGTTTTATTTCCTCAATTTAGAATTGGAATCTTCGACCTCTCGCATTTACATTCGCACGATTGCGCCTTTGCGCCACGTCGGCCTCAACAATGAATATGTGTACAATAAATTAACAATATCACCCTCATATTATAACTGTGAACTGAATACAAAAATACGTTCACGCCTTATCCCAAAAGATTTATGATGGAAATCCAATCTTACTTATCTGCGATACAATCAACTATTGTTACCTCCTAAGTGTCTTGGACCTGCATTGGGGACCGGTCGTGCGTCGCGAATCACTCAATGAAGGTTGAGGGTATCATAAAGATTTATGGATGATTATCTGGTTTAAATGATAGAAAGAAGTTTACGAACCTTGGTTATGGCTAAAGATCATATTATATGCTAGTGGTCTCTACGCGGTACCAACCGCTTGAACTATACGATTTTTTATTAAAATTATTAATTACTTTAGTACGTTTATCTATAGACCGTACTCAACTCTGCTCTGCAACTGTTGCTCAATAAGCCCCTCTATCTTTCATTGTTAATTTCATAAGAGTCGCTTTAACTGTTTTGGAAATTCAGCATAAAAATTAGCGATATATCTACATCTATACTTTAAATATGGAGCTAAAGAATTTGTTTGATGGAGCGTCCTCTGGAACTAAGGGTTTATATTGAAAAAATCTTTTTGTGTTGGATAGTCTATGCTTGAGAAGGGCTATATTACAACGTAGCCCAGTATGTTTTAATGGTCAGAACTATTTCACGCAATTAAAATGAAATTCATAGCTCTTAGTTGCTACCATTTCAGCAACCAGCCGAAGCCGGTGGTAATAGCTAGTTCACATACAACATACATATAAAATCAAACCAAAAACCGGAAGTCCTATAATCGATTGCTTCATCCATAATTATAGTTATAATTAATCGACTAATGTACCGAATCACGTGTAGAAGATAACAAAAGCATTCATTAGGTATTGAGAGGTGGTCAAATAGAGGGTCTGAGTAGTGGTCACCAAACATTAATTAACAGATTAATTGTATCAGTTAATGGTATACTTTAGTTCAATTGCTGAGTAAACAGCTCGAAATTAGTGGATAGACAAATATATTGAGGTTCATGTTAATTGTGTTACATTATAGAAATATATGTTTAATTGTAACAAAAAGCAAATTTACGCTCCTTTTTAGTAGCACGGTAGACAGAGGAGTGTAAAGACATACCCCATGAAGCGCCTCATTTTGTAGATATTCCGTATTGAGTGGGGATCGAAAGTATCGCGTTTAGCTAAGTTTCTATGCCTGCACCACAGTTGCACCCATGAGAAACATCGTTATACAAAAATCTTTAGATACGTATGAAGAACCTAGTGTATTTTCTTAAGCAACACCTTTCTATTTAATTTTCACCGATACATTTTATGGAAACAGAGGCACTACCACAAAACATTTTGAATACAACCATTACCCAAACGGGTAACAAACTACCAACCAACTAGTAAAACAATACAATATTCCTAAACTACAATTATTAAGAACTTTGTATAATTATTATAATTCATCAGCCCCACTATCAGTAACCGTCATTAGATCAGTAGCTGTCATACATAGATGATGGAGCCCGAGCTGCAATCACTCAACTATCGGCCGCTGTCAGGTCACTGCTTGTTTGCACTGCTCTTATCACCGCGCTGACCAAACAGGCGCGAATGGGCGGATGTTGGAAATATTGGAGGTGAATTTTGTATTAGATTAGATTAGTTTTGTTTTTGTTTGTTTGTTGTTTGATAGACTGAATCTGTGTGTATAATTGTGGGTTCGATTCCTACTCGAAGAAATAAAATATTTAATATTTTCATCTCTTCGCTCTGGCTCGCCCCCAGAATTTGGTGGAAAATGGGAAACGAATAATCTTACCAATAGCCTCTGTGTGCGGGCTACCGCGTGACGCTAAAAAAAATAAGAATATGTAAGTGCTATGATTGTGGGATCCATCGTCATTCGGGGGAATGATCACGTTTAAATGTTGTCTATATTACCACTCTTGTGATTTAATAAATGCTATTTAGGTTCGACATTTAATGCGCAATCTTTGTCTTTAACTTGAACGAAAAACTAATATTTGTTACAAAAGTAAAAGAAATTAAAAAAAAATATATTGCAAAATAACCATTGTGGACAGAGAGGGTAAGAAGCTACTTTATTTTCTTTGTAAGAATGTGTCACACAATTATTATTTCCATTTATTATGATATTTATTTCCGTTTGCCCATAGGGGTGAAGACACCTATAAAAGCCAGTGCAAAATAGCACAATTTTATTCCAAATCATAAATGAAACGAAAAATAAAATGAAAAATAGCGAAACAAAAGAACAACCCTCATTCCACTCTAAAAATCAATAAACCAATACATTAATACAACACAACCCAGATGTTAGTAATTTCCATTAATTCACCTCATCCAACATTATCCAACATTTCGCACTTCCTTGCACTTTACACCGTAGGTTCAGTCAAACAAAACAGCCTGACTGGAACCTGATTAATAGCTGGTACGATCCAATGAATACAGTTTAGATCTCGATATTTAGCAAGCAGATGCAGGCGGTGATAAATGATGCATTGAGCTGGAGTTTTACATTGCATTTGTCTTAATAGAAGAAGGTTGGGTGTGATTTAACATGTTACAAAAGTTAGTTTTGTGTTTTATTTAATATCAGGGCCATCGTCATGTTATTAATTATTTCTCTCAAATTTGGAAAGAAATCAGTATATAGAATGAAAGTTAGCGAAAAAAATAAATAAATAATTTAAAAACAGAGAGACTTAGAGACGAGAAACGTTTTCATACACCCAAAATCGCTTTGGATGGATGAATACGTATCACGATATATCTGGAAAAAAAAAGAAACTATACATATTATGTTACGATATTTTGTCTGCCACGACTACATAAATAAAAAAAATCTTATATATATGACCTATATTGTATAATATAAAATCTGATAGAAAAATTAATATTTTTTTCTAAGATCATACCCACAAAAATATAACAAAATAAGTGCCTATCACAGCAGAAATAACGGTGCTAGACCTCCAACGGCGTGGAGGGTCTTCCTTTGGGTCATTAGCGAAATCGCTCGCATTGTCCGGCGTGACCCCAACGCTCAGTGATTTGCATTGTATACACTGACTTATTGTCTAATGCTATGGATGTGGGCATGAAATTTACTCGTATGTGGCAAATAAAATATATGAGGTTTTCATTTTCTCGCTCTGGTAACAAATTATTGCGCATAATTGAGTTCTGCCACTCAACACTCTGTCTCCAAAAAAGAACTATCTGACCATATTATAAAGCAAATATCTCAAACAACACTTATCAACTAAGCATCAATGATACCAGGTATAATAGCCCTGATAGCATATGACGAGATGCACCATATCTCCCGATCACGCCAAATGAAGACACACAGCCCCGCGTAATGACTCTAGCGTAGGTGTTATTTCATATTAGACGTTATCCTGGACGAACATTATGTAGACAAACGGTTTTCATTACAAGCCTGACTGCCCTATTACGGCTACCTCCGTTCAAATATATCGTTTTATTTGGTATTTAATAGTGTTTAAGATTTGTTTGGTTATAAGATTTGCTTTTAATTTTTACTTTTGTTTAATTTTTTGTAGTTTACAATTAAATGGATAATATATAGAGGTCCATCGGAATGATTACGTTACGCTATCGTCTATCCTGTATCAGAAGCAATGAAAAGACTAAATTATAACAAAGTAAATATGTTATTATATAAAGTATTAGCATATTATTTCACAATTTTTTACTATTTTTCCAAAATATATCGTGTTAAATTTTACCCACAGCGTTGACATGTATTGAGACAAATGTAATTTTAGTTATTACCCACATTCCGTTCAATTTTTGAGATATTGCTTGTTGAGTGCGGAAATCAACGCTGCACTTTGCGTCGTCGCTGCACGTGCATTCAATAATTATTTTCTTTGAATGGTAATCGATCCCATCATTTTCCACCACGGAACTAATGCAATTTGAACACATGCTTAACTCAATTTCCGACCAAATGACACTAAAAATACTCTACAATATTCAATGATCACAAAATCCCTTCAGATCATTGAACCAGACAAGAATGGAAGCTAAACGTTTAGAAAGTTAGCACAGAAAGTTGTCATTACGAGAGTTCTATAAAACTTCAATAGATTGACCAACTGTCCCCTTTCCACCAGCCACGTAGAATGGGACAGCAGAGTCGAATACAGTCTCGTATATCTAGAAGGTACTATATGCACTATGGCCCCTGCACTGGCCACAAATTGAGTTACAAAACGATTCTTTCCCGCCCAACAGAGCGCCTCTCAAACTTTCACAAAGGATTTTTGTTGTGACAAAATAATGGTTGCGACGGGAGTTTTATGAAATTTAGCGTTTTGTGTGCAGCTAGTTATTTGATGGCGGCGGTGTGTGGCTTATTAATGTTTATGAAATGTTGCAATGGAAAATGAATTTATTTTCATTTTGTAGCATTAAGTTTCACCAATTCACTCAACAAGCGATGTCTCAAAAATGTTTGCAGAGAGTGGAGATAGGAGATAAGAAAAAAAAAATGAGAATGAGAGCGACTATTTTTAGTTAAAATCATATATTATTGATTGTAATCATTTCTCCAGAGGAGGAGGTAAATAGATTATCCACAGTATTCAATACTTATATTTTGATTTCATGTAAAATATATGAAACATTTTTCAAGTTTACGCCTCTCCCACATTAACCAGAGCTAAGACATTTTATTACTTAGAACTTTTCTTAATTTTTTTCTTACTTTGACAAGCACAGAGCCGTCAGTGGCAGCAGGTGACGTCAGCTCATGTTCGTTATCCCGCTTCATTACGACGTCCTCAAGGGCGAGGGACGATCCTTGTTACCTTTGTATTATTATATATTTACAATATATTTATATATTTTCTTGAGTGCTATATTTTTATGTAGAATAAATATAAGCTATATATCTTTCTACGTACGCACCTAATAGGTTCAATTGTCTCGTAGAGTATAATTTTTTTGATATTGCCTACTCAATAAGAACTCAAATTAAAATCTAGGGTAATATAAAAAAACCGATGAAGGACGTTCTTTTGGACTCTCCTTTGAGGGTTGGAACCCATTTCAAATTTGTTGGTCAACGAAAAATAGAATTTATCAATTTTAATTTTGTGGGCGTATATACTTAATTTGTATGAAATGAACTACAATTATAGCTTAGGTGACTGTAATTAATGGAAATCAGAATTTTATGAAATTATATTATAATTAAAAACAAACACAAAACGTCTTATGATTGTTTTTAGGTATAATCTCGTTTTTTTACTCTTTAACCTGTACAAAATATGTATGTGAAAAAACATCTGCAATCTTTTTTATAAATATAATATGAACTTTTAATTACCAACATTAAATACATTATGAAACTGTCTAAATTACTAAGAAATAAGAAAACAATACAAAGTGCGGAATTGAGATTCGGAAATTGAATATCAACACTAGCACGAGGTTCCCTTTGCCGACCTGCAGCGCGAAAATGTACAATAGCATCTAAATTGTTATGTTACAAAATATATTTGACTGTAGGCACCAAAGAATGGCCGACGCAAACTCAATTCAACCATTTACATAGGCAAAGAATGACGGACCGCGCGGGCGCGGTTCTAACGGAATTATTCAAAGTAGCGTCGTAGTTTTACAGGAAGTATAGCTTCGTTTTCGGTCTTAGTTTTTGTTGGGTAAATGATGATTCTTCGTGATGTTTGAAAGCTTAAGAGTTCTTGTAAGTTATGAATACTTTTGAATGTTATCATAATTATCTCGAATACAAAGCAAATAAGCATAGAAATCAAGCTCAATACAGATAGATTGACGGTCGGTAGTATTGTGTGGTCAGACAAAAATAAATATTTTTATGATATAACTAGCGGACGCGCGCAGCTTCGCCTGCTTATTTGCGACCTTAGGGATGCATGTTAATAAACAATAAAAGAGGTGTTAAATGAAATATTTTAATATTTAATTTATATTTCAAATTTTATAGAAATCGGTGGCGATTTAAAGATTTTTCCATATAAAATTTCAACCCTTTTTTAGCACTTTTAGGAGGTGTTTTCTAATAAACCACGAAACACGTGTTCAATGAAACCTTTTTAAGAGTCTTAATTTCAAATTTCATAAAAATCGGTGGCAATTTAAAAAAAATCCATACAAACTTTCAACCCCTATTTCACTCCTTTAGGGTTAAATCTTTTCAAAATCCCTTCTTAGTGCATGTCCAGATTATGAAAGTAAACATCTGTCCAAATTTCACGTTTCTACGCACAGCGGTTACGGCTGTGCGTGCGTCTTACCTCAGTCAGTGAGGACAAGTCCTTTTATATATATAGATACTAATTTCACGCTTACTTGGCAGAGGAACCTTGTTCATTTGTAGTTGTGGAACTCATGTGTTCCTCTTGTTACCAGAGAGGCGGAAAAAAATAATTCATTGCCCCGAATGTTAATCGAACCCACGATTGTCGCATTTACGAGTACATAAATACAGATTAAAACTTATATAATAAAATATTTCAAAATATTCATCGTCCACTTTACTTTACAACAAATATCTAAAACAAGACAATATCTGCTTACTGACATTTATTTCATACAATTTTCTACAATATAAACATTTTTAGAACAAAAATGTTCTATTCTAGTGACATCATGGAACAAACTCAATTGAAGCCCATTTACATAGGCGTCGTAACGGACGGAACTTGCAGTATATACAGTATTTTATAGGTAAAATGTTTATAAATTTTATTTCTTCATGTAAGCTACTATTGCATATGTAGAGATAATGTAGTGTTAAGATTCTCCGTTCTCCACTTTTTGTACAAATCGACATAAAATTTTACGTGTTTTTAGTGCTGTGTTTTTTGATATGCATGGCTAGTCTACTACCACTGCGTGATTCAGACTATTCTGCCTTATTTGAGAATGATAAAATCGATTCACATCAAAATTTTCTGGTAAAGTTGATGCCGTCGTAGAACAGCGTCTGACTATCAACGCAGTAGTTGTGGATTATACTCTCCTCTTTGGTAGACAAAGCGTGGCGTGGAGTATCACCACTAAGCTTACAGTATATTGAAAATTAGTGAAGAGCCAAATGGTAAATTTAAAGTGGTAAAAGCGTTGAGCTAGTTTTATTTTACCTTAATTCATCACACTTAAAAAATTTAACTATATGACTATGATAACATACTGGTAATTCTAATAATTATTATGAATTTCCTTTATTTATTCTTAATAATTCAAACAAAATTAAATCTATATTTAATCTTAAAAAGACCACGTAAGCTACCGATCTGTGCGATTTTCGAAGTGCATTCAAGTACTCTAATGAGACTTCAAGAAAACTGCGCGCCCCGCGGTGTCCGTCCGTCCTCCGCTCTCCCGTTGCTTTAGAGATTTATAACGTTTACCGAAAACTCTGTTTTCACCTTTTGGATATTAAATGTGTAGTATTTCGAGATAAATACAAATATTATATTATTTTAATGGTGTAGCTAGGATTATTATTTTATAAAATTTTCTTAATTGTTGTGTTTTGCAAATGTTTTAATTTCCTCGCTATGATAACAAGACAAAGCGCGGGGTTGGGCTTCGCCACTCAAAATGCTATCTCGAAAATTCTACAGAAAAAGGCAAGCGTAGTGTCATTAGACCAGACTCCCTCTGCCTAGGGCAGGCCTTGCGAGAATAAGCAAGAAGTTGCTTTTTTATTTTTACTAAATCTTAAGATGTGCCGTAGTATAGAATAAATGATGAAGTACTTGAAACAAATTACACTCGCACTTGGAGCAAATCAATTCGAAGGAATTTAAAGTGAATATAAGAATCTTCGAACAAATCATTACGACTCGTCTCATTAGCGATAATTCATTCGAGGACACTCGACCTGGTATCTGCGATGATCTTCGCTTCCTCCAAATTGTAAGTAATTACTCTAAAACAAACGGTTGGGTGAGAACTTAGACGCTGTATTTTGCGTTAAATTTATAAATAAAAAGTGCTTAAAACATAATTAGAACTAGATTAAACCTGATTTCGTCACCTTAATCGATCACCGAGCTTAAGAGAAAGGGCTCCGGACGTGACATTAATACCCCAACAGCTATTACTTATAATTCTCCATCAGAATATTAACGAAATGAACTTTTCACTTAAAACTTTTAACCGAATTTTCTTGCTCTAATGAGATTACTAATTATTATCGATCTCAAAGCGGCCGCTTAAACGTCGCTGTCAAGACGAGCTACGTAATTAATTCTAATATTTTCCTTCGCCCGTACTATAGGTTAAGTATTAAATGGAAATGGAAATATATTATTCACTGTATTTTCAACATTTGGGAAACGGAGTGTAAAAAATAAAGTTATAGAAAATTATATGGCTGATCTCTTTATTTTAAATGTTTCACATACATTTCAATTAATTGGAATTTACTATATTTTACTAAATATTACTATAATATATATTTCAAGGATTTACTTACGACTGATTTTTTTAGGCTAGCATGCCGCAGTCAGCATAGTCATCAATACGATTTTTTTTTATGGAATAAGGACAAGGCAAACGATCGTTCGAGTCACCTGATGGTGATCACCGCCGCCCACGACCCCGTGCAGCACCAGAGGAGCTGAAGGTGCGTTGCCGGCCTTTGAGGTGCCATAGACGCGCTTTTTGAAGGTATCCACCCATATCGTACCGACCTGGAGACACTGCCGGGAGTAGGCCATTCCACAGTTCGGTGGCGCGTGGTTCTCTGGGATTGAAATTATCTTAAATTGAATTGTTTTGATTTTTAATTTTCCGGCCTTGGTACGCAAATCGCGCCAATGGATAATGTCACTCAAGACGAAATTTGTTAGAGAGTGAAGTTTAAAGTAAATCACTTTGGTGAATTATTTTCGTTAATTCATAGTAAGAGACAAGGTTTTAATTCGTTTTCAATGTTATCGATTCTCACAATTACAACAGTTAATTAAAGATAATCGTTAAACCCTTTTATTAATGTCAATGAAAAGATATTGATAAATAGATATTTCGTTCTTTTACAATTATCTGTCGAAATTTTATATTTTATTTTACTGGATCTAATATAAATGATTAAGGCCAGTCGTGGCTTAGGAACACAACAATGTGACTAAGAACGCGACAGGTTTGTGTTTGATTCCCAGCCGAGGGAATGAAATATTTAATATCTTCATAATCTTGCTATAGTAACGAGGCAACGCGCGACGTTGAGCTGCGCCACTCAACACGCAATGCTGCAAAATGGGGAATAGAGTGACTTAACACTAGGTTCCCTCTGCCTATCCTCTGTGTGTGTTTTTTAAATATACTTGGAGCCGTGTATTGTAATGTACACATTTGTATATTTACACAATAAATGATGCGATACAGATATTATTACTTATTTTTTTGTAGTTTTATTAAAAAACTGATCTAGATTTTTTTACTTAAAATTTTGTCTTTGTATTTTTTTTATTATTTTACCATTGATCCTCAACTAAGTAATTAACTTCAATTCGCCAAAAACAATATAAATGTAACGTCTATTTAAAAGTTAATTTATAGCAGCAATCCGATTTAGATGAAACTATTTGAAACGTTATAATAATATGATTTATCAGTATTATTGTTCGGGCGCGCGAGTGGCGGGCCGCTCGGGCCGCGCGGGCCGCTCGGGCCGTGCGCCGCCTGCGCTGTTCGATACGTGGCTTACTTTGACAGGTGACAAATTTATTGCCTCTCAAAATTCAACATTTTAAGGTTTTATACGAGCGACCGTCCGACGACCGACGGCCGTTTTTAGGATAACTTTTATAATATTTGTTTTTGATATAGTTCATATAGAAAACGTCATTATTTGTTACTGTATGTGGTTTGATGACGCTATGGCTCAATTTCCACTAATCTGAGGTAACAAATGGTTTTTTTTTCGGTGTATACCATATGCTAACCTAGCAAGGTAGGAGATCGTTCCCTACTTTCCATCAAAATTTCAAGAAATTTTTGGATGGACTGCATTTTCAACAGAATTAGAAATATGCCTAAGTAAGTACGAAACAGAAAATAAAGACCCTTTAACTAAATAATCTGTATCAATCATGTAAAAGTGTAAAATGTATGCTTTAAATAAACTAGAACGTTTATGTTTAACCACAAGCTAATTGTGGTTAAAATTACCTCGTTTTTATCGAATTCCCGTTAAACATTTATTTTGGAAAATAACTCTAAATCTGCGACTTAAATTTCTAACCAGACGACAACAAACAGTAGCAAGTCAAAGAATATTCGTAAAAACCTTCCAATATTATCTACGGAATAGGTTTAATGTCTTATGAAGAATTGCCGTTCTAAGATAGAGCGAGGGACGTGAATGTGTGATTACGTTTCCCTCGGGAGTCGGTCTGTTCCGACTGCAGTTTAATTTTCTTATGGAATTTACATTTTACTTCTACAAAGGATTGCTTTGTACGGTGTCTATACTTACTTAGTTTTACACTGCATCCCGGATATAGTTAATCATTAAGTCCAATATTTTTTTATCTTCATATTTTATTCAAGTGTTATTTTAAATAATAAATGTCAAGTAAAAGTTTTAAATGCAATATATTGTTATAGACGTTAAAAGCATTGAAAAAAATTCGAATAGTGAGCAGTCAATGTTATAGTTTCTATTTACGTGGTAGAGTTAGTGTTTTAACAATACCTTTTATTTTTTTACCAACTTTTAAGCTGTGCTGTATTATTTTGTATCATCTAAATTTTCATTTTTAATAAAGCGAGTAAATGAAATTAATTCATTCACCCAGATGAAAATTCATTTAAAGAACTCAGACACTGTTACAGCCTCATCATCTCAAAATCGATAGTCGAAAATCTACTGACAGACAAGCCAAGCCATCATTTTATTAGTACAGATTAAGCCAGGTAAATTACATATTAATTATACCCAGTATACAGTACCGACACGGTATACCTGCAGGTATTCAGAAGTAATTAGCATACGTATGGCTGATTGCTGTAGGACGTTAACATTACTGTTAATGATTATATCTTTGCATTATGCAAAGCCCAAAATTGTAATTAATTTATAATGATATATGTATGTGTGAATCATGCAATTGATTGTATTAATCGCTATCGTATTATTATCTGTCTAATTGAAACATTAATTTGACTCATACTTTGTTTAAAAAACTGGATTACTGACATTTCATGTAGACATGAATACAATAATAAAGCATAACATTTGTTTTCCTCATATCGGGGTAGTTGGACAAAACCTAGTCTCACTGCATTCTTTACTTTATTTTGTGTTGTGTCGTGAAACTCAAGGAAATTATAATAATTCATTTCCAGAGCGGAAATCGAACCAATAACCAGGCATTTGTATCAAATTAAAAAATATTGTTATTAGAATAACTGTACTTAGGATTAAATTTCTGTATTAACATAATAATCGTAAATGATCATCAAAATGCACCTATATAATCACACTAAAGTGCTGTTGACTCTCGACTGCTAGCAAAACGATGCTTTTAAAAGGAATTGAAAGATTAGAATAAATCGTATAATAAAAATTTAATTATAATTAAATTTAACTTTTTAATTTTTCAATTCGACCTACTAGTTCGATTCGAACTACTAGTTCCCAAGATTAATACAGTCAACTAAACATTATACCTCACATACATACATATATTGAAAACAAAGACCAACTAAATTTAAGCGAAAGTAAATAAATCCATTACACATTGCAATAATTCAAAATACCACATCGTATTAATCAAGCTCAAACGTCTGAAAGATCGTGTGTTCTCGTCCGCTGGTAGTGGGAGTGGTGATGGTGATAGTGTCAGCGGGGTGTTTCTATAATATATTAGATAAATATACACGGTTGTACAAAAATACTGGCTTATAATCCAATTTTCAAATATTTTCTTCGCGTCACGTATATCTGTATGTAAACATTTGGAAAGCAAAGTGAATGGATACTTCAGTTGATCTTTGAGAACCAATGGTCGATGATACTAGAGGAAGATCACGAAAATTTATGAACACCTCCTGAATTACAGTCAGAGGCTGTATAAAGTGTAACTAAAATCGCTAAAACTCGAGCCGAACACGACCCCCTCCCCGTTACGTCCCGACAACGCGTGTTAATCAGACAGATCACGGGTAATTGCTGACTGGAGTGTGAAATGCGGGCTTAGCGATCAAATTATCTGCAGTTTCGTGTTGAATTATGCTTGATTAGAGGATCTTTCATTTTTCACTTTTATTTTACAAATATTTTACTTCTTATTTGTATTGGTCAGACTTAGAAAATTTTTTTTAAAGTTTTCAAAGCTTCTTTTTTATTCCATATATTTTTAGAAAATATAAAAAATTTCATCAAGCTACGTCGAAATTCTTATACGCTTGTTACAAATTATTTGAAGACCAACGGTACACCGGTTTTCAAGGGGCGTGAGTTCAAATCCCTCTAAGTTCAAACTTTTATGTTTTATAACAAGCGCGCTTAGATGATATTTGTTTTATATATGTACATATGCCATTGAGAAGAAATAAAACCAATAGCTTTGATGTGAATATTGTGTTATACGTATGCGTTATACATCTGTTACCTAAATTTATAACCACAAACCAATGTCACTTCCAAATCTCAGATGGAGAGGAAATCTTCAAGACACACGAAACAAAATATTTGGCAATTTAAAACGCTATAATGAGATTCGAACCCCAAACCATCGGTAACGAGGTATCGGTTGTAATAACGATTTGTAGCTATAATAGCGCCGCTCTGCGGGCGGTCTTACCGCGGCCTAATTGGCTACCCTGCTGTTAAGAACCCTACTATTTACTTATATATCTTGAAAATGTTCGTGAAAATACAAAAAGCCCTTAATGGAAGTCTGTTTTGTAAGAAAATATAAGAGTTTTTGTGTTTATTCTTTACTTTTTTAAGGCCGGAAAAGTATCTACTGCTAAGTTGATCAAGATTGGGTTAGAATATGCTACTATTCGTGTATATTTTTTGTTCCTGTCATGGTGCAGCGGGCAGTGGCGCAGCGTCTGAATGCAAACGCAACAATCGTGGATTCCCCAATCGAGGGAATAAATATTTTTTCTCTCTCTGGTAAGGAGGGTTGACTTCCGTTACTCTACAAGGAGTCACAATGCTGCCATACACTACCCAAGGAGGAGAAGCTTAGGAGGTGTGGAGGTTCCACATAAAATTTCAGCCTACTACGCTACATAGTTTCGACTATGTGTTGACTGCCTGTCTGTAATTCAGTAACGGAAGAGTTTAAATATAGCTTAACCACACATATGTGTATACTTAAACTTTAATATCAAAATGCATTGAAATACCAAAAGCACGCTCCACAAATATTTCACAATCCCTAGTTATTTGGTGTTTACTAATACATGTAGTACCGCTTCGAATACAAAGCGGGCACAATCTACGGCGTCTCATATTGTTATAGCGCCACCTGCGGCTCATCGCTCCGGCACGGCGATGGCTGAGTATTCGCGACTCTGTTCTCACCTTAATAGGGATAGCAACAAAAATATATTTTGTAAAATATATTGCTGATTTTAATTTTAGATTCAGTGCATGTTTCACTTTGGTTTTATAGTTCATTAAAAGTTATGTTTATGTATATGTTTAAATTTTATTTGAATGTACTAAATTTCTAATAATAATGTATATGTCAAGTGTGGCGTTGAATTTTGTCAACCACTACGTTATATCTCGAATTCAGGCGAACAGTGAAGAACGGATATTTTTGACTCTAGGACTTTTACTGTACTACACGCGGAATACAATGTAAAACTATTTTTTTAAATATTAGATTCCTTTTTTAGCATCACTATTACGAAAATTGCAGGATAGGTAGAGTCAAACTGGGAACCTAGCGTTAAAGTATATAGTTCCCTTTAAGAGACTTCCGTTCCTCACTTTCCACCAAATTGTGGATGATGGACGTGGCGGAACTCAATGCTGCGCCTTGCCTCGTTACCGGAAGTCGCGTTAACAGTCGCACGCTTATGCTCTGTACCACGACTAGCTTTAAATATAACATCTTTTTTAACTAAAATTAGAAAATCTTGAAACTATTTCCATGCCATCAGTACATACAACTAGCGTCGACTATTGTCTCTCTCGACGAGTGCGCCTCTAATTGATTCCACCCGCTCCGACCGATCACCTGTCTGCATTATTTATCACTATGCTTACTGGATATATGAATACTTGATTAAAGCAGCTTCACGCTTTATCCCGCATAGCATAACCAGCGACGCGGGGTAGAAGCGGGCCGAGGGAACGTATTAAGACTCTCTGTAACCCTACTTTCCGCAAAGTTTTCGAGATACTGCATGTTAAGTGTTAAAACTCAACAGTGCCGCCGCTTTTTCTTGGTACCGGAAATATTATATTATGATATTCATATGACGGATACCTTTTACATAAGTAAGAGTAAGACTCTGATAATAAAATATTTTTCTAATTTATTACTAATTATAATTGAACTTTGATACAGGAGGTAATGTGTAGGTGTTTATAGAATACCTTGTTGTTTCAGGCAGAGAAAATTTAGTGTTAAAACTCCTTTCTCCGCTTTTCACCTGAACTCGATTTATTACGTGCTGGTCACGAAATTAATGCCATGGTTTGCCTTAGCAGAGAGAAAAATTGAAATAATTCAGTCTTTCGATTTGGGATCGAGTCCTCTATCATATACAGGCTGTCCCAGGAGTCAACGATAAAACGAAAACAGGTGATAGACCAAGTCGTGGTCAGTTATGAGACACAGTTATGAGAAAAATATTTAAAAAAATCTTTGTCATGTATTTTTCATATTATATTGATTTTAAGACATATCGGAAAAACCGACATCCTGTGATGATTTTTCAAGTCCTTAGACTACAAATATTACTCGTTGTCCATTTTTTTTCTGTAATGTAATCTTGAGTAATCCTTCTGTGAACTACAGCTTAAGACAGAAACATACCTGCACCAGTTTTCAATAAATTGTCGTGTTTTTGCCAAACATTAAATTCAAATTATTTACTACACCCAACATAAACCGACTGTACTATGAAAAAAATGTACTGCACTGTATCCTGCAATCACAGACCACATCAGTGACCTCCCGCCACTTAGTCCAGACAACGCTTATCCGATCGTGATCGATGCCTCCAGACTCGTGCATGACGGATCTAAGAGACCTGAACTTTTCCGACTTAGAGGCTGGCCCAGGACTTATAAGGATAGTGTTCGAGTCCGGGCTCTCGCCTATATACTCGGTCTTTGTCACATTGTCAATATGCATTTCATTCATGGAGAATGGTTATGTAACGCTAATGCTGCAGCTAGAATGTATCGGAAAAGATACCTAAACGCTGAACGTCATCCCGATTATCGTGTATTTCGATTTTTCTCTCTTCAACAAAGAAGTAATCCATCAAGTACCGTACCATTTCGGAATCCAGATTAAATGCGCAAACTTTTAAAGCTACTTGCAAAATCAGTGCGGTACATTTTTTCATAGTACAATCGGTTTAAGTTGGGTATAGTCAATAATTTGAATTTAATGTTTGGCAAAAACATGATGATTTATTGAAAACTGGTGCAGGTATGTTTTAGTATTAAACTGTAGTTCACAGAAGGGTTACTCAAGATTACATTACAGAAAAAAAATGGACAACGAGTAATATTTGTATTCTTATTACTTGAAAAATCATCACAGGGTGTCGGTTTTTCGGATATTTCTTAAAATCAATATAATATGAAAAATACATGACAATTTTTTTTTTTATATTTTTCTCATAGCTGTGTCTCATAACTGACCACGACTTGGTCTATCACCTGTTTTCGTTTTATCGTTGACTCCTGGGACAGCCTGTATATATATATATATACACTGCTCAAACTGATTTTAAATTGTTTTATTGTACATTTTCATAAATATTTATTTAATTACCTACAAAAATAAATTTATCCGATAAAAGTAGATCCGATAATAGTATCATAATGTAGATACCGGTTCGAATTCGCATTAAAATATTTCAACTCTATATCAAAGTGTAAGAAATAAGAACGTAATATAAATGGATATTCATAGTATCAATATAGTAGATTAAGTAAACTGAAGGAGACCGTGTCTAAGGCGTGCTCCCGTGCCGGCTTAGCGATTCCATCGTCAATTGCACCGGCGAGTATTCAAAGGATCTCACTATTCAGAGATCACGACCGGTGCCTACGACGTGTGGTGCAAGCGACGGGAGGCTGTTCCAGTTTTTTCTTACAAAAATAAGTATCAAAATATTGTACAATATATAAACGTATTATATATTGTACAGGGCCATCGTAATTACAGTTTCAGATAATGTTTAAAGTTAAAAATGTAATAAACTACTTATTAGAATTATAATATAATAATAAGTATTCCGTTCTCCACCTTTCCCCCAATTCCCGAGACATTGCATATTGAGTGGTGGAATTCAACACCGCGCTGTTCCTTGGCGTGTGACTAGAGTGACGAAATGAAAATAATTCGTCCTATAAGTAGAAAGTATATATTCTTGGACATACTGCATCTCTTCTGAACCTACGGTCACCTTTTGCTGTATGCTGTTGGTCATCAGCTTGGTCTTTGCCATATTCATTTTTAGTCCAACCTCAAGGCTGGCTTTGCTTAGGTCAAATACCTGGGTCAAATAGTGTCCTTTCAGTGCCGACAAGACAAAGAAGTCGAAAGACGAATACAAAATGCCTGGAGGAGCTATTGGTCTATGGGTGACCTTATGAAAGGAGATCTTCCTCTGCGACATAAAAGACGACTAATGGACATGTGCATCCTCCCAGTACTCACCTATGGTGCCCAGACTTGGTCTTTGACAAACTCACAGAAGTCCGCCCTCAAGGTTTGCCAACGTGCGATGGAGCGCAGTATCTTAGGTGTCAAATTAATGGATAAAATCCGAAACACCCAACTGCGCTCTCGCACAAAAATCGTTGACGTGGGCATGAAAGCCGCTATGCTGAAATGGGACTGGGCCGGACACGTCTGCCGCTTGCCTGAAGAGTCTTGGGCGAAATCTTCTACCAGGTGGATCCCAAGCTCTAAAAGGAGAATTGGCAGACCAAAACGGAGATGGCGGGACGAGCTGGACCATTATAAACCTGACTGGTGCTCAATAGCGAAAAATAGACCAGAATGGAAGAAGTGGAGAGAGGCCTTTGCCCAACGATGGGATGGTGCAGGCTAGTTAAAAAAAAAAAAAAAAAAAGTAGAAAGTGATTGCACAACTTTCGAGTTTACATTCAGAAACTGTCACTGCACCACGAAGGCCTAATATAAAAACATACATAAATATTATATTTAAGAAAATACATAATTATATAAAAAAAAATAAAAAGTATGAGTAGCTAGTTCTCCTTGCGCCACACATTGAACTCAGGCGGTGACGGTAAAAAACCGTCTACTAGAGGTAACAACGGTTAGGTGTTCGTGAGACTGCCGGGAGCTTTGGAAGCTTTTGTTATTTAGCTTTCTTATCCATTCTATTACATTAACATTTTCTATTGGAATCTGGAATGATATGGATGGAATCGATCCTGAACAAATGTATGAAATGTTTTGTTTGGAAACTGAAAAAAAAGTCGTGTTTATTATAAAATTATTCCTTAAATTTTTATCGTTTATTCAATGGTATAATCTATATATTTTTTTAATAAAATGCCCTTTTCTGTACAATAAGTATTTTAAATAACAACATAACTTTTAAAAATTACAGATGTGTTTCATTTATATACTTAGGATGTGGATTCCTTTTAATTAGTACTCGGTTATTACATATTTAATTTTATCGTTTTGTGGTATCTCTTGCATGATTCATTGTTTTTTGGCAATTTTTTAAGGGAGTTTGTAGCCGTTAGCTTTTTAACCATATCAGGATCAAAAAAAGAAGAAAAGGGGCCCACAAACGCTAAACGCAACAGTTGTGAGTTCGATACCCTTTCGAGGAAACGAGTTATTATTAATGAAAATTAGCGCAGATTTGTAAACTTGTTTCTGGGTTAGAAATAAGTGGCTTTGTGAGGCTATATCTCACCTACACAAATGTGACACCGTAAATAAAATGGAGAAGACATTTCAAAAAATCTTGTCACCAGTCTTTAATGAACGCTCGACAATCACATCTCAATCAACTACTCTCAGCTCCATTCAATACACGTTTTAATGAAAAATTCCACCTCCACGTACTCTGTTAACGAAGTGCTTGCCGTATTCAAAGAAATGAAATGAAAAGTCATAATGAGCCCGCACTCTCCGCGTCTCGGGACTCTTGAGAAATTCTTTTAAACGCCCAAGATCCTGTATGGCTTGCGCTGAAATTTTAAACATATTTCACGTATAACTCAGTTTTTCTACAGTATTGAGACAATAGAACTTTTCAGTTTTAATATTGTAAGCTTTATGAGAAAGCTTTAGGCCGTTGGGGTGTAGCGGTACGGCGTCGGACTATATCCCACGTATAATAGGATAGGCAGAGGGAAAATGGGCACCAAGTATTGAGAGATTCCACTCTCATGTAAAATACTCCGTCTTATACTATTTTCTGGCGAATTCTTGGGACATTGCAATGTTAAGCAACGGATATTAAATATGTCTTTCTTCCGAGTTGGAATTGAACCTACAACCGTCGCATTTACATTCAGATGCCGTGCCGCTGGGTCAAAAATAATATATTTTCTAATGGTATTTATCATGCAATTATATTGTTACAGATATTCTAGGATTCATCATTTTAAAGGTAAGCGAATAAATATATTACAATCATCATTAATCTCTATAATATATTATATTAAAAAAAAAACTACCAATAATGTTGGTTAAATTCTCTAACCTCAGGAACGAATTGATTTGAATTGAATATTATTATTATTATTATAAGCCTTTATTGCTGAAAATTACATTTACATTATTCTAAAACTAAAGTGGTTTCTCTTTTTCAGCTTGTCCTTCGACAAAAGCCTCCTCTAAAGCTTTCCATTTTATTTTATTCTTCGCCACTCGTGTCCATGCTGGTCCAGCTATCTTTTTGAAATCGTCTTCCCAACGTGTAGCTGGTCTACCTTTACTTCTTCTGCTATCACGCGGGTACCATTCTGTAACAAGATGTGTCCACTTCTCTATCCTTTCTCTTAACATGTGTCCTGTCCACCTCCATTTAAGGCGTTTGTATGTTGTGTGTATGTTTTCAAATTTTGTTTTGCTCTTTATAATCTGTAATTTCACCTTGTCCTTTCTTTTCACCCCCATAATGCTTCTCTCCATTCCATTTTGACATATTTTGATTTTTTTAGTTTGTTTATCGTTCAATGACCAGGTTTGACATCCATATGATAAGCATGGCAAAACACATGTGTTAAACACTCTTCTTTTGTCTTTAATAGGCATATCCTTGTCCTTCAACACCTCACTCAATGACCAAAACCGTTTCCAACTGCTTGTTATTCTTCTATCTACTTCCTTTTGCATTGTATCTTCTGTAGACAATAGTTGACCTAGATATATGTATTCATTAACATATTTTATTTCCATTTGTCCATAATTTATTTTAATGTCTATTTTAGCCGAGTTTGTCATAACGTTCGTTTTTGCTGTGTTAATTGCTAAGCCTACTTTGGCACTTTCATCTGACAGTTGTTGTAGCATGTGTTCTAAGCTATCTGGGGTCTCCGAAAACAGTATAATATCGTCTGCAAAGCGTAGATGGTTAAGTTTTACTCCATTAATGTTGAGCCCAATGTCATCCCATCGCAAATTTCTAAACACCATTTCTAGAACTGCAGAGAATAATTTCGGTGATATTGGGTCTCCTTGTCTGACGCCTCTTTCGATGGGAAATTCTTCCCCTGTTCTTTCCAGTTTAACTTTGGCGCTACTTCTCAAATAGATTTTCTCTAGTATCCGGATATACTTAGCATGTACTCCCTGGCTTTCTAATGCCTTCCAGATGCTACTATGATCTATGGAGTCGAAAGCCTTGTTGAAATCAACGAACCCTAAGTAGTAGGCCTTATTGTATTCTTTGTACTTTTGAAGGACCTGCCTAACTACGTGGATATGGTCTATCGTCGAGAATTTGCTGCGAAAGCCCGCTTGCTCTTTCGGTTGGTTTTCGTCGAGTGCTACAGTAATCCGTGATAATATGATTTTTGAAAAGATCTTATAGATGTTCGACATCAAACTTATTGGTCTGTAGTTGCCTATATTTCCCTTGTCCCCTTTCTTGTGTAACAAGGTGATAGTGGATTTTGTCCAATCATTAGGAATGATTTCGGTTGCTAATATATCGTTGAATAAATTCGTTATGATGGGAGCGAGCACCGGCATTCCGTGTTTTATTATCTCATTAGATATTTGGTCTGAACCTGGGACTTTGTCTGATTTCTGTGTTTTTACAGCTTTCATTACTTCATCTAGTAATATTATGGGTACTAATTCTGAATGTTTAGTTGTTATGTAGTTTTGGTCGTCTATCTGTGATGTTTTTTGTCTTTGGTAAAGTGTTCTATAGTAGTCTGTGGCTATTTTGAGTATCTCTTGCCTATTACTTGAGGAGTGTCCATTTTTTGTTTTTATATTTGGTATTATTGTTTTCTTTTGATTCAATTCTTTTAGGGCTCTCTTGATTCCACCAGTTTTTTTAATAAAAGCTTTTATAGTTCTCTGCCTTTTTATTTTCCTGTCTTTTCTTATGTGCTCGTTTATCTTTTTGCTTAGTTCCGATATTTTCTCTATTGTCTGTTTATTTGAATTGAATAAGTACGTAAATATGTTACTACTATACATTTTAACGAGTAACTTTAGTCAGCTGCTACCTCAACTGCCCCACGAGCATACCGATGGCATATAAATTAATTAATGATGATTTTTTTATTCCTTTAATTATAGGCCGAAGTAATATAAAACGCTATGAAACTTAATTTTATCTAATTTATTTTTATTTCTTCTTTCTGTCAGACAGCTTTGGAAACATGGGGTTAGTTCCGCCACTCCACTCAGTGTCACAAAAAAATTGCCAATATTCATTATTTCCAATTCATATTATTTTCCCTGCTATACAAAAATTATGACTCTTCTTTCCCAAAAAAATATTGAAAATATTAATTAAGTAACCAATTATTTTTGGTAAGGTATGTAAGTATTACATAAAGTATTATAATATACAGACATTATACAGAACAGAGCATCCAAAGGAATTCAATGTTAATTGTATGTTTTAATTAAAAATTATTTGCCCTCTAAGTTGTTTATTCATACCCGGGCCGGGCCGGTAACGTCGGTAATTTTGTATTAATTTGTGCTGACTGCTGCCTCCTTGATTAAAGCCCCATTACGCCTTGTGAGGCCTTCAGGAGTACGAGTATATTGTTGGTAATCATTTTGTTAGGAAGAGTTGAGTTTGTTGAAAAAATTTTTGGTTATACTTATATTTTAGTATATGAACTTGATATTTTTAGTAGGAGACTTAGTGATATGACACTACGGCCTCCTTTTACCGTCAAGTTTTTTAGGATATTAGATGTTAAATGGCGGGTTTTAACATCGTGCTTTTTCCAGTAGAGTAGCGATTGGACCTACAATCAAGCGTATAGTTAGATGCTGTTCCACTATGTTACAACTTTATGTGTCACTACTTCTGCCACTAAATATGAATAAAAATACGTTTTAAAACGAAGTAACTAAATTATTTGGTAATTAAGCAACTATTTATGACGCGAGTATCTATCTGTATCGCGCCTATACATATTACGAGATGGAATCCAATAAGAGTGCGACGACAGAAAAGGAATTACAAATATAATATATTTGTTTTCCTCGACTAGAAATCGAACCCATATCCTATCACATTTACAATGGCACTCTTGTACCCCTGCGCCATTGTGGACCTCGTATCTATTACCAATAATAAAAATAAATTTTAATATAATTTCCAAGTTAAATTAAAAACAGTTTCCCTCTCATATTAATGTTCCTGTTCCGAACATACACCATAGAGAAGATGCTACCTTCCCTTTGCCGTTTTGAAATTTAATAAGCGTTTAACACTTCAAAGCCCGCGTAAAGCAATTTGGTGTAGTCGAAAAACAGCGCGTTTTCGGCTAGGAACGTAATTGGTTTAGAGTACCGGGCCTTGGTAAAAGATTAATTAGTGCTGTAAACAGCGTGGGTAGCGCTTTTCAGCGCTTTTTGGAATAGTGTGTAGAAAATAGTTTTTATCTCATTGATATAGAGATGCTGTGAGAGATGAGGTATGAGAGTAGTTTGCGTTTAACGCTAGGATAAGTTTCCCTCTTTACACGGTACCGCTGGTAATTTAATCATGGTTTTGAAGTTTAATGGGGTTTAAAAATGAAAAAAAAATGGCTAAGTGTGACATGGACTTATTTACTGAGGGTTCTGTACCAATTTTAGGTATGTAAGTCAAAAGAAACTTAAATAGGCGTGCGTATGTCCGTGTATTTATAATAATAATTTTTATCTTTAATGTAAATATACATTTCCATTTTCCATTTTTTATGTTTGTACTGTAAAGAAGTGAGAACTTACTTCTTGCCCAATTTCGTAAT
The DNA here is from genome assembly GCA_013403645.1 of Heliconius nattereri. Lineage (NCBI taxonomy): Eukaryota > Metazoa > Arthropoda > Insecta > Lepidoptera > Nymphalidae > Heliconius > Heliconius nattereri. The sequence goes on from JAAIXI010000236.1 coordinate 620,978, forward strand.
TATATGTAGGTCAACGGAAACGGTCTCCCAGTTTTTATAACATATCTAATAAAATTAACAAACTAAAGTTTGTTTTAGTTCATTTCATACAAAACGAGTTTTGTATGAAATGAATTAAAAATAAAAGTTGTATAGATTTTTTTTAATGAAATAAATAAATTACTTTTCGGATTTTTTCCTTTATTTGTATTAAAAGCTTTTATCACGTGCCAAATGTCATAACTAGTAGGTCTATGGGAAATATCTTTTAGGCTTTAATAACGCGCGAATTTCATACAAAATGCAGAAAAAACGATGCATAAACGCTCGTTTATTTAATTTTATTGTTAAGCATATCGAAACCGTCATGGCGCGACGGTAAACGTCTAACTATAAGCATTGTGAGTTTTCACTCGTGGGTATTAATTTCAATGCTCGCTCTGGCATTTATAATAGGCATAAGAGTCAAAACGCGGCGTTGGTTTCCGCACAGATTTGCATAGTGCGTTGATTTCGGAGCACTAAAGCTATACATGTCACGTGTGTACTCACCCCAATATCACGGTAACATCCATATTTTCATCTTTATATTATTACAAAGAAAAATATAACCCAAAATTATAAAATATCAAGAAAAAGGATATTCCATATGTAATTATTAATTCATATATACGCGTAACACGCTCTCACCGTCACGTCGGGTCCATCTGACTGCCCGGTATACACCCTGGGGGTAGGAATTACATATTTTATTGTGCGCCCCAATTTCATGATCCAATAATCGAAGCTGTTACTCTATTTTGGATAGAAGTGTTTGAGGTCGGACTGAAACAGCTATATTCGGATCCCTTTTATACATTTTCGGAAATATATAGATATAGATATATACGTATATTTTATAAAACATATAAAAGGATTCCAACCTGCAAACGATAGTGCCCTAATGGGAACAACGTGTCTTAACAGTAGATTCCTAGATTTCCTCTACCTACCCCACTATATGGTAAATACAACGTGAAACTAAAAAATAAAACGAAATCTCCGATTTTGTACAAGTAAAACGCTAATATCAACATGTAATACCGGCAAAGTATAAGACAACGCTTGTATATTGTACAAATATAATGATTAAAGAAGGCTCTCGCCGTAAGTTGCCTCATCTCCTCTACTCTGTCGGTCCCCCTCAAAAGGCACAGCTGTTTAATTATATACTATAGACAATTTCGCTGCAAGTTGCTCAGTTTTGAGTGAGGAGTGGTTTGATTCGTAGAGTGTTTGTATTGAGATATTTTGTATATTTTTTGTGCATATTTTACTTTTAAATACTTGAATATAATTATTTTTTTATATTCTTTATATTTTTTCGATAATAAATACCTAATATTTTCAATATCCAATAATTATGGTAAAATTATGTTTTATATTTTAGATTTTGCAATGTAGTTTTTTATAAAAAAATAGGTTTTGCCGTAAGTATTCAGATGGCATAAAGATATAGAATATACAAAATAAGATTATCTATTTACAAACGTTATTGTTATTTCAAATAATAATATATTTATGCATTACTTTAGTTTTCATTAAAAATTCTATTCTTTTTCCGCCATGTTAATAAATTAAAAAAAACTTAAACTATAGACTATAAAGTCACAATAATTTAATTTATCTATTAAACTCTGCCACTAAGCCCCACGCTACAACTAACGCCGCGCGTCAGCTGTCGCGTCGGTTGACCGCGCCGCTATAAATTCCAACACAATATTTGGGTGTCACTCCTGCGCGGGGCAGGAGTTTGGATATTGGACCGCTACGTATTACGAAAATGAAAAGTTTATGAAGCCATACTGGTGGGGATGAAACTTTGAATCCGTAAATAGTCAAAATAAACGTATCTGTAGTCTAGACAGATAAAACACGGCGTTGAGTCCCGCTATCCAAAAAATAGAAATAAAGAACGTTCAAAAAAGTCGCTTACTTGACTAAATACTAAATTTCAAATTTCAAAGTTCAGTGATTTGTCTGTGCGTTACCCCTAAGTTAAGGTGGAGTTTAATAAAATAACCTATAGATTAATCATTAAAGCTTATATAAACTACATTAAGTATGAAACAACACGGTCAGTGGATCCCAAGTATGAAATAAGAGGAGATATCTCGTTGTAATTTATCATGAGGATGTCTCTGTAATTTTTTCCCAACGTCGCGACCCTGTCCTGTAAATCACGACAATGCGACAAGTATTATGAAATAACTTGAGATACTAAAAAGTATGGGACAGAACTTCGTTTTAATGGTGATTAAGCTGTTTCCCTATAGATTATACAGTAGTGTGTCTGTTGCTTAAAATAATAAGATCGAATTCCCACTCAAAGAAATAAAATATTTGTTTAAATTTATATTTCCATTTCTTTGCTCTGGTGTCAAAGCAAATCGTGGCGTTGAGTTCCACCACTCAACATGCAATGCCTTCTGAATTCCGTGCCTCATGAAATCAGTTCTCTGGTCATCGTCTGCCTACTCTGCTGTGTGGGATACAGCATGAACCTGATTTAATTTTGATTTCTTTAAAGATCGAATAATATATACCTAATAATAAAAATATATATAATGATAAATATTGTCTAATCTTATAAAATAGTAAGAATTCTCCTCGATCAATGTTTAATAAAATTCAACCCAAACATATTTTCTCTAATCGAACTTTCAGTAGCTTCTAAGATTAGCATGTTTAAACAAATAAACTCTACAGCTTTATAATATCGGTATAGACATACAAATTTTATTGAAAGAAGATCTTCCATAGGGATTTCAAACGGCTTAATCTAAAGAAAAAAAGCTGGAAACAAATTAGATCTCTTGAGAAACACCATAAAATTACACCCAAAATGTTCCGCGTGCGTTACTTTTACGTTTACTGCTTTCGAAATAGAAATTGGACATTTAGCGGGAGTGTTATGACAGCTGTATTACGATCATTACTGCTTTTTACTAAGAATATACTTGTGTAAGCGCCCGTTGCCCTTAATTTTAGTGCTATTCGATTTTGTTTAAGAAACTTGTTGAATTTTACGTTGATTTTGTTAGATGTATTGGTTTGTATTTTTTATATCTTTGCTCATTTTATGAAGCTGAAGAGGCCGTGGGTTCGATCCCCACTCGAGGGATTTATTATTTATTAATATTTTCATTTCTTCATATTAAAAAAAGCCCGGCGTTGACTTCCGCCATTCAACACGCTATGTTCGAAAACCCTCGAAACATTCGACCACACTATAACACTAGGTTCCCTCTGTCTACCCTGCTGTGTGTGGGATACGGGAAATGAAATTCACCTAAACTTAATTTAAATATAGAGATGTAAAGAAGTTTTAACTAAAAGTATATTTTGAATATAAAACACTAAAATTTAAAACATTTAATATATAAAAGTTAAAATTCATCCAATCACATTTATAACTCCGTCGTCTTAACAGGGCTCTTCATTACACCTCCGACGAGGTAATTGCAGGGCTGACACACGCGAGCATAACCTCTTAATTTATTGAACGAAACTAATGAAATTCCTGAGCACAGTTTATTGCTGGAGACAGCCCTGTTTCGCAAGGTAACAATTTTGGATTCCAAATAGGGGTTGGTTTAATCGTTTCTTTAATTATTTAAGAATGAATACCTTGCGTTGTATTGAGATGAGCGGGATGCTGCAGATTTATCTGTAGATCCTCTTGTTTGTCGCCAAATCGTTATTGCCCTATTAAAGTTAAGTAGCGTCGTTCGCTTAGTTACGTGGTCGATGGTTAACGTTAATAGTAATTGACATAAATACTTTATAGCTTTATGTTGTGACTAGTGGACCCGGACGCGGCTACGCCTGCTTGAACTATAAGAATATTTATTAAGTATATTTATGAAATTATTTTCAGTTTTCAATAGAATTAGTAAGAAAATATAAGCCTAAATAATCAAAAAGAATAATAAGCAGAGACATATTATTAGAAAAAATATCTGAGTTATTGAAATGAACCAACAAAAGAAGTAAAAGTAACTAAAGGATATTCTTAATATTAGAAGAAGTACCTAAAGTTTTCCGTGCGTGCGTACATACTCGTAGATATCGACTCTATGATATAATTAAACATTTTTCTATATATTATTATTAAATAGGATATTTTTTACGAGCAATATCAAATAAAATAAGAAGAGGACCAAAGTGTATTTAAAATAAATAATAATACTTAAAAAATAACAATAGTTCGAAAATGTATGAAAATTTATAAAACCGTCAACGTTATCTGCCCGTTCGGGTCGGTCATACTCATACTATGCCGCCCGAAGGCTAGGTCATTTCGAATCAGTGACATCTCCTTAATTATTTATTAGAATGTTATACAGTAAACTATTATTTCAATCTAGATAAAATTCTGAAAGTGACTTTTATATTTATTTTTATACGGATGAATATCAAAATATAAGTTCATTTTGGGTGACGTTTTCTTAAAACAACAAACAAACTTTGCAAACCGTTGCTTAGCAACGACGGTTGTTATTAACATGGCAGAATAAATTGCATGTCAAATTAGACAGTATTTTAATTTATTAGTACATGTGTGTAATGTAATGTTATATAGCCTATAGCACTTCTGAAAAATGCAGCTTTCATACAAAACAAAAACATAGTAAATCGGACCAGTAGATCCAGAGATCTTAGCGTTCAAACAAACAACAAACAAACAAACAAACTCTTCCGCTTTATTATATAAGTATAGATAACATGGTAATTCTGTTTTTAGTGTTTTATATCAGACCTGTAGAGTTTTTTATGTATAACATGTAGCCTATTAAACATTCCCACAAATTCATACATTACGATGGTCCTTACGTATAAACGGACATGTCAGGAGACTGACTGACTGACCGTCTTGGACTTAAATAAATTTAAATAAAATTAGGAACATAAGTAGAATAATAAGATATAGTTTATATTTATAATTTTTATTTCATTTTTAAATAACAAAGCTAATGTTTATTTCGTTCTTTCGTAAATCTTATATTTTGGCAAGTCAAGAATTTAACTAAAGGGTAAAGATTATATTTAAACGCTCATATCCTCAAATTTTATAATAAAATATATTTAAAAATGACTGTTCTGTTCTATTTACTTTTTACAAGATAATCATATTTTTCACAAATTTTACAACCATAGTTCTACTATAAAGTTTATAGTAATATTCATAATATATATATAGACTATAGAAATAACTTTGTCACCCACTACGCTACTGATACTGTACGAAACAAGTCGTAAAATGGCGGCAGGTGTTCCAGCACTAAATTGTTCAGCTTATGTTTCTCGATCTGAATATTGATTTTAAGACCCCAGTTTATGTTTATATATAGATATTGGTTTATATTTGTGGCGTAGAGGCACAAGCGCGACTGTAAGTGCGACAGGCTGCGGGTACGTTTCTCACTCGAGGAAATAAAATATTTCAATTTCCTCGCTCTGGTAACGTGTACTCTGCTATGTGCGGGATACGACGTGAAGCTAAAAAAATATTATTTCATATATGTGCAATTTTAATTAATATGTAAAACTCTTCTTTTAATGAGTAACGAATACACTAACCACAGATGAAACTACTAAAATAAGAAAGATTAAATTGATATATAAAGTGAAGTGTACGGATACATTATGAAACTAATTCTTGGAATTCTTACTATAAATTTAATTTATGGTTATATATAAAACACATTTGACACCGAATACAATGAAATATTTATAGTGGGTAAAGATATTAATAAGAGATAGGTATACCTAATAAGTCTATCTATCTACTCATTTCTAGAAGGTACTTCGAAGACTCAGACATCGTGTGTCATAGATAAATGAAAAGATTTGTCAGAATGAAATTTGAACTTCTTACTTTTAAAGTAACTCACAATTTTAAGCGCTTTAAAAACGCTTCTTACACATTTTTTCGTCATAAAAGTGAAAGCATAATTTTTATTTAATGATAAGATAACTTTTAAAACATTTTTAACCAGATTACTTAAAAAACGCTGAATCCCATAAAAAAGTTTGATCATAACATAATATTTCCACTTAAAAATCACCAAAAAAAAATATCTCGACTAAAGAAAACGATGAACATCTTTAATTGAGTACTTAATATTTTCTCTAAGAAAAACAAACTTTTCAACTCCTAAGCCCCCGAAGACCGTCCACCGTTTAATAATTGAGAGAATGAAAGAAGGCGTCTTTTATCGTCCCCCTTTCCGATTACTTTGATTTTTGCAACATTAGCACATCGCCCCCGCTGCAGAGAGGTTCTGTTAATGAATCATCGTCAATCGTTAAATTATTTGCTCTGTGAAAGTTTAGTTGAGGACGCAAGGGATTGGTAATAAGCGGAACATTTTAATATTGATAAAATATATTTGTGATGTTTTTTATGCAGCAGTTTACTTGTTACTTTTGATAAGTGAACTGCTAAAACTAACTGTAATATTGAGGTTGTAGCGTGATGTAATATTACCTATAGTCTTCGTCGGTAAAAGGACTGTCCTAGCTATTAGTTTCTGAGATAAGCGTGTCCCACCAAACAAACTCTTCAGCTGAATAATATCAAGTGCTAGTGACTCAAACATACTACATACTACATATAAACGCGGCTTCGCGTTTATTAAATAAGTTATATATGTTAATAACATTTAAAAAAAAAAAAAAAATGTCGGTAGGGGTCTCATCCAACCCCTCTAGAATAAGCTCTAGATATAAGTACAGTTTAAATTGTCCCAAAATTAAGTACGCCACATTTAAATAGCTTTCATCCACGGGCAACTATGCGCCCGTGGATGTAACTGTTAAAATAAAATAAAAAAAAAATTAAAAAAAAAAAAAAAAAACGCGGCTTCGCGGTTTATATAAATGTGGTCAGTAGTTAAGTGAACGCGTGAAAGCGGCACAAATGTCTATCCTCACCGTCTTCCACAATCATAATATTAGTAGGATTAGAAGGATAGATTCAGAAACTGCTATCCTCTATAACTTGACACGGCCGCCGGCTTGACATTTCTATCCCCTTCCCATTACGCGGCATTTTGTTCAGATATCATTGTTTAGCGAGAAATTTTAATTAAGCTTACACTTAAATTGTGCTCGCGAATTTTCTTCATGTGAAAATAAGCAATTACTTTCGTTTGATAAATACTTAAAATAAATTTCAAGTAAAAGAGAAAGTTATTTTAAGCCTCTTTATTCGTTTACCTTTTGAACGGCAATTCGTTGGTGATGATAAAGTGCGTCAAATATTTTTTTGAGAATCATATTTTGTGTTAGTTAATTAAATCCAATACTTAGATTTAGTATCAAATTTTAACACATAACTTTATATTTCCATTCCAACCTTACATTCCATGATTTTTACTTTAGATATTTATTCCATATATGTTGATATCGATTTTGCTTATTCTTGTATTTACATAAAAGTAACTAATAAATTTGTCTATTCATATTAAGACGCATATAGTTACGTAGTGGCTCATGCACCTAGGAACTCACATGTCTAATTTCAGCGTTCAGCGTTCAAGAAATGTCCTATATGTACGTAACTACATAAATAAACTTGAAAATGTAGCATATTGGAAAAATCATTACCGTTACGAAAACCATTTCACCTTGCCACTATCAGAATCAGTTTGTTTAATATAAACAATAAAAAAATACTGAAAAATATGACTTAAGAAGGTAGAATTAAAAGTTTTCAAAAATATAACTCTCGTGTAAAAGTTAGTTGGGCAGTTGAAACAGTGCAGTTGCAAAGTTTAAGCAGTAAATAACTGTAAAAATACATAAACCGGGTTGTATACAAGTTGCTCGGCTACTTCGCTGTTCAAAGTAAGTATCATGAGATAAAGTGCTAAAATCAAGAATAAAGGAATCTCGTTCTGCTGATTTTGTGACTTTGTAATGCTAATATTATAGTTACTTTTTTGATATGGATATAGTATAGAGTATTATGTGTTGAGTTCTGCCACTCAACACGCAGTGCCTCCAGAATTCGGCGAAGAGTGGGAAGCGGGGTGTCTTAGCACTGGGTTCCCTCTGCCTACCTACCTACCTGCTGTGTGCGGGATACAGCGTGAAGCTGATTTTTTTTTATATAGTATATTCCATTTTGAGTTTCTCTGTAATGATTGAAAGGTACTGGTAAGCTAAGCGATTAAATCTCAAAGTAATGTAACCTAAAGGTTGTACCAAGATAAGCATACGATAACTGCACTGGATTCGAATGAATCGTTTTTATCTATTATAATATAACAAAACGAAGATAATATAAAAATCTATAATAACAAAACCAAAAGGTAAGCCAAATTTCTTTTTTCCGAAAGACTTTTTATATTTTCAATCAGCCTCTGTCCAGAGCGCTGACCCTTCCCAAAGTAGTTAAGGTAAAATGCTTAGGTCTGATAAAGCTTAATATTCACTATTGAATTGTTGACGCTGCTATTCGATCTCTATCCACTTTGCTTTTGTGGTTTGTCTGTCTGGTGTGGGGTAAGAGCCTTAGTTTTGATTGAGGGTTGTTTAAAAATATGTTTACTTTATGAAAATTATATAAATATAAGAAAATTTACACCGTTAGTCCCGACTGGTTGTGGGTCGATTCTCATTCGAGGAAATAAAATATTTAACATTTTTAAAGTGCTATTCCACATTTAATTATTCTTAAGTAAAAAAGAAAAATACTTATTAAGAAAACGTATAAAAATCTCGCTACGTACAATTTTTTATATAAAAAATTGTACGTATTGTACGTAAATATAAATATTAAACTTTATTTTATTCTTAATAAATAATAACATATTCATTTCTTCGCTGTAGTATCAAGACAAAGCGCGGTGTAGTAGGGAACGTAAGTGTCTTAATAGGAACCGACTCTCTTAACACTTTATTCTGAGGTTCCTTCTGCCTGCCCTGCTATGTACGAGATACATAGTAAGACTAAAAAAAAAAACAACGTAATATAATAAATTCTTTTTTTATTAAAATTTTATGAATATATTACCTACCTTTATTAATATATATACGACGTATCGTAACTAGTACAGAATTATCCAGTAACACGACGAGCACTAAGGCCCAAAGAGCCATTCTATGCAATCAGAGGATTAATTGTGTAGATTACTAGCGCCACTTCGACGCCTCAGATCGCACTTTGAATGTACAGATGTACCTTAATATACATATATTATATGTATATTTATTATATGTAAATGATTATCAATAGTATAACAGAGGACCGTCGTGGTGCAGCGGTATGTCTATAAACGCGACGGTTGTTGATTCGATTTTCAGTCGAGAATAAATTCGTATTAAGTAATTTTTCTTCTTCTTCGTCTTGGTAATAAGACAAAGAGCAGCGTTGGATTTCGCCATTCAATAAGCAATTTCTTCAAAAATGGACCGAAAATACACATGGTGCTTGAGGGTTTTTATTCTTGTTGAGAAATATTTTTTTAGATTGCTCGTTAAAAATTGAAAAAATTATATAAAATTGATATAATGTATTAAAAAAAGCCATCGAAAGGTACATACACCTTATATTATTATATTTTTTCAGCTAAAATAAATGATCTTTGAATAGATTAAAATTATGAAAAGTCCTTAATTCAGAACAACTTTTTTAAATAAAAAGAAATTGAAAAGATTTTTTTCTCAGACGGATAAAACAATTATTTTACTCACAAATGGACTAATTAAGTTGTGAGTTTCTGAAATGTCATTCAACTTTTTTAAGATTTAAAAATTATTTTATCAATTATCTAGTAAAACTATGAGGTCTTTAATAAAAAAAGCATTACATATTTTTTAATGTAAAAGTTAAATTTATTTCTCTTCTTGACAGACATGTAGAACATATTCATATAAAATACTAAAATTTATAGTTATGTATCCTTATATGGGCATCTCTGACATATAAAGTAAGAATCCCACTGCATTTTTTATCCTAAGAATATTCTACGGGTCTTATCCACAGAACATTTGGCTGCTAAACCTTTAGTTAGGCTAACCCCAATATATCTTTAAACCATAATTATATAACAAGTGATAAAGTTTTTGTCACTATTATATAGCAGGTTAATCAGAGTTTTGAGACACTTCCTTATACATCTTTCGCCTAATATTCCAGACTATGTGCGTGATTAGGACTATAAGTAACAAGGTCGTAAAAATAAAAATATGTTATCCCTCGAGTGAGATTTGAGCCCACAACCATCATGTTCCATAAGTCCCACTGACCACACGCACCAATGAATTAAAAATATATATATAAGAAAATACGTTTAGGCGAGAGTGAATTTACTAAATATATCTCTTTTGTTTCCGTGTTATTGTGATTGAAAGCAACAAACAATACTACATAACAATAAGTAAATTATATGATCTGCGGATATCGTTTTCGTCGGACGTGCTTATTACAGATATAGCGATTTTCATGGTACAAAATAATAAAAAGAATAAACACAAAATAATAAAAAATCTAAAATTTTATGTTTTAAAGTGATTAACAGCGACCTTCGTGGTGCGGTAGTCTCTGTCCACTCGACGGCTGTGGGTTTGATGTCTTATTTCTTGCTAGAAAAAAGGTGTAAAATGGGAACGGAGTTCCTCATTAAAACCTCATAGTGTTCCTCATCAATTGCTGGTGGCCAGGGCTGCGGGTAGCAAGGAATTCTTTGGGCTACGTGAATGTCAGCGCTGCGAGCTTTCTACATGAAGCTTACTTGCAAACTATACTATGCGGGAAAAACGTAAACCTGAAGCTATACAGTATATTCTGTTTATTTTGGTCATTATTACGTCAGGTATCTGCTAGATATTGAGGCCGGTCGTTGACTGTGGCACGAATTGTGACTGTAAACGCGACAGGTTGATGGTTCAATAACCACTAAAGGAAATATAATATTTAATATTTTGTAGTCGGGGCTGAGCGTAGCGTTAAATTCCCCTTCTTAACACCCGATGCCTCCAGAATTCTTAACTGTGTGCGAGATACAGCGTGAATCGCAAAAAAATCATTAAGCATAACCTAAATTCTTAAGCAAATGAGTAAGCTATATTGCCTTATCAGAATAAATCAATTTTAATGATTTCACTTTGTAATAATTTTCGACTAAATCAAAAAATATAAATTATAATTATTATGAAAATAAATCGCTCATCACTCCTACCTTAGTTACTAAGGATCAGTCAGGATAGGCGTGTAAAAAGCCGGGGCGCAATGCATGCCAATTCTTGCGCGCCGGACAGCACCGGACTTGTATGGTTAGCAAAGAAACAAAGGGAGTTATTATTCTTATGTTATTTTTTTTGACTCATAAAAATTTTGAAGACACTCTAATTTAGGTTTTTAAATCCGACAGTACTAAATGTATCACAGTATAAAATAAAACCATATTTTTATGACATTATTACAGACACTATAGTATGTGTTGTGTGCAACTTATGTCTCTTTGTAAAAATATATTAAAAATATTTGTTTATTTCATGTCAATATAGAATTAAAGTTCTCGGTCAGAAATCAGAAAATTATATCTTTTTTGCATTATTTTTTTTTAAATATACAAAATATTTAAAACTAACCAAAAAAAAATACTCCTAAACAAAATTCATTTAAGTCATAATATGTTCAATACGTAATTTTTACTTTGCCCAAAGGAATTTTCTGTCTGTACCTACCGTGACCGGTGTGCGAATCAAGCCGGGTTTCAATTTGCCGTCGCCCCCTGGACTGGGGATGCAACTACCTACTATTTCACAACTTAGCTCCCTTAAAGGGACTTAGATTTTTTTTTCTTTTTTATACTTGGCTTGGCTAGGATCTCTTTATATTTGAAAGATTGTAGAGGTATATGTAGTAGATATATTTTGTGTTATAAATTTTCTTAAAATTTGTTAATACAAGGAAAGTAATAATTATAGTGAATAATCAGCAAATAATAAAACAAATATTTATAAATTATCAGCTTGTAAGATTAAATAATGTTATAGGATGTTTCTCCCTTGTAAAGTTTATGTATAGGCTTCTATAGAGGACGTCGTGGCAATAGGATGAGGTCTAACTGTACCCGCTATGAATGTGGGTTGAATGCCCACTCAGGTATTAATTAATCACTCTTATTATTTATATTATTATTACAAGATGTCTTGAAATATTTGGCGATAAGTTTCCCATTTTAGTGGTACGAGTATGAAGTGTCTTAACAGCAGGTTCAAATGCTTGAAGCTGATAAAAACAAATCAGCTACTTAATCACGTATGCCCAGTTGTTATAACGATATCTATTTATAAAGTTTGAAAGACACAAAAGTAAACTTTGAAATTATTCCAACCAATCTAATTATCACAGTCTGTTGAAATTCAATGAATGTATTAAAATTGAATATGTAACAAGATAAATATATAAATTTTACGAAAAGCTCAATTTAATTAGTATAAGCTGGATACTCTATAAAATTTCGGAGAAAAAATGTATTTTTAATTATAATTGTCTTAATCTTAATAAAGATTTATTAGAAGACTTATGACGCAACAGTGAGTGGTAAGTAAGCACATGGAGACCTTGTTTCACAAGAACTGTGGCGTTTGCCACACACTCAGTTCTCTCTGGCTACTCTAGGAATAAAGCGTGAAGTTAAGTGAAAAAAAAAAGATTATGAGTTAATGGTATATCACTCAACGTAAATTATTATAAGTCGAGTGCCCATTGTCTCTGTTTTTATTATAATAAAAATATATTAAAATTTTCTCATATTTTCACTTAAAGTTTTTAAATTTCTACATACAAAATTCGAAGTCATGCCGAGATTTCTCCTTTAGGTTACAAAAATCATCCCAGCAATATATTTTCGATATGAAATGTAAATTCTTATTTATGGTAAGGATTCTAGGTTCGGGTGTAAATTGTCGCTAGCAATATCGAATATTTGGAACGGATGTCGAACTGAATATTTTTAGTGCGATTTACGATATTATTGAAAGGCGTTTGGACTAATTTTATGACTTTAATCCTGCGAATTGCATATATAGTGCTGTTATATGTTTATCCTACATAAATTATAGAGTAAAATGTGGTGGTTTTTGAGTTTTTTTACTCCAAAACAACAAAGAAATGTTATAAGTTGACATAGTTGTTGTCCAAAAAGGGAACGACTGATTTTGATTTTAGTTTTCTTGTTTGAAAAGTGACTTAATTGCAAACTTTTAAGCTATGATTCAAGAAAATATCATCAGCCATTTAAAGATTATTTTTTTTTTTAAACTAGTTTTTAATAATCAATTATATTTGTTAAGTATGATAAACAAAAACGCTTTATCTTCTTACCGGACTTATAATGGAGATATAACAAAAACAATATCTTAAACATTGAACAGTCGGGCATATCTAAACTAGGCCGCGATGATTTTTGTTCTAATATTTTTTCCTTAACACCGTATTAATTAGTAGTTTCGTTCAAAATCTCCACTTGATTTACTATAGAATGCCTTGAAAGTGATTTTATAAGCAATGTTCAATCCCTCAATCCTTTACGAATCGTTCAAAAGTTTTCATTACTGGGTGAAACTAGAACCAAATAAAGCCGAACTAAAGTAGTTAGCGGAGTGTTGGGAATATTTCAAAAGTTGGATTTGTTTTAACAGTTCGCACTAGAGTAGGCTGTATAGATTCTTGTTTATACTTCTATTTACTTTTAAATATAGTACCTACTTCACATTTCCATTCTTCTACAAATGGAATATCTAAAAATAGATTATTTTTTCAATATGTATCACTAGTTCCTGTGTTAAGCGAGTTATTTTTTATCTTCAAACTGAATCTTGCAAAAACATAACTTAGTATAAGTTAAGGAAGTGTACCTACTAAAACTTGACAGTACACAATTAGGTTTCTATAAGTCCCTATAGGTAATCCCCTATAAGATTGTTCACTAATTCCTAATCATTAGGGATTTGCGCATTCTTTTTTTATCATCATCATCATCAACTTAATAATGTCACCAGATGATACTTACAAGTACTAAATATATAATTATTACATGAAGTTATATGAAATACGAGTACATAGAGCGTGCCTAAATAATTAAAAGTTGTCTCTCTATTTCCATGGGATTCCATCATTAGATCATGATTTGGTGGTAATGAGTGGGAAAGTATGCTCTTTCAAACAAAAATCTTTTATAAATCAGTCCTCGAATGACAAAGAAATCGACGGACTAACATAAAAACACAACAAATAATCAGCTAAAAGTATCAATTAAATTAACCAAAAATCCTCCAAATTTAATCAACTACACGAATAACTTATATCGTTCGACAAACCATCCTACTTGCTACGTCACAATCGATCTTCGTCGTGTTGAGATTTACGGCCGTCACGTTGCATATTGCTGGCGCGTTTGACGAGAGCGACGGGCCGACGCGTGCGGCGCCGCAATGGACTGTCAAGTTGAGATTGCATTTAATTTATAGCTTGGAGATTTGGATGTGATGTGGAAATATGATTTAATATTTTAACTTGAGGCTGTAGAAATGACGTTTGTGGTTCGATTCTCACTTGAGGAAGATAGCACGACGTTTCAAACGCAATGTTCTGAAATTTAGATGGAAAGTGGAGAACGGATCCTCCTAATACTAGGGCTCATCATGCATATAGCATAGCAGGGTTGGTAGTGGGATCCGACAACCTACGTATCTACTATAAAAATCTATTTCATGCTGTATCCCGCATTTAGCAGTATACGCGGAGGGAACCTAATGTTAAGAGACACTGTTCCCCATTTTCGGCTGAATTCTGGGAGATATTGCATGTTGGGTGACAGAACCCAACGCCGCGCTGCGAAGCGAATAAATTAAATAATTAAATATTGCGCTACAACGACGCTACGGACCTCTAATAGTATTTTATAATGTATCAACAGACTCTCAAAAACACAATTGAATAGACAAAACTTTTTTCAAATCCAAGAGGTCAAGAGGTAACATATTTTTTCTCTAAAGATGACTCTCAAAATCCTTTACACTCATCTTTTGTTGTATAACAAAAGGATTGATGTCAAAGATCATTTCCTAAGATTCAAATACTCGTTACACTAGTTTTTATAACGAGATGACAGTTTCGTATGGATTATTTATTACTAGTCGTTGCCCGCAACTTCGCCGGATCTTTAAGACTTAAAGCGGAAAATTTCATAATTTTTGATACCTATTCATCCTAAATTTCTAAGTTTATTAGTTTTGTCTGCGCGTTGTATAACAGTCACTTTATTTTTGTAAGTAATTGTATTTCTACAACTACTTTAAGTAAGTTAACACTAGAAGCGCCGCCGTCCCATTTTTGTCCCAAACGCAAGTTCGATTGTATATAACTTTGAGACTTTTTGGCTATTACCAATTTTACACCTTTATTTAATTAAAAATATAAATAATTTTATAGCAGTCATACTTTTTGAAAAAAAATATGACTTACCTAGAACTGCCGCTGGGTCATTGTTGTCCCGTCATTATTATTTTATTATTTGAAGGTATAATTTGACATATTTTCATGCCTCGGGGACGAGGTGGAGGTGAAAGGGCGATGCGGGGGCGGAAAAATATTAAATAATAGCTAAACCTATTATCAATATAATTAGTCAATGTGTAAGTTTTTAGGGTTTTGTAGCTTTTAAAGAAAATAAAAACCCTTGTAAGTCCATTTTTTGTCCATCCGTCTGTCTGTACCTTTATCTCAGGAATTATCTAAGCTAGGCTTGAATTTGAGAAAAACACTCGATACCAAATGTGGGCAATTGTATGGTAGGGTAGGGAACCTGGGAACCTAGTGCTACGCACTCCGCTGGCATTTTCCGCCGAATTCTGGAGGCATTACCACGCAATGTTATAAATAATCTGTGATGTGAAGAATATATTAATGCATTACTAGGCCTAATAATAATATTAACTAATTTCAATAACTTATAATTTTATGAGAGTTATTCAGTTAGCTATCACGACCTTAGAACGTATTTGAAATATTTGATTCTTTCTTTGTGTTTTGTTTTTTGGTACTTTTATGTTTGTTAAAGAATAAGAATTGATTGTTAAAGATGGTCTACATATTTTACGAATTATTTTCATAATATTTTTTTTGTATTATACCAACAAACAACATAATAAGTAGAATGCGACAAATTTGTCACGACGGCGGTTCAAGGCGGGTCTCAGTCTTCGGCACTTCTAGTGTTAACAAATAAAAATAAAACCGGAAATTGGGCGGTGGCTTGAAAAATAATACAGATTTATTTTTAAAAATTCTAATTTATACCATAAATTTGGACTCCATACCAACCAAAAATATCATAAAGTCGAATTGCCAACATCATATTCAAATGTCGGTTAAACCAGGAATGTGATGATAAACTCACAGCATTTTTGAATACAAAAAGCCCTCCCCTAACTTCTGCTAACATTGTAATAACTCCAAACTTAGTGGACCGGCCTCCTCTGAAACAATGAAAGTGAAAAAAATTTCGTATAAAAAAATGCTTTATCTCAAGATATCTTATTCATTGCCACAAGTTCTTTTTTGTAACCAAATAAACTCCTGTATAAATCTACATAATAATGACCGGGTGGAGTACGGACTTAGTTGATTGGATAAGAATTTTGGATATTTTTCTTGTTGTTTAATATTTCTGAACTAGTTTTGTTTAAGAATGATAATTGTGGTGATAGTTTTGCTAAGTTGTATTTCGTTTATGATAGTGGGATTTATTATTATCATTCCTTCTTTCCCTCTTGAAGCTCGAAGTACTCCAATATCCGCTTTCCGTCCGAGTTTGAGACTCAATTATATAGACATTATATTAAGTGGAGGAGCTCAACACCGCGCTTAGTCTTGTCTTAGTGGAAATCAAAAATATTTCCACATACTTTTCAAGGGTTATAACTTTAATCTAGCGGCTATAAAACCCGCGTTTCTTGAACACCGTACATTTTCTAAAACACTTTCGTTTATAAAAAAACCCAAACACACAATTCCACTACTACTTACTATTCGCTTTTCACAACGCTTTTCACAATCAATCATACTAACAAAGACTTTTGTTGAACCTGAGCCTAACAAATTATACATTTAAACTGTGATAATGTATATAAATACTTTAAAACCTACAAATTGCATCGATAAGAGCAACTCGGTACAAAGCCCTATGAAAAATGGCGGGGCTTAACCCTTCAGGGGCACGTCGGGGCAGGTAATTAGTGACAATTTGTTATACACGGCGTGATGTAGACGTAGACGTCAGACGACGTAGCTTATAGGACAAGTCATTGTAATATCAATGCATCATATTATATATTCTTTATGTTTAGAATTTTTTACTGTTTTTGAGAGCAAGGTAAGATAAGCTTGAGATGAATATATAAATATATTTTTTTATTTTTTCAGCTTCGTGCTATAGCCCGCATAAGCAGGCTTTTTTGCTGTGTGATCCCGGCCTAGAATAGGATCACCCTGGTACTGATGGTGTCGTAAGAGGCGACTGAAGTACGTGTGGTAGAGTCACGTCGCCAGCAATGGCAACACGCATGGGCAGACTCGACCGGATCATTACCACCCCCGGCATTTAAAACCGGCGTTAAGTAGTGGCTTAATGCCACTGCGTTTCGCATTAGGTAATGCCGGGCTCCGGAGCCCAACCCCCACCCCTCCCTGGAATATGAAAGCGGCACATAAAGAGAAACTACCCCAGGAGGGTACCAGCACCTCCGGTGCTGGAGAATCCCTCCCTGAGTTCTCAAACTCAGGCTGCCCTTCGAATTCTGGGGAGGGCAAAGTACCGCGCACAGGACAAAATTTCAAACAAGGCAAACGTGACGTACGCCCCACGGCAACCCCTACCACACTAAACGTGGACTTTTGCAATATCAGGGGTCTTCACTCCAACCTGAATGCCGTCCACCACCATCTTGAGACGGCACGGCCGGCCTTGTTATTTCTGACGGAGACTCAAATTGTCCGACCGAGCGACACAGCCTACCTCCAATACCCCGGCTACAAAATAGAACATAACTTTATGCCTCATGCCGGGGTCGCTGTGTTCGTAAGGGAGGACCTGAGTTTCCGTCGTCTTGCAAATTTTGAAGGTCGGGACCTGTCTACTATCTGGCTCCGTGTAGANAAAAAAAAAAAAAAAAAAAAAAAAAAAAAAAAAAAAAAAAAAAAAAAAAAAAAAAAAAAAAAAAAAAAAAAAAAAAAAAAAAAAAAAAAAAAAAAAAAAAAAAAAAAAAAAAAAAAAAAAAAAAAAAAAAAAAAAAAAAAAAAAAAAAAAAAAAAAAAAAAAAAAAAAAAAAAAAAAAAAAAAAAAAAAAAAAAAAAAAAAAAAAAAAAAAAAAAAAAAAAAAAAAAAAAAAAAAAAAAAAAAAAAAAAAAAAAAAAAAAAAAAAAAAAAAAAAAAAAAAAAAAAAAAAAAAAAAAAAAAAAAAAAAAAAAAAAAAAAAAAAAAAAAAAAAAAAAAAAAAAAAAAAAAAAAAAAAAAAAAAAAAAAAAAAAAAAAAAAAAAAAAAAAAAAAAAAAAAAAAAAAAAAAAAAAAAAAAAAAAAAAAAAAAAAAAAAAAAAAAAAAAAAAAAAAAAAAAAAAAAAAAAAAAAAAAAAAAAAAAAAAAAAAAAAAAAAAAAAAAAAAAAAAAAAAAAAAAAAAAAAAAAAAAAAAAAAAAAAAAAAAAAAAAAAAAAAAAAAAAAAAAAAAAAAAAAAAAAAAAAAAAAAAAAAAAAAAAAAAAAAAAAAAAAAAAAAAAAAAAAAAAAAAAAAAAAAAAAAAAAAAAAAAAAAAAAAAAAAAAAAAAAAAAAAAAAAAAAAAAAAAAAAAAAAAAAAAAAAAAAAAAAAAAAAAAAAAAAAAAAAAAAAAAAAAAAAAAAAAAAAAAAAAAAAAAAAAAAAAAAAAAAAAAAAAAAAAAAAAAAAAAAAAAAAAAAAAAAAAAAAAAAAAAAAAAAAAAAAAAAAAAAAAAAAAAAAAAAAAAAAAAAAAAAAAAAAAAAAAAAAAAAAAAAAAAAAAAAAAAAAAAAAAAAAAAAAAAAAAAAAAAAAAAAAAAAAAAAAAAAAAAAAAAAAAAAAAAAAAAAAAAAAAAAAAAAAAAAAAAAAAAAAAAAAAAAAAAAAAAAAAAAAAAAAAAAAAAAAAAAAAAAAAAAAAAAAAAAAAAAAAAAAAAAAAAAAAAAAAAAAAAAAAAAAAAAAAAAAAAAAAAAAAAAAAAAAAAAAAAAAAAAAAAAAAAAAAAAAAAAAAAAAAAAAAAAAAAAAAAAAAAAAAAAAAAAAAAAAAAAAAAAAAAAAAAAAAAAAAAAAAAAAAAAAAAAAAAAAAAAAAAAAAAAAAAAAAAAAAAAAAAAAAAAAAAAAAAAAAAAAAAAAAAAAAAAAAAAAAAAAAAAAAAAAAAAAAAAAAAAAAAAAAAAAAAAAAAAAAAAAAAAAAAAAAAAAAAAAAAAAAAAAAAAAAAAAAAAAAAAAAAAAAAAAAAAAAAAAAAAAAAAAAAAAAAAAAAAAAAAAAAAAAAAAAAAAAAAAAAAAAAAAAAAAAAAAAAAAAAAAAAAAAAAAAAAAAAAAAAAAAAAAAAAAAAAAAAAAAAAAAAAAAAAAAAAAAAAAAAAAAAAAAAAAAAAAAAAAAAAAAAAAAAAAAAAAAAAAAAAAAAAAAAAAAAAAAAAAAAAAAAAAAAAAAAAAAAAAAAAAAAAAAAAAAAAAAAAAAAAAAAAAAAAAAAAAAAAAAAAAAAAAAAAAAAAAAAAAAAAAAAAAAAAAAAAAAAAAAAAAAAAAAAAAAAAAAAAAAAAAAAAAAAAAAAAAAAAAAAAAAAAAAAAAAAAAAAAAAAAAAAAAAAAAAAAAAAAAAAAAAAAAAAAAAAAAAAAAAAAAAAAAAAAAAAAAAAAAAAAAAAAAAAAAAAAAAAAAAAAAAAAAAAAAAAAAAAAAAAAAAAAAAAAAAAAAAAAAAAAAAAAAAAAAAAAAAAAAAAAAAAAAAAAAAAAAAAAAAAAAAAAAAAAAAAAAAAAAAAAAAAAAAAAAAAAAAAAAAAAAAAAAAAAAAAAAAAAAAAAAAAAAAAAAAAAAAAAAAAAAAAAAAAAAAAAAAAAAAAAAAAAAAAAAAAAAAAAAAAAAAAAAAAAAAAAAAAAAAAAAAAAAAAAAAAAAAAAAAAAAAAAAAAAAAAAAAAAAAAAAAAAAAAAAAAAAAAAAAAAAAAAAAAAAAAAAAAAAAAAAAAAAAAAAAAAAAAAAAAAAAAAAAAAAAAAAAAAAAAAAAAAAAAAAAAAAAAAAAAAAAAAAAAAAAAAAAAAAAAAAAAAAAAAAAAAAAAAAAAAAAAAAAAAAAAAAAAAAAAAAAAAAAAAAAAAAAAAAAAAAAAAAAAAAAAAAAAAAAAAAAAAAAAAAAAAAAAAAAAAAAAAAAAAAAAAAAAAAAAAAAAAAAAAAAAAAAAAAAAAAAAAAAAAAAAAAAAAAAAAAAAAAAAAAAAAAAAAAAAAAAAAAAAAAAAAAAAAAAAAAAAAAAAAAAAAAAAAAAAAAAAAAAAAAAAAAAAAAAAAAAAAAAAAAAAAAAAAAAAAAAAAAAAAAAAAAAAAAAAAAAAAAAAAAAAAAAAAAAAAAAAAAAAAAAAAAAAAAAAAAAAAAAAAAAAAAAAAAAAAAAAAAAAAAAAAAAAAAAAAAAAAAAAAAAAAAAAAAAAAAAAAAAAAAAAAAAAAAAAAAAAAAAAAAAAAAAAAAAAAAAAAAAAAAAAAAAAAAAAAAAAAAAAAAAAAAAAAAAAAAAAAAAAAAAAAAAAGGGCAGGCAGAGGGGACCAAGTATCAAAACACTCCGTGCCCAACGTGTTTTGTGGTGAAACTCAATACAGTTCTATAACTTGTTATCAGAGCGAGGAAATAACAAAAATAATTCTCCCGAATGAGAATCGAAAACACAACCATCGCCCTTGTATGGCCACAATGGCCTCGATGAATTTAATATAAAATCATATCTTAGAGTATAAAACATACTTTCAAAGAAGCTGCGTAGGTTTCACGTTTGCCTGCGCCGCCTACGTTTATTTATATTCACCGATAATATCACTTTAACCCAAACTAAGTATTATACAAGGCTTTGTTCTATTCTTGACATAATATTCCTGTTCCTACCTCTTGTATAGTTTGTTTTCAAGCCTCGTTGTAAGGAAATAGAACATTTTTACTTGTTTTAAAAATAGAAACTAGTTTTGGTTATTATATTATCTAGTTTCCGTATATTGAGACACATCTTTTATTTTACTAGAACAAGTAATAATAAGTAATGTGTAACATTAGAATAAGATTTTAAAATTAAAACCCTTTCACACTGAATACAACCAAAAAATGCAGAAATAAAGTAAAGAAAACAAAACAAACTGCATAAACTAAATTAATATATAGGATATATCGCACTGTCGATACAAATACAACGACGCTAAGTACCAATTATCAAAATTGGTTCACTGGTTTAACAGTTACAAGGGAACAACGAAACGGACATCCATACATACAATAATATAGATATGTAAATATGCGCTTAAAAAACAACCCTCCGTTTGGGCTTCGGTGTATCAAATGTGTCACAATTTAACAACGTTAAGATATAACGTAGGTGTATGTTACCGACAATGAGTATATTATGAAAACTAGCTCTGGCCGACACTGTAGTGTGGATCTTTCCTTCAAATATGTTAGGTATATGTCAAATTCAACTCTTATTTATTTTTATTTAACCGTGAAGGCGAAGCCGCAGGTATAAGTTAGTATTAATATAAAACGAGACCTAATTATATAATTAAACATACAAACATTGCATTAAAAATTCGTAAACAAAATGAAATTTCATATTACTTAATAAATGTGTATATAAAATTAATAAACCAATTACCGGTGGTTAATAACTGAGTATTTAACCGTGACTGCAGTTATTTGCATAATAACGTACATATAAAGTTAAGCCGTAACAGTTAACATTGAGAGTTCACTACATTATATGATTAATATTTATTATAATCATTATAATGCATATAATATATGTTAATAAAATAAAATATGGTCAAATAAAAGTAAAAAATCTGGTGGAGTACCTACGAGCAATGGAAAGTAAAATTTATGAAAGTTTGCGATTACAAACTTAGCTTTGCGATTTTGCAAAATTTTGTATAAAATTAATTATAATTATAAGTTTGTAATATTATTTTGTATGAAATACCAATAAGTTTTGAAATTGGACGGACTGTTTAGATTTTTTTCTTTATTTTTATTATAAGGTCTCTTTTCGTGCACATTTCATAATTGTATGATATGTATCAAGTTTGAGAAGAAGTTGGCTTTTGGGTGTTTTACATGTAAAGTATTTAAAAATTATTAAATGTAAATAAAAAAGTTATCTTTATTTTTTATTTACTGTATTCGTATCTTTTAACATAACTACTTCTTTTTAAGAAACATATGTTCAATTTCAAAAAAAAAATAAAAATCATCCATACCTATATTATAAATTCGAAAGTAACTCTGTCTGTCTGTCTGTCTTTTACGCAATCAGGGCCAAACCGCTAATTCAATTATAATAAAATACTCATATAGAGATACTTGAGGGTCTCGGAATGAACATAGGATAGGTTTTTTTTCTCATATTTGTAATATTTTCGATATACATATATCAATATATTGAAATACTTATTAATTTGACATGCAATTTATTCCGTCATGTTAATAACAACCTTCGCCAAGCGACCGTTGCTAAGCAACGATTTGCAAAGTTTGTTGTTAGAAAACGTCACCCAAAATGATCTTGCTTAACGCATCACTCTATTGAAAACTGAAAATAATTTCATAAATATATTAAAAAATATTCGTATAGTTCAAGCGGGCGTAGCCGCGTTTGGGTCCACTAGTATAATTATAAAAATAACTTCATCGATATCCATAAATTTAAATAGTAATTTTATTAATCAATACTTATATTATGATCCAAATTAATGACATAATAATATAACTATTATTTTTTTCACTGAATATTTTTTTTTTCACTTAATATTATTTACTATATCTTTCATTCATTTAGTATATTACTTCCATAGATACATAGATCAATATTTTTAAAATTAATATAATAACACCATCAAACCTGTCGTGTAAAAAAACCTTTTTTTGACATGTTTACCTTTTATCTCTTGCCTTCGTGAATCGTGTATAGGTCTTAGGAAGGGAATGTATGCATAAATTCTCGTATCTTATTATTTGATTTTGAATATGAATTTATTAATATTGAATCCAGTAGAAAGTGCCAAGTTTTTGTAGAACAATGATGCCACGTGCAGATAGCGGGACGCATCGTCCCAGCACGCATGCATCTATGCGCTTACATGTTAAGTGTAAGTTGTGTCGCCTTTGGAAATTTTATGTTTTTTAGGATAGTTGTAGCGTAGGGAGAGTATCCTGCATTTAACATGGATGGCAGAGGAACCTGCCATTCATTGCCCGAGATGATAATTGATTTTTTTCTATACCTTTGGGGGCTTACACAAAAAATATAAGTAAATAAATGGAGTAAATTAATGAAGTTACTTAGATATAATGAACTGTACGATTATCTATTGTAATGATAATATATTTAAAAAATCAGTAACAATTATTTTTACGTGTGTCCTCCTAAACAGCTGGAGTGATTTATATGGAACTTTGTGTTTATATTTCAAGAAATTCTGAATCGCTTAAAAATATGATTGTGCCCAGTAGGTGGGGCTCAAGTTAATGTGTACTGAAATAGATCTATTACAGCTAAGCTATTAGAAATTTGGAAATTCTACTTTCATTATCATCTTTTCTATATAAGAAAATATAACAAAAGTATAAATATTACAGATAGGCATCGCCTTAAAACAGCCCATCCTGATATATATAGAAATAAGACGAGCATAACAACCCAACCCGTCAAGCCATACACCTCGTCATTTGAGATACTGTTGCCATAACCTATACTTTGCACCTTACATGCATGTTCAAGAAATATACATTTTATCTTTATATTTGTTATATTGTATTTTTCATAAATATTAAATATTTATAGAAAATAATACTTATTTGGCAAAATTTGTAGGATAGAAACACATTTGGAACCTATTTATACTTATAAAAATTCGCATTTTTTCAATTATATAAAGGAGCTTTTAATAATTATTAAGTTTTCAATGTATTTTTTTAAATTCTCTTTAAAATGTTATAGTTTTATAAATATATTACCAAAATTCTGAAGAATGGTTTATCGTTTAAGATGCATATTTTTTATGCGACCTTAGTTTCTGTGAATACAATGAAATATCTTTCTCGAAAATCGAAATATCGAATTCTCGAGGCATTGCGTGTTGATTGGCGAAACTCAACGCCGCGTTTGATCTCGACACTAGAGAACAGGAATAAAAATATAAATATTTAATTTGACCAGTGGAAATCAAACCGACAACTTGTCGTGCGAACACTTATGTTAAGTATGCCAAGTACTTTATTCCCTACATACAATAAGAGATTGACAAACGGACAGACGATATGAAACAATCAAGACAGAAACCTCCCCCATTATCAAAGACGTGCCGTATCGTGATTAGATACAAGTTATCATCTAAGAAAGTTATAAAAGCTCCATGTTTTATACAATTCTGAACTCCTCGTCGAGGACAAGTCACCAAAAAGTTAGGGGAAACGAACAATAAATCAATGTGACGAATAATTGCTTCTCATTGGGAGACTTCCAAATCAAAAGTTAGTAATCATGGCTGGTGTATAATGGGGCCGTTGGACTGAGGAATGCAACGGCGGCAAATGAGTTCGACTGGTGGTATGAATTATTTTGATTTCCTCGCTTGATAACAAGATACAACACGACGACCAGTTACCCTATTTTGATGATTTTTACATAAATAAATATGTAACCACTATTTATTTATCATATAATTATATATATATACTAGCGACCCTCTTGCGGCTTCGCCCGCTTTTACTACTGGATTATTCACATAATGTATATTTGCAAACCACTTAAGATAATGTGAAAATTAATTAAACCCTAATGCAACCCGCATTTTCGTAGTTTCAATAAGTAAGGTATAAGGTTTTAAACCATATATCGCGCTGAACTAATACAGTCAACTCCAATTATCCAATACGTGCAAACGCATTTAAATCTTCGTTGCTATAGAGGCAGGCGGGTTTTTTTTTCGAGCTTGTTGTTAATTCTGAAGAGGGTATTCTGTCTCTGATGAAAAGCAAGCACTACGTGGTTGCCTGTTAGGAAAATTAAATAGAATGCATCGGCCGGGAATCAAACCCAGGCCGCCCGCGTGGCAGGCGAGCATTCTACCACTGAACCACCGATGCGTGTAAGGCAGGCGGGCGCGGCGGACGCGCTTGTATAAGCAGATACAGCAGCGTAGATACAGCTGATGAGTCAACGGTGTGATGTGTCATAATTAAATGCGTAAAAAATTTCGAAATATTGTAAAAAGCAAATTTTATCTTCGTTTAACGTAGAAATTAATAAAGTATTTTAAAGGTTAGGGATTAATACCATTATGTAAAAATATTCCTCACAATAAAAAATATATTGAAATTATTATTTTTAGACAGAAAAATGATCACTACACGTTACTCTTAAAAGATACGAATATGCTGTCGCTGACATTTTTGTAGATCTTATTAAGAGAAACAATACTCCAGTGCATTATTTTCATGTAGTACTTACCATTAAAGCAGCGCATGCGCGAAAGTGTATCAACGGGAAACTGGGGGTCATCAATAGAGCGAGACGGTACTTCACGCCAAAAGACCGATTGGCCCTATATAGGGCCCAGGTTCGGCCACACATGGAGTACTGTTCTCATCTCTGGGCTGGTGCACCCCAGTATCAGCTTGACCCATTTGATCGCATACAACGTAGAGCGGTTCGAATCATTAAGGACCCAGTAAGCTGTGAAAGGCTTGACACTTTGGCTCTGCGTAGAGACGTCTCCTCGCTGTGCGTTCTCTATCGCATTTATCATGGTGAGTGTTCTGAGGAACTGTTTGACCTGTTACCTGCCGCCGAATTTTCTAACCGCACAGCACGTCACAAACTTAAATATCATCCACACCATCTGGATATGTGGCACTCCACTACTGTGCGGTTTCGTAGAAATTTCCTTCCACGCGCCACCGAACTGTGGAATGGCCTACCCGCGTCAGTGTTTCCAGGTCGGTACGATATGGGTGCCTTCAAGAAGCGCGTCTATCTCCACTTCAAAGGCCGGCAACGCACCTGTAGCACCTCTGGTGCTGCACGGGGTCGTGGGCGGCGGTGATCACCGNTCCTTTTTAAAAAAAAAAAAAAAAAAAAACGGGTAGGACTTTATACAAATTTATCTTATTTATGTTAACTGACATAAGAATGAACAAATAATACACTACATATAAACCTTCCCTGAAATATACTCGACCTTATGGTGAAAACCGCATCAAAATCCGTTGGGTGGTTTAGAAGAAGAAGAGTTAGAAAGTTCAGACAGACACAAAAAGCAATTTTGTTTTATAAGATATAGGATAGGATAGGATGTATGTAGAAGCATCAGAAGGGGCCTCATAGCGGTCTTGGCTGTTACTATTCATTTTTGGGCGTTGTAGCAACAGAGGTGTTTAAATAAAAGTCACACTTATATTCTACAATGTCTTATTACTCGTTTTCATAACATTTTTGCAATAAATCTCACAAGATTAACCAAATTACAATAGATTAGGAGCCAATTGGTTAGTTGGTGAACATCTCATGCCATAGTTGTCAACCAATAACATCCGCTATTATTCGTGGCTACCCTATTCGGGGTTACCCGCTCCATTTTAAATATTCTTCTAATATAATCCATTAATTACATAAATCAATTAAAGTGGAAACGAAATAATTGCGAAATCATAATTAAAAGTAATACATAGCTGCGCGCCGTCATACATATATATATATATATATATATATATATATATATATATATATATGTGTATGTATGTATGTATGTATGTATGTATGTATAGTAATACTCGCATAATAATAAAAGGTTTTTTTTGTTCCAGGTAATATTCAATTAAAGACATCCGAAAATAGAAACTAAACTGCTTATCGATGATTTTGGGGTATCTTTATGAAACTATAAGGGTTCTTATTAACTGAAAGGTAAATTATTTCATTGAAACGGAGCGGAGTCAAAAAACAAAGTGTTTGGAATTCTAACGTACATATTTTTTTCATTATATTTTAACCGACTTAAAGAAGGAGGTATCCACGAATTTAACTGTGTGCTAAGTCACTCCGTTCCCCACATACCGACGAATTTTAGAGGCATTGCGTGTTGAGTGGCGAAACTCAACGCCGCGCTTGTTGCCCTAACATCAGAGAGAAGAAATGAAAACATTATTAAATAATTTTACTCTCCCGAGTGAAAACAGAGCCCACGACCGTCACATTACAGTCACACCTGTACCCCTGAGCCATAATAGCCTTCAATTAATAAGGAGAGTCCACTATAATTTGATCAAAAATTGCTTTTCATACAATTCCCAGCATAAGTCAAATCAAAGTACAGTATTGCCATAGCAAATTAACGGAGATATTTATTATTATTAGGGAATATTTATTCCCTCAATATATATAGCATGAAGCATGCACACTCGGCCCCGCCAACTTACACAGCGCACTGGACTACGACCTTACTGCCTCGTACATATTAATAAATAAATTTAAATTTTAATACGTGTACATGCGAGCGACAGAATTACCCAAAGTTTTGTAGCGCGAGTGGTCTCACAATTTATGCTGTAACATTTAGAGTTTCTAACAATCGGTGCATTGCCGGCGTGCACTGCTATATATTGTTTATCATATATTTTAATTATAATCTGTAGCTTGGGGCCAGTCGTGGTGCAGGGACACAAGCATGTGACAGGTTCTAGGTTCGATTTCCATTCGTGCAAATGAATGTTTCCATATCTTCGCTCTGGTGTCGAGGTAAAATTTAATTCTGCGAGTCAATACAGAATTTAAGCCTCCAGAATTCGGCGGAAAATGGAGAACAGGATATGTTTACATTAAGTTCCCTCTATCCTGCATCTGTATCCCGCATATAGTTGAGGTACGTGTGTTCCTCACACGATGTCCGACAAATTTAGTTGTTGAATGGCGGAACCCAATGCCGCAGCTTGTCTTCTGGAGTGGGAACTTAATTTGAATATATTTATTTCCCAGGAGCTGCAACTCATAGTACGTAGGTACTCAGCGTGTGACGACGTCATGAAATATTCAAATATAAAGGCTAAAGGCCTTCATTAAGACCGTCACGCGGGGAAATGTATTGTTTTTATTCCCCTCTTTGATAACAAAACAAAAACGCGTCGTTGAGTTCCGCTACACAACACGCAACGTCTTGAAAATTTTGCAGTGTGTGTTGAAACGAAAAGTGTATCTTAACACAAGGTTCCCTTTGCTTATTTTAATATATACAATTTTAAATTTCATGTAAAAAAATCCTACATTTTTTTAATTGAACGAATTCTAAAAGTAGGTATAAATAAAATACAAATTATTTATACGGATTTAATAAAGCCAAAGAGTTTGTTTGTTTGAACGCTAAGATCTCTGGATGTACTGGTCCGATCTATTTGTTTTTGTTTTGTATGAAAGCTGCATTCTTCAGAAGTGCTATAAGCTATATAACATTACATTACACATATGTACTAATAAATTAAAATACTTTCTATATTCTGCCATGTTAATAACAACCGTCGCTACGCGACCGTCACCGCGACGTTTTGATATTCATCCTAAATCATAAATCTTAAATATAATAGTCAGTTTATCTAGATTGAAATTATACATTCTAATAAAAATTTAAGGAAATGTCACTGATTTGAATTGACCTAGCCTTCGTGCGGCATAGTATGAGTATGACCGACGCGAAAATATTCTTATAGTTCAAGCAGGCGTAGCCGCGTCCGGGTCCACTTGTAAATAGAATAGCAATACAGCGTGATACTTAAAAAAAATGAAAAAGACAAAACAAAATATCTGCACACTTCATTACAAGCCCACCTACCTCCAGACGTCACATTTTCTTTTTAATCAATCGCAAACGTCAAAGACTGCACAGTACAGTGTGGATGCAATTAAAAATTGCTTTGTACGTGTCCCGTCTGGTCCCGCCTTTAGTGGATTTACGAAACCGCCGCTACGCCTTAATTAAATTTTAAATTTCAAACATTCACACTTTACGTGCAAAGGGCTCTGGCGGGCCTTAGCTTTTTGTGAAGTTAGATATAAATTTATCTTATAAAATATACGTATATAGCTTCACTCTGCTATCCCACGTAAATCAGGTTTGGCAATGGGAACCTAGTGTTAAGACACTATGTCCCCCACTCACCGCTCAGATTGTTAAAGTAGAGAAAATAGTGATTTTTAATTCATTCGACATTTATTTTAATTTTTATAATGATGAATACTGCGTATACCAAATTATGTAATGAGGATTCGAACTCGTTATAGCTGATCCTTATAGCGTAGACCAAATAGACAGAGAGAATCAAAAATTTTATTCACATCTAAAAGACATTGGAAACGCCTGGACGGTATTCAAAATACGTGGTGGGTTCAAATTCCATTTAATTTTTTATCCATTTTCAAAAAAAAGTATGACAACGTCAAACAAAAAAAACTTCAACAAATACCATAAAGTGTCGATGTTTTACACAAATTCAAGTAAACAACACTCAGACGTCTCTCAGACATATGGTATTTACATGTATATAGATAAACAGAGACAATGCTGGCGTAAGGCTTACGCGTAGAGTGCACTAACCACAGTGCTGGGTACGTATGTACGTATGAACGTCGTTACTACTAAACTTGCGTATTCTGTATGCGCTGGGTGGATTTTAAAAAGGTGTTTTAAAACAAGAATTTACTATATATTTTTAGTAAATTATTTCCGTCCGTAATAAGAGGCCTTGGTGGCACCGTGTTTTAATGCTGTGACTATAAATGTAACGATTATGGATTTAATTTCCAGTCGATGTAATGAAGTATTTAGTATTTTCATTATCTTGCTTGTAAAGACGTAAGTCGAGACTTTGTGTTTTGCTACTCAAACCAATGCCTCGAAGATTTGGTAGAATATATACGGGAACAAAAATATCTTAATGGGAATGAAGTGTCCTAACAGGTCTCCAAGTTCTCTCCACCTACCTTGCTACGTGTGGAATACAGCGTGAGCTACAAAAACACATATTTAAATACCAAAGTTTTATGAATCTTACGTGCGACTTTGCTACAAAATTGAAAAAATGCATTGAAATTTCAAAATTTTAATAAAAAAGATACATATTGTATAAAAAAAAATACGATAGACGCCCGCGTTAAATCCATGCAAACAGACACCGTAGCTGTAATTCGCAGTATGAGCACGAGTATTTTTATGTAAAAATCAGCGAATGCCCTTTAGAAACATTAGAAGCGAATGCTCCGGGCGATTTGTTTAAAACTACACATTCAAATACGGCGCGACGTGCTTACGGAAATACATTGAAATGCAAAGAAAGGTATTTGACGATACTTTTTTATGAAACGTAGCCCTTTTTTTAAATTTACAAAATGTGGAGTTAGGTGAGAATATTTTTTATATGATTTATGTGGCATTCAGTTTGGGTTGTTTTGGTTCGGAAAGACCGTGACTTTGACTTCCTTCAAGGGTATATACAATATTCGACTTCTGTACTTAATTTAATTGTCGTAGCGTATTGAGACAAGTTTTGGCTGTAAGCATATATGTGAATTCAGTTCTCACTCGGGGAAATGATTACATACAAAATACAATAATAAAAGACGCTCACTCAATATCAGCAGTGTTTTAATTCCATTCATAGAAAACATTTTTTTATTAACAAACGGTATAAACATTTAAACACAGACTTGAACAGGCACCTCTCGGAAGCCGTTCAACCGCTCTAACCGCTCCATATATTTTAAACAAGCTACGTTAAAATTCTTATATGCTTATTAAATATTAGAATTAACATGTTCTTAAATAATTTCTCTTTCTCAAATTGTAACATTTTAAATTACGCAATACATAAATAAGACAGCTTAAACAAAAACAAAAGTTCTCAGTTTCCATCACCAGGCGCTACTGATTAAAGCCCTTGCATAAAAGCCATGTAATTATTCATCATAAAGACAAACTAACTTTCAAATTGATGAAGTCTTGAAAATTCAGAAATTAATCACCGAGTAACTAACTAGTGGCCAACAAAAAGCGTCTCTGATAGACTAAAGTTTGTAAGTGCCATTGAAAATGTCAAATCTTTTTTTGTGTTTTTAAAGGACTTCAGTTGTGATAGAAATTAAAATGTAATTTTCTTTTTTTAGTCATTTAAAAAGCTCCACATCGTATTCCACATGCAACAGGATAGCCAAGTTTTCAAACATTCCGTTCTCCACTTTCCGCCGAATTCTAGAGAAATTGCGCATTAATTTCACCGGGATTCATTTCATCGAACCCACATCCTGTCGCATTCACAGTCACACGCTCTGGCCTTTACGAATGAGGCCATTACTTTTCTTAGCTTCATGCAATGAGGTCGTTTTAGCCAGTTAAGGGAGGTGCAGTGTGAGAGCCTACATTCTTCATTACATTATATTCGTCATTTACAAATTTGTTTACGTAGACTTTTAAAGGTAAAATGCAAAATTACGCTTTTTATCCGTCCCTTGTGCGAATGTCGAGACATATTCTCTCTTGGTGGCGTGATCAAAGTCAGCAACAAAAACTATAGCACACTTTTGTCATTTTCGCGACATTGCGAAACTCAACGCCGCGCTTTGTCTTGTTACGTTTACAGTTAAACGCCTGTTCAATGGGTCACGACGGCCTCGCAACAATAAAATGTACGTCAAGAACAAAAGGATTTATTTGGATGACAAAAGATAATTTAAATTTAAGGCGAACAAACGAGACAATCTTTACGTGTCATTTAAACGGACCTCTGGGGGCAGATAAAAGTTCCACAATAAAATTTTATGCCCCAGATTGGGTTAGAACTTTCATTTTCACTTTCAGACGCCCTTCGAAGTTTTCATGATAAAAATATTAATATGTAGATGTATATGTTTGAGAGGTTGGTTTTTTGGGCGTTCCTCCTTTTTAATAAAGTTAAGTTATAATAGATACTTAATGTTGATATAACAAGTTAAGGACATCCTCGCGCAGGGGCAGAAACGACGACTGTAAGCACGATGGTTCTGGGTTCGATTTCCACTCGAGGGAATAACATTTTCACTTTGCTCGGGTAATAAGGCCGAGCTTAGCTTCATGTTCCTCCACTCAACACGCAATATTTTAAGTAGGATATAGTGTAAAATATATATTATATTTTTTAGCTTGACTTCATATCCTGCACATAGAACGGTAGGCAGAGGGAACATGGGAACGTACAGTTACTGTAAGATACTCTGTTCCTATTAAGACACTTCCGCTCTCTACTGGGGAACGGAAGTGTATATAATATATAACTTACAAAATCAAACGAAAACATACCTATTTCTATTTTATACTCGTATCTACGTAGAAAGTCAAATAACTTACCTTCTGGAACACTGCCACGCTCGGTTATTAACACTTGCTCTTGGCAGTCGGTGTGACAAATGATGCTGATATGAAGAAACCTTGCACCAACATATTTAGTTATATAGTTCTGGAGTATTGTAGAATTTAGTCTATTTTATAGTCCAAGCGGTTTTATTGGACTACATTTAAGTGAAATTTACTTTTGGTTCTTCGTTCCACTAGAAAAAAGTGTGGCGTTAAGTTACATCATACAATATGCAACGTTTTGTAATTATAGAGGAAAGTGTAGAACTAAGCATTTTAAGTCTAGATTTTATTCTACTCTAGATTTAATTTTAATTTGGTGGTCAATTTTGGTGATAAAGGTGTAATTTGCCTTACGTGTTTAAATACTACTTTTCACTCTTAAAATAAACTTTTCAACTTTCAGTCAGCTCTTCAATTTAATTGAACCCCCAGAACCATCCACGGTAACCCAAAAAAAGTCAATATGAAATTCAAACCCATTACTGCTTTCGATATTGTAAAAAGAGTTGAAGTCACCAGCAATGAACAATGTGGCAGTTAAGAAAAACTTCCCAAAGAATCCCTTGTCTTTGATAACAATTTACGCTGAATAAATATCAAACAAAATACAATCTGTCAAAAGATTTACTTTAGATGAACTGTAATTTTATTACGAATTTTGTTTCTTTTGAGAGGAACGTGTACAGATGATTGTAAAGTCAAAATCGATAAAAAATAAAATATAATTTTCTCCTCCAAAAAGTCTCCAAATATTCTTTAAGTCTGGTTGAAGTGCAAAGGCACAAGCGTGCGACTGTAAATTCAACAGGTTCAATTTTCCCTCGAGTAAATAAAATATTTAATATTTCATTGCATTTCCTCGCTCTTAAAACTTTCCATGCTCTAAACATCTAAAAATTGTAATTATAATTATGGTTCAAAGTACTACACTTTCTAACAATTACCTACAGGTTAACTAACTACTATACGGACGTGGACGTACATAAGTTCCACATATATTGCAGAAGTAAGAAGCTATAAAGGCACGTTATGAGTAACGTGAACAGTCGAAAGTAATCAAAGAGACGTAAAATTTGTCAGATTATCCCAAGGAAAGCTCACTTATTAAGTTTAAAGGGCAGATCTAGGAATGCTAGATGTGTCTAAGAGCGGCCAAGTTTTCTCTTGCTGAGTGTCTGTTCCTGAGTGACTAAATGTTAACGCACATTTTGAACTACGCGGAATAGAACGCTGAAATTTGGCATGTAAGTCTTTAGTCAGGGAACTGCCGCGCTTATCCCTGAGGGGGCTCAGGGATAAGCGCGGCGTTAAATTCTGCAACTCAACACGTAATGTCTCTAAAATTCGGCAGAAAGTGGGGAACGGAATATTTTAACACTATGTTCCCTCTGCCTACCATGATGTTTTCGGAATATAAAGTAAAGCTGAAAAAGAAAATGTAACCAAAAGCAGTACGCAGGATGAAGGTTATGCTTAAGCATAAGCTTAAACTTATGATAATGATACTTGAGGGTCCACTTTTTATTTTCTTGTTTAGATTTATTTTAAAAAAATAATGCCGTTATGTTTCACAAAACAAAAAACAGACTATTTTGACACAAGATTCAGAGAAATCGGAATTACATAGTATATAATTCATAATATAGTGTACAAAATATATACATCATCAGTCTGTCAGGATAGGCTATGCCTCTCCTATGTACATAGTCTTGCATTATAATGTGAGTAAGCTCGACGGTCGTGGATTAGATTCCCATGCCAGGGACAGCGTCGAAATGTAGGGAATGGCATGCTTTTCCTCTAGATATCCTCTAACCACCCTGCTATATCCAGCACTCCAGACGTAATTCCAAGAAACCTCACATAGCCTAAGATTATTGCTAAGAACTTTGTTCCTACCTCCCCTATTTGCGGCAATGTTTATGGACCATTTAGAACGAGAAAACTAGTCGGTGTAGTAATGAAAACAGAGTGGACCCGTCGTTATCATGGGATGAGCGGGGCTTAGCGGCTTACTGGTCTAACTTATTAAACGTGTCGTTAGAGATACTTTTTATGTATGTATTTATGTTTAAGTATGAATATATTCAGGGAATCTCGACGAAGTGGAACAGTGTGTGGCTGTATACGAGATGGTTCTGGGTTTGATAACCATTAGAGGAATGAAGAATGTTGAGTTTCGTAAGTCAATATCTCGAATCCAGGTGCAAAAGTAGTGTCTTGGTCTCCAATATTTTCACTTATTAATATGGCACTTCATTCTGCATGTATAATAGTTATTTCCACGTGAAATATTTATATTGTACATTGTATCTATGTAGCAAGCAAGGCTCAAAAAATGAAGTACAAAAGTATCTACAACAATAAAACATAATATACACAGTAAATAAAATTGCTTGAGCAATAATTATTATTAAGTATAATTTACACACTGAGATACTAAGAAAGGGAAATATTTGAGAAAAATTTCAATATTTGAACGTAGTGGGATTAGAACCTCCGCCGTGTTGAAACAGCCCCCTATGAAACGGTAAATAAATATTTCCAATTAATTAGAATCAAATATTTTATTTTCACAGGTATGTTAAATTTACGTAATACTATAATTCAGCAACAGTCAAGATTTTGCAGTTTCATTTAAAAATGCTATTACAATAAAATTACAAATAAACAGCTTCCAAAATTCACTATACTTTTACTATAAGCTTATTTTAAGTCAAATAACAAATAGCGAACTTATCTACTAACAGTCCTAGAAGCGAATGCTATAAAGACAGCTTTATCCGCACTAAGTCCGCACTGTATCAGTGTTTAGACCTAGGACGTTAGGATTAAACCTAAGGCTGGGGTTAACTGAATTTTAAATTACTATGGTATTTTATATACGCTTAAAGCTTAAAGTAAAAGAAGGCACTTTGGTGCAGTGGAATAGTGACTGAGCGGGAACGCGATGGTAGTGAGTTCGTTTTCCGTTCGGGGAAATGAATACTTTCTCTTCCCACCCACCAGACCTCCCTGTACCTACCAGGCCTTCCTGTACCTACCAGGGGGAACCTAAGACACTCATTTCCCATTAAGATACAGGTGTTCCCTAGGTGCTGAATTATGGATGGATTATGGTGGCATTGCGTGTCAAGTGCGGAACGCCTCAATTTTGTTAGATTTTATAATTGGACAGAAAAGTAGGATCAAGTGTTTCGACACTAGGTTTTCTTTGCCTTCTCTGTTATACGCAAAGAAAACCTAGGATCTCCTCCTAAGTCTCGTGAATGCAAAAAAAAATACAATAGAATACCAATTTTAATCAATTAATTATTATTATTAAATATTTCGCGTTCCTCTCACCTAAGTACCGTTAATGTCATATTGGTGCTTTTAATCAATTGAAATGCAATCACGGAGCGATTAACTCTAAAGCGTTCTACAAACTAAAATAGATTAATAAAGGAGATCGTAGTTTAGGGTTCGATTTACCTGTGTTTTTAATCGACTTCTATAAACGGTGGAGGTTCTCAATTCGACTGTTTTTATGCCTGTTACATCAGAGTTTGTGATTGGATGAATTGATTTTGATGATTCTTTTTTTATATGACAAGTGGTGCTTATGTGAGTCCCATATTTTGGTCATAAATATGTATTTTATAATTTTGATGTCGGTGTCGAGCTAATGCTGCAACAATCTAATTATAATATACAAATTACTTAACCTATTTCTTTTACTCGAAACCGAGTTAAAATTATTTTTGTTTACCTAAATCAAAATACGTTTTACTTTATGTTCAGTCATTTTATTTAGTTTACTGAAGTTGAATTTTTTGTTAAAAATAGTTTTAAATGTCTTTTATTTGTTTTAACTATTTTATCTTAAAAAAAAGCGTAAAAAAGTACGAAACTATACAATCCATACACTATGAAATATAAAATTATAAAAAATACTAATTACTTGAATATTGTAATAGATAATATAATAAAAGAAATCTACTGTACGTTTTTCCCGCATAGCAGGATGGGCAAAAAAACCTAATATCAAGGCACTCCGCTGCTCTAAGCTCAGCTTTCGATCCAAATCCAAAATATTCCATATTGAGTAGTGGAACTCAACGCCACACTTTATCATGCCAGAGCGGGAAAATAGAAATGAAAATAAATAAAATCGTTTGCAACCGCCCTAACACCGTACATTACGAACAACAAGCTAATAAGACGTATTTGGTTATAATTAACTCGGCTGACGGTGACATCTGCGGGCTTCGAAGCAAAAGGAAATATGCTGTAATATAATATCGTACTTATATACATTATGTAATGCTTATAGCGATTTATTTGTTTAAGTCCTTTGTAAATATGACAATTACGTTTCTGATGTAATTCGGATATTGATGATGTTTTTATGGGTCATATATTTATTTATTATTTTTAGAAATTTATATATATCCGATTTGAAAGGTGAACTGCGCTTTTTGAGCTGGTTCTTTTCAGATCTGAAGCATTATCGTTAGAGGATCGACGGTACATTATTTAACGTTCGAAAAATTACTTTTAAACTTTTTATTTGGAATAAATATATTTGACTACGACTAAGGTTTGTATATTTTAAATGTAAATCCACATTTAGGAACGAATAGTACTATGATGGATGGGTTCAAATAAAAGCACTTTAATTTATTATTGTTATTTTTAGAGAAATTCATTTGACTACGCACAGAAACATACAAATAACGAAATAAATTAATCCAGTTTAACAAATGAATAAAGTTAAAGCTCTAACAAGCGGCCCTCAAGTTAAGCTTAATTTTTTCACTTTTTAAGCCTCAACTCCATAAAAGTGTATCTTCAGACGGAAAAAGCTCACTATAACTCAATTCTTATCTCAGTATCTTGACCGCGGCGTCGCGTCGTTTAAATTAATTAAAATTAGTTGTCTGCAATCGCCTAAGTCACAGTGTCAGATCCGATTCGGCCTTGCTTCGGTGAGGTCGCACAATTGGGCTATTACATTTATTTCGATCCCTTGTCGAAGTGATACTATATATATATTAGTGTTGTGCTGCGGCTGCTNAAAAAAAAAAAAAAAAAAAAAAAAAAAAAAAAAAAAAAAATCGCCTAAGTAATTTACTTTGTTTACTTAAATAATGTATATTTATTTATATTCAAGAAAAATAGTTATTATTTTCCGTTTTAAAGTCATAGGAGTAAAATTGTGAGTCCTGAGCTGTGATAATGGGTTCAGTTTTTTTAGTATAACATTAACCATTCAAAGCAAATGTTAAAATTAATCAGTAAGTACTGCACAATTTACATATGGCTACTAACCGTAGTTAACCATCTCACGGGAATGGATGAGTTAATATTTACATTTCCTCGCTGATCTCTGGCTAGAAGAAAAAGCGATAAGTTGCACCAACTCAATTCAATACGCAATATCTCGAAAATTGAGAGAAATGTGGAGTGCGGAGTGTCCTGCTGTATGTGAAAGAAAGTGAAAAGCTTAAAAAAAGTTTAGAATTACGTTACTATATTTGTAGTGACATGAGTTTCATAGAAAAATTCAAAATAAATCTGCCATTGCGCCATAAGGTACACAACGTTGTAAAGAGCAAGAATACAAAATAAATTATATCGTTGACCGTAAAGTAAATTATAAAGTCACAAACTTTGGAAGTGCAGCGACAGATGGCGCTGAATTAAAACGGGGAAGACAAACGCAAGTTTGTTTCTTAAGAGTTTATTAAATTGTATATTCTAAAGCTACATGTATAAAATTAATGACGCCTCGGGGCACAGTCACCGTGAGTGTAAAGACGACGGTTGTGGGTTCCATTCCCATTTGTGAAAATGAAATGTTTTAATGGGAACGCAGGGTTTAAACACTAGGCTTCCAGGTTCCCTTTGCCTACCTTGCTTTACGCGAGATATAGCGTAAAGCTATAAACATAATAATATAAAAATATATGTTTAATCGTAGGCCATGGTGACTCGGTGGGATTGTGGGTAGACATTCCAAGTGAGGTGAAATATGTATTTTTATATCCCCGGTCTGGCAAACGCATTCGCTCCAACTGGAACAGAAAGGACTTAGAATCTTAACACCAGGTTCTTATTGTCAACCGTGCTTTATGCGTTAATATAAAATTCCTATTTTTCGATTTTTATTGTTAAGACACTTCGTTCTCCATGCACCGGAAAATTATTGAGACATTATATGTTGAGATGCGGAACTGAATACTCCGTTTTGCATTCTTACCACACCGAGGAAACGAAAAGCATTCATACTCTCAATCGGAATCGAACCTACAACCATCGCGTCTAGAGTGAGATACTGTGCCGGAGCCCCATGACTCTATTACCTCAATTTAGGATATGACAAAGACACCCCAGTCTGTGCATTTTACACATTTAAGAGACATTGCATATTTGAACCTAACACCGTTTTGTCCAACCGATTTAGTTAAATGGCCTGTATTGTTTCTTGACGATAAATTTTGAACGTTACACTTCTATTTGCGTTACGCTAATGGAATAAGTACTAACGGAACGCTAAATTTCTAAGCAAGTAAAATTATATACAATTTTGGCCGAATTTATTTTACGAAGGTAAATAATTTAACAGTCTTTTACATACAGCATGTCTTTTAGTTAGTAGTCATTCCGTAAAGGGAATATTGAGAGAAGATTTCTTGAAATTCCTCATAGAACGGGGAAGAAAGGTTAAGATTAGGTTTTTCTATTCTAGATATTAAAACTTAACAATATGTTTATTATTAAAAAAAGATTAAAGAGAAAGGAAAGTTAGACAGGCACTAACATAGAAGAATTATTATATACACATATAATATCACCTCTAGGATAATTTTAAATAATAATTGGTGTCTCTGACTACCGCTAGCCATATAGAGTTTTGATTGCATCAGGTAGCTTAAAAAAGCTTGAAAGCTTCAAAAAGTTAGCTTAGCTTCACTAATTACGTTATAACAAGCACGTTTGAGCTCAAACGTGACCTGTGAAATTCTTGACCTATTTTGACGTTTGGGATTCCACAGTGCAATCTGTGAAACACGCTCTTTATGCATATGTCATATCCTTAATAAAGACGAGCAAGTGCGAGTCGGAGTTTCCCAACCAAGGTTTTGTACCAATTTTAAGAAAAAAGCTTGAAATAACTTTTATTTGTAATATATACAGATATACTGCACGCTATCACTTATTGCCAAATTTCATAATTGAAATTAAATTGAAAAACTATTTATTATAGGTTTTCAATTTAATTTGGGCCTCGAGATCAAATAAAGATAACAAAAAGTTGTATTGTTGTTGTTGAAAGTGTTGTATGGTACAACACTAAAATTAATATATTAGTGTTGTACCATACTTGTATAACCTACCTCGTAAGTTCTGGTTAATTCTAACTACAATAGTTAAACTAAAAGTTTACATATAAACTATAGACATCTAGTGATGAGCAAAGACAGTGTTACTTATTAGTTTGTTCAATGGCCGCTGCGTCACATGGCGTTAGTACGCCACGGTACGGCACGCGGTAGTCCATGTATTACTTACTATTTGATGTTTATAATTAGTAGTTCTGCGGACTAGGAAACGTAAAATTCTTTCTTAAAATTGCTGGGTCTACACTGCGTTTTTCCGGTTGTGGGTTATCTGTAAGCTAATTTTAAAAAAGAAAACAGTTTTATATATATAAATATTAATCATTAGATCCAGAGTAAATTAATTCTCAGGGAACTTGTTTTCATATTATAACGTAAATATGGAATGATAAAAAATGTCGTTGATTCAATATAGCAGTGTCTTGTCTTCTTTTGAAATTCGTACAATTAATTGTTCATTAGAGCTTCTCAGTACACACTCTCTTGTCACATCACTGATAGGTGTTTATTCTTTTGCAGATTTATGTTTTTTGCCGCATAGCGTAGTAGGCAGTGGAAACTTAGTTGTGTCCCACAAGATTTTGCTTGTTTAATGGCTGAACTCAACGCTACCATATGTTGTTACCAGGACGACATAATTAAAATAATTCATATCGAACCTACTACTATCGCGTTTATAGACAGACGCTCTACCGATGCACGATGAGCACCTCAAATACTTTTAA
Organism: Heliconius nattereri; assembly: GCA_013403645.1. Taxonomy (NCBI): domain Eukaryota; kingdom Metazoa; phylum Arthropoda; class Insecta; order Lepidoptera; family Nymphalidae; genus Heliconius; species Heliconius nattereri. The sequence continues at coordinate 661,782 of JAAIXI010000236.1, forward strand.
AAATTTATAAATTAAAATAAAACCATTAATATAAAGAACTAAATTCATTAAAAAATAGCCACGCAATGGAGCCGTCAAAAAAAGGATATCTAATTATCAAATACATTTGTCGCCAACGATTTACTAGTTATAGTCAAAACAAAAATAAACCAATAAAAAATCGCCTGTCGTAGAATTTAAACTAGCTACTAAATTGAATACGACGGTTGAAAAATGTTATCTGGTTAATATAAGTTTCCGGTTCAACTTCCATCAACAAAAATATAGTTTTTTATCTTTTTTTAGATAATCTAAATTGGGAATCTAGTGTTAAGACACTCTGTTCGTCACTCTCCGCCCAATTTTTCAGTTATTGCGTGTTGACTACCGGAACCTAAAGCTGATATTTTTTAGGTATCATTAAAAGTTATATAGCTATACACGTATAAAACTATACAGACAGACTAAGCACAAGAGATAAAATATATAGATAAGTATTAGAAAAAGTTAACTTTTTTCAAACTACAGCAACCAAGTAAGTCCAGTAGTGTCACCTGTCAAAATCAATAAGTAATTCCATATACTTTCTTAGATGCGCTTGCGCATACGTACTGGATGGCGCTCACGGCTGATTCATTATGACGCTACATTTGTTACAGTTGATTGGTGCTCTTCGTGCATTCGAATAACTTTGACTCATGTTTAAATTATTAAATGCATTTGTGTCAACTCTAATAAGTCGTTGTAATGAAACGAATGTATAAATTTAAAGTAATATATGACGTCAATCAATTAAAAAAAAGTCGTTTAGTGATATTTTAATACTTATGTGACTGAAGATGATGACTATTGTTATTGTTGACTGTTCAAAGCATCGCGTTGAGTTCCACCATTCAACACGAAATGTCATGAATTTTTATGGTCTAGAAGTGTCTTGACATCAGATTCTCTTTGCCTTCACTGCCACCTGGAGAAAGAGTGAAGTTAAAAGAGGGATATCGACCAGAATATAAATATATATTTTCGTGGGCATTAAATTTCCATAGTGCGTCTCTAAACAAATGAAAAAGATAGAATTTAATGATTTAGCTATAAACTATTTACTGTTGAGGCGTAGCAGCATATTGTGTGACTGTAAATGCAACGATTGTGAGTTCGATTCTTACTCGGGGAAATTAATTATGGTCATTTTCTTGCTCTCGTAACGAGGACACAATGATATGCGGAAATGAAAAAGCTTAATAGAGGGACCCCTCGTAAAACTATGTATGTATATAAATCAATAATTTATAATGTCAGCTAGGTTAGTCGCCTTATTATGTATAGAATGCTGACTAACCAGTCATTTACAGTACCATTGTCAATGCGTTTATTCTTCGCTTTTCTATAGGATGTTCCAATAGAATTACAATTACGTACATTTAGTAAGACTACATTTTTGATTGCTCATTTCCGTTCATATTATTTGAAAAGGAACCTAATTAGCATAGTATCTTTTGCTCTAAACCTATATAAACATCCAAGCGATGAAATATTACATATTTCTATTTCCTCGCTCTGGCATCAAGGCAAAGCGCGGCGTTGAATTCCGCCATAGAACATGCAATGCCCCCAAAATTCGGCGGAAAGTGGAGATCGGAAGTGTGTCAATGGGAACGGAGTGTTACCTGCCCTACAAATAAACTAGAGATGCGTGAAAAGTTATATTCAATTCTATTTTTTAAAACGATTTGACATCTGATAAGGTACTTGTTACACGACAGATATCGCCGGTGTCGGTCACAGGGTTTATCACTTACGTCTCGAGATGCAGCCTCAGCCTCCTATCTTATCATTTTTCACGTCTCGTCTCCTTTCGCCTATCAGTGGGTTAGATTTTGTATCTGTTAGGCTTTCAAATACGCGTGGAAATGATAAAACAAAATAAAAGACAAACAATATGTAGAAATATAATTAATGAGTTTAAAGGAAAAATGTAAGTGTAGATTTTGTTCATAGAAATGTTTAGTGAATTGTTAATATTCGTAATTGCTTAAGGCAAATGTAAGGTACACTTTCAATATGTTTTTTCACCCATTTCCTTTTGTACATAAAAAAAAAACATTCGTAAAACATAAACAAAAATCATCAACCTAATAATTAATTCCCGCTAGTCCAATAGCCACAAGGTAACGTCTTTATTGATCGCCCACCATACAGCCTAATGCGAGGATATCCCTTAGGTACAGACGTGTACAAATGGTACATCCAAAATTGCCTGAACACCGATGTGTCTTGATACGTTATCAGCTCTGGAACTATCATTGATAGTGTTGATTACAGATATCATACTGATATCGATGTCGTATATCATTGTAATTGCCTTCTGTTTGGCTCGTTGTTTATGTAAGTGGATTTTGTTTGTTTGTGTGTACATTCTAGTCTAGTCTAGATTTTAGTCAAATATCTACATTTCAGTCTTAAATTTTAAAAAATAAATTTAACTAGTTGAAATATTTATTTTTCAGCTTCACGCCGCGTCCCACTTCTAGAAGTGTAAGCAGAGGAAACAAAGCGTTGACACTCTGCTCGCCACTTTTCCGCCCAATTTTTGAGTTGCGGTACTCACCTCCAGGATCTTGTTAACAGAAATGGATGGCGAGGAAATAAAAATAATCAATTCGTAAAAGTGGACATAGAAGCTACAATCGTCGTGTGTATACTGTTAGAGGTGCCGCTGCGCCAGACTGGCCTCTTTCATATTAATTAGTTCTATATCAAATATATTATAGTCATTTAACTACATCTCGAGCGTAGATCGATCACAATTGACAGTGAGGTCAACCCGCCGCCGCCGTCCGCAATTAGTGGGGCGCTCCAATTTAACGGTTTTAATTTAGAATTAAGTATTCGCTTAGTTCATTAAGCTTTGCCAATACAGACGAAGTTCAATTATAAATTATTATTGTTAATAATGTATGATTGTTAGTGTTTTATATTTTTTGTAACTTCACGCTGTATCCCGCAGAAGCAGAGACACTCTGTGGTCAGCTCTCCATAAAATTTCAAGACGCCGCATGTAGAAAGTCGGAACTTGTCGCCGCGTTTTGTCTTGTCAAAGCAGGGGAGTGACAATTGCTTTTCTCAGACTGTATCTCCGCACCATGCTGGTTTAACAAATCTTAATACACTTAACGCTATTAATAAAAACCGAGCTAAAATTAAAACTTATCTACTAACATATTATATATTCACATCTATTAAATATGTACGAGAGGACGAGTGACGATGTGGACGAGTCTGAGAATAAAACGATTATTAAATGAAAATTATGGTTTGAGGCGGCTGATAGTATACATCATGTAAAGTGTATTTTTATATATCCTGGAGGTCATACACAAATCGCGACCTGAATGTGTACGAAAAAAAAAGTTAAATATTTGTTCAAAATCACTCTCATTTAATTCTTATAGATTAACCCAATACAGGAAAAATATGAGACCAGATCATTATTCGTTTTTCAAAAAGATATTTGATGCATAATTTTTTTGATGACCACAGAAGGGACACAGTTCTACAGAAAGTATAAAGTATTGGTGCTACATGTATTTGTTTGGTTTCCTTCTTCTAATAATAATAGTATTGGTTAATAACGTCCTTGATTACGATATGACATCAATATTGTCACGAAAAAATTTAAAAAATCTAGTAAATGTCAGGTTCATACAGCAATCTGCTGTCTTAAAAATGTGAGGTAATAAATAGAAGAAAAATATAATTTCTTACAATTACTGAGTAGCAAGCAAGTGTTAATCCATGTTTTCTTATCATTATTTGTTTGTTCATAATGGTTTCAGTTATTTTCTTCATACCTCGACGGAACTAAACTCAAAATCTTTATTTAAGCAATGAATAAATTTATAAACAATGTTAACGTAACAATAATGCTGCTGTAACAAATACTAGCCTCCTAAAACAATAAGAAAGAGTCTTAATCAAACTAAACAATATCTACTCAATAATGAATGGCCAACTATTATATCGGAAAAAATTGATAAAATTAAGTTTTCTTCGTCATTTTCAAAAAACTCTTTGTTTCTTAATCTTTAAGTAAGGGATCATGTATCAAATTTGTAGAAATAGAACAGATAGATGTTGTCTTAAGTTGTAGCGACTGATAATAGATGAGTAGTAAAAAAAGAGCCAAGTGTGTAAATAAAGTTGTATTTTTAATCCACCAAAATGGATCGGTTGAACTTTTGATCCATATTTACAACAATAATTTTCAGAGAATAATAATAATAAGCCCGCAGGGCAGCTTGTGGTGAGCTGTTGGGGAGTGGCGACCCCATGGACCTCAGTCCTCCGGAGGGGAGTGGTAATCTATCCTCCACCTCTGGCTTTCCTTTATTGGCCGGTAGAGTGGAGCCCAAGAGCTATATGCCCAAATGGGTGGAAGGGCTCAAACGTAATGCGTAATAACGGGGAATCCCGCTCACGAGCTCCTCGTGATGGGGAGCTCTGTTGCTGCTTCTCTCTACACCCTTAGCCAACCACCCCGATGTTGCGCCCGAGGCATTACGCCGCTTTGTGGGGGCCCATCTAGTGGGAGGCGAGACACCGTCCACCAACCATTCAATTTTCAGACTATTGTAAAGGCGGACGTCCGCTAGACTCATCCAATGGCCAGTCTATCCTAATTCCATTCCATAGTCCTAGTTTAGATTTCCATATTTTCTATAGTTCCTACGCATTAACCGGCGACCATCTCTGGGCAATTACCGGTTGCCCAGCGATGGATCCCGGCTGATGCGTCACAGTAAAGCATTTGAATATTCTCTAAGAGGCCTCTACGTGTTGGACCTGTGTCCCCACGTAAGCTTTCCAAAGAACCGGGTTATTTTGAACCCGTGAATCTTAAAAGGGAAACATAATAATAATAATATTTATTAAATTAATATTTCATACATAACAATAGCAACTTTAATCGGTAATAACTGCAGTAGTATTAACTATGTTGCAGTTATTAGCTTCAGCCTCGCAGCCGGTGATGATTCAGAAGCTAATATATAAATCATCAGCTGGTGATGATGATCAATGTCGATCAATGTTTTGTTTTATAGATATCATGGCACGATATATGTTAATAATAGGATCTTGTTTAGCTCTACTTGTCTCACGTCTTTGTTTTTCCTTCTCTTCATTGTTTTAGTGCACCCCAGATCTATTTGAATAGGGCAATGTGGCTGGAACAATGTAAAAAAAGCTAGCTAAGCTAAGATTTCGTTATTTAAGCTAATAACTTACACCACTTGACACTTGTAAAATGCTATATGTTTAGTATGATCTGAAACATGAGTCTACATTTAATTTTTCAAGATATATACGATATAATTATTTTATTTTGGTCTATATAAAATATCAAAAAAGCTGTTAGTTTAGTTTTACAAGCGCAAGCATAAACAAATAAACAAAAAAGTGATAAGTATATTCTACGATGAAAATATGTGTAATTTTGATAACATAAATAGTAATAACATAAACTACATATTTTTGAAACTATGAACTACGAATCTGAACAGTCCACAGAAGGGGACAAATGAAGGAATTTCAATTTTTTTCTCTACATTTTTTTAAAATTTTGATGTGTAGACTATCCACTTAACATAAGAGGGTAGGCATAGTGAAATTAATAATGAAAAATCGTTCTATTTTCTTTTATTTATTATTGCTATTGTAACATAACACTCATATGAGTATGACCCATATATAATGCCTATTCGTGAATATTTACATATATTAGCGAAAATATGTACGTATCTTATACAATTTAAAAATTTCGAGGTAACAATATTTGCTAACTAACAAACCAATCCTGATATTTAACTGTAAGTTTACGAAACGCCAACGAGAATTGAATGGCCTACTATCAAACGTAATTACTCACACTCTCGTCTGAAATGTTAAACACGAGAAAAATGTGAATGCGAAAAGGAAATTTAAGCTTTTTGCCAAAAATTTCAGTGATTAATGAATGGCAGTTAAGTAAAACTTATCAGATGACTAACATCGGCAGCAGGCAGAGATCACTAGTTGCACAGTTTGAGCTCAATTTGATACTAAGTTATGGTTTCTATTATATCATTAATTTTTATTTATTTATAAATATAATAAAAATGTAACTGGCCGCTGTTTGTACATGAAAGATATATGGGGTAATTTATTATTGGGGGCATTTATCAGTATTATTGAATTATAATATAAAAATATAAACTTTTATTTTTTAAAGCTTTGTTTGTCTGTGCGTTTGTGCACGGCTTAAAGCAAGCCAATTATTTTGTTGGACAAAGTGCTATAAAATAACTGTTTTATTCATGTGACTGAAACTTTAGTTTTCAATGTATTTTAATTTACTAAAACGCGAAATCAATTCAGATTAATAAAAAAAGAATAATGATGTAGTATGAGCGAGTGACGCCACGGACATGGCACTAGTATTAAAAACAATTCCCGTTGCATAGTTTTCTAAAATAAACGGGTCATTACGCTTTATAATTAAACACTCAATTCTCAAAAGGAGAAAATAGAGTTTGTGTCGCGAAATATAGAAAAATATTCATTTTCAGTAACCAATTATCAACAGGAGTGTAGAGAGTAGTACATGCAAAGTGTATCTTCTAGGTAAAAGGCGTATTGAACGTCACTAAGCGTTGCAGTGACGCTAAATCAGTACATTGCATTGAAGTTTTTTTTCAATATAGTCAGTGCAACAGTTGGGCGCTGGTTTTGTGGAGAAAATCAAATAATTTTAACTATTCTATGTGTATATTACTAGTGTTACGCTGCCTGCGTGGACTACGCTACTATGCCTTTATGCTATTTTTCATAACAAATCTTTGATATTCTCGGCTCTGTTCTTTCCATATTATATTGTAAACATAATAATTTATATTTTCAAAAAGTTTTTCTTTTATTGGAAATTCTATTAAAATACGTTGTGTAATAATATCAAATGAGATGATGTTCAATGATATCTTAAAATCGTAAGATTCACCATTTTCTTTCAACCAGCCTAGCTACTCACAAAGCTTCACTACACTACAATTATCACGCTTGATTTATGTTATATACTCGTATGTATATGTTTCTTTGTTTCTTTTCAAGCCAAATTTTTTTCAACCTATCAAAGAAATCTCATAATCAGTATCATTATCGTTAAAATAAATTACTAAAATGCGGTTAATGAAGACGTTAAAAGTTTATGAAAGCTCTTAAAAAGTTTAATTATATTAATAACTAAAGTACATTTCAAGACATTTTGGAGAGCATTTCAAAAAAAAACACTTACGTATGTCACGAGTGAGTATATAAAATAATTTCTGTAGACATGCAATTTCTATTAACTGACTTCATATATTTAATGAGATAACATATAACAATAAGAATGTTATATATTACGAGAGTGCGGATTCAAATCTTGTAGTGGGTAAAATATGATGGCTATATCATTTAAAAATTGGTTACAAGACTTTTAAAACGATCTTTTACGGACATAACTCATTTAATTAATGCTCGATTTCTGTTTGAGAGAATAAGTTAATTTGGTTTCCTGGCTCTTTTAATATGGAAAAGTGCGGCGTTGAGTTCCGTTAACACTCAATCTTTGGAATATTAATAAATACATACAATATTTATAATAGTAATATTTTCTCGGCATAGTTAGAAAAAGTGTACAGGAAATATTTCATTTGACTATTTCAAAGTCAATCTTCGATTATATGATAGGCTATTAAGGTGACCGCGGTGCGATGTGGTAGGGTCTGCGGGTTGCAAACGCGATGGTTCAGGATTCAAGGCCTATTCAGGGGTTTTTCTTTATTTTTGTCCTCTGGTAAAATATGAAATCGTTAATTTCAACCACTGACTTAAAATACTGTCCAGTGCGATGTGAACTCGCCCACAGAGGGTTCTGTACCCATTTCATCATTAACATTTCTTCTCTACAAGGGGAAGTACGTATAATACGTACAAGTAGATATATTATACGTACTCGTAACGTATACGTAAAAGATGCATTAATGGTGTTCTTTCTTTCTATGCTGCAAGGGACCATAGACTTGAATATTATTTTATATTAACTTCTGCTTCAACTTTCAACCGATCTTAAGATAAATGGTCTTGACAAACAGACAGACGAACACAAAGTAATCTTATGAGGGTTCCGTTTTCCTTTTGAGGTACGGTAAAAAACAAAATATATAATAGTTCTTGTAGTCAGTTTTATTTAAAGTTATATTTGTACTTTCCATAAAAGCTAATTTAAACCAAGACCTTTTACATATAACGCTTTAGAAGAGAGTAAATATATCGCGATAGTCGTTAACTTATAAATAAACGTTAGAAAGCTCGCGTGCTCGCTTATATTAAAGGCATATGTAATAGTAGGGTGAAATATTTTCATATCAGTACGTAGGCTGAAAATATTTAGCCTAAGATTTTTCAGCTCTCCAAAAAATTTATTTTATTTAAAATTTTTTTTGAAGTATGAACTTTGGTATGAATCTTTATTTATAAAAAAACCTAAAATAAAAGGATAATTCTTAATACACCTTTATTCCCCACCTTCCGCCGAATTTCGGAGTTATAACGCCGCCCTTTGCCTCGTTACCATAGCGAGGAAATTGAAAATATTAAATATTTCATTGCCTCGCTTGGGAATTGAACCCACAAGTAACGCGATTACAATCGCACACTTGGCCTCCTGCGCCACGACGACCTCAGAGACGACGAGACGTGTCTTGCTGAGGAACGAAGTGTTCCCTTTGACTACCCTGCTACGCTATTGCTATGCTAAATACAGCGTGAAACTATAAAAAAATACTCTGAGTGCACTCGAGCTCAGGCTCATAAAAAAAGCGTGTTTGTCAGTTTTAAAATTATATGATTAATGAGATTTAAAATATATATATATATATATATATATATATATATATTTGTTTAAAATAACTTATCATATTATATTGTTTACTTTGTATGACAGACGTATTAAATAGCACAATGGGCGCCAACATAAGGAAGCCTTAAAGTTATCGACGCGAGTCATTCGCTCGCTATACCTTTGTCCCTTATAGTTAGTGCAAAATATATTCGAAAGCATTTTTTCTTAATCTTATTTAAGAAACACTTGAACACGTAAATGTTGTATTATTGACTTGGTAATTTATATTAAGAGGCTAGTTTTGGCGCAGGTACATAAGATTGCTGCAAAATCGACTAGTTGTAGGTGGGTTTCTTGTATAGGAGACTACTTGAATATTATGTTTTTGTTTGGTATTTTTTTGTTATAGTGGCAACATAAATACATAACAATATCATCGGTGAAAATTTCAACTGTCTAACTATCGCGGTTCGTTAAATACAACGTGATGACAGACGGGCAGAATTATATATTTTCTCTACATAATAGATATAGGTACCGTTTTTTTATATACTTAAAGAGATTGTGAAAAGTATAACTTTATCACATATTAATTTTAAAAAATCTTATATAACATTTTCCAAATAAAGAAAAATTTACCTATATATGTAGTAGAAAACAAAGATATATAAACAAATAATAAAAATTAAAGAAAAAAAAGACATAATCTGTGTCAAGTATTTTCAGAGGCTTTCAGCGCCAGTGTACGTGAAGCCGCGGCAGGCGGTGCGCGTGTGGACTTATACCTTGCCCTTACCAATAAAGTTATATATTATATACATATGTATATACGTTTGTTTTGGTGTATGTTTGTCTGTGATAGGTGAGTTTAGGTGATATTGCGAGATATTTACAGATCTATGGTATGGTGGTTTAAAGATTATTATAAGCTTTGAGCTTGGTTTTGAGCTTTTTTAGGATGTAAACAAAACTTTTCTGTTATTAGATTATGTAGCTCGGATTGTTTATTTTTGTAAGTTAATTATACTATAGCATTTAGTACATGTATTTATAGTTTGTTCTACAGCTTTAAAGGTTTTATTGACTTTTTGATAAAAAATAGTTCTAATCCACGTGGTGTTATTATTTTTTTATGATATATATTTTTTAAAATAATGTGAAAACAGCCGTAAGCCGTAAGCCGTAAAGAAATATCAAGCTTCAAATCATATGATATTTTTTTACAGTTCGGTCTAATTTTTGGCATATTCCCAGTCTTGACCAGTTCACTTATCACTATGTGAGATAAACTTCAAGACAAGACTGACATCCTGCTTTGCTTACTACTTCTATATTCCGCTATATTTTCAAAATATTGCGTGGAGGTGTGGATCATGACAAAGTAAAAATAACTGCTTCCATAGATCGGGAATCGAGCCCCCAACCGTGGTTGTGTTTATATACAGATTTATATATTATCATTATCATTATAAATGTATCATTGTATACATTTAAACTAATATAATATACCGTATACATTCCTATAAGCAAATAGTTAAAAATAAAAGCCGGTCGTCGACTCCAGTAATCGACATCGGTCACTTATAAGTTTCTTTCACTTAAGCTCGTTAAGTTCCGAACATGTTGATAGATGTAAATCTATCAATACGTTTAATATTTAAGCGTCACAATTCTCTCTATTTGAAGAATGGAACAGATGGAAGGAAAGACCTAGTGTGACGACACTCCCTTTTCCACTTTTGGAGAATAATATTTGAATATTTATAATATTTGTGATACATCGTGAAATTGATCCACGTTTTAAAAATAAATATCTTTTTTGTCTTCTTCTCTTATTATTTGTTTTTCTTTTACCGCAAATGCCGAATTCAAATAACTACATTTATGATATATTGAAAACAATATAAGTTACTTTCCTATACATACACAATATTAATTTTAATTTCAATTTTAGTTAATTTCCTACACATTTTTCAGATATTTGAAAGAAACTCTTTAAATATCATAGCCTTAATTTTGACTATGGTCTAAACTTAATGCCGGGCTTTTCCACGCTCTTAGAACGAGAAAATGAAAATTTGAAATATTTAATTTTACCGAGTGGGAATCGAACCCACAACGTTTATAGTCGTATGCTTTTACCTCTTCGATGCGAATTCCTCACATAACTATCCATTTACATTTATTATCAATATACGAGTATGTACATATTTTCTTCAGTTCAGTTCCTAATTTATAATATTTTCTTACGTGTTCATCTCCATTTTTGACATTTATAAAGATAAAGAAGATGCAAACAGTATGAAATCACCAGAGAAAGATACAAATAACAACTAATTTACATATTTAAAAAAAACCATTTAAACACGTGGCGTCGAATTGGCCGCGCAATGTGCTGTTTTAATAAACGCATTAATGAATCTTGCGCATACTTCTTGATTGATGTCTTTGACGTATTTATTACTTCATTTTCATTTCACAGTACTGGTAAGAGGGCGCCGTTAAGTTCCACTACTCAGTGGTGATACAACTCTTCGTTCACAGCTTTCCTACTTTAAACGCGACTCTCCTGGGATAATAATATAGTCTTTTTGACGCTTGAAAATAATTGACAGAAGTTGTCATAGGATAGGTCCAATGTGTTTTTTTTTCAAGAATTACACACTGGGAGGAACTTTAGACTTTTCTTTGGTTGGATGTGTAGAAATAATTAGTTATTTTAAAAAATCTTAGTTCAGTGTTCAGTTTCGCTCACACTTATCTGTAAAATAGAACAGAAAGTAGAGACAAGTATTTAATCTAGAACACTATGTCCAGAAGTACGATAAAACGTACAACTATTTCAACTGCTCGCAGAAATAGATTTGTATTTTAAAATATGTGAGATCCAAACATCCGGCCTACTCCATGCCAAGCTTTGAATTGACAGAATTAGAGACATCTATTTTAATTTTCATATAAACTTGGGTGGTATATTTTTTAAATTATTTATTATTATTTTTTATTGTATAATTGAGGCCAAACGTTGCGTAGTCACAAGTGCGTGACTGAAAACGCTGCGTGTTGTGGGTTCGATCCCCACTCGAGGAAAGTAAATATTTATTTTAATTTATATTTTCATTTCTTCACTCTCGTGTCGAGGCAAAGCGCGGCGTTGAGTTCTCCACTAAACACACAATGCCCCAGAATTTGATGGAAAATGAGAAACGGAGTGCACTAAATTTCCTCTACCTACTCTGCTGAGCGCAGGATACAGCGTAAAGCTGATCTAATTTTTTTTATAGCTTCAAGCAGGGTAGGCAGAGGGAATGTTTCCGTTTTCTACATTCTGCTCATGAACACATTACGTGTTCAGTGACCGGAACTCAATGCCGCTTTTTTATTATTAGAATTTAATAAAATAATTAGAATTTAATTTGAGCCATTTCTATACTTTAGGCCCTCAAAACTGCAGGCCGAGGGATAAGGGATGGATCATTTCCCCACTATTTCATCGTTTGATAACGGGGATTTTGTATGCATTTGTCACGCGAACACTTGCATCAGATTTTGATGGATCGTATATATATTCTATTCGTTTTTTTAATTAAAAGTAATAAAAAACTATAGTTAAACAATATTTCATATTTTTTATAGAAATAATGGCAGTTAAAGCAGTATAATGACATTAATTAAATCTATCATTGTTCTATGAAAATATTTATTTATACTGTTTTTAACTTGAGGCTGTAACTCACACACATCGGCGTAGGCAGAGTGACCTAGTGTCAAGACTCTTTATTCTCCATTAAGATATTTCCAATGTGAGTCCTTCCCACTAGGTACCCTTAATGAATGAATTGATCTACCACTTTAAAATATGTAATAAAGAATATTTTCATTTTTACGCCTTTGTAGTCAAATCGTATCATTGAATTTTGCCTCTCAACATACAATATGGTTTTGAAACATGTGGGTTCCAAAAGGTTCCCTATATCTCCCTTAAATCAAGGTATACGCTGATCGATATAATATAAAATATTAAAAATATTAAGTTAAATCACATTGTATTAATAAATAAAATGTGACAATTAAGACCCGTTCAAAACTATCATCAAAGAAGCTAAATAGGTCGTCTTGTAAGATGAAAATAAAATGTTACGTTAATGTTTCATAAGAGTGTATAAATAATATTGAATATTTTTATGTTTACTTTATTATCTTTTATTTATGGAAAGTTACTTAAATAGCTCATTTAATATCATAGAGCTGTGGAGTAAGTGCGGATAAAGCTTTATAATATTATGAAATATTATTCAACTTTTTCCCACTTACAATACAGTATGCAAAGGGAACCTAGTTTTTACCTACGCATCCCTCAATTTTCGAGACATTGCATGTTGAGTGGCGGCACTAAACGCCACGCTTACCTCGACTAGAGTGCAGAAATAATATATTTCATTTCCTCGAGTGGGAGTTGAAACCTCAACCTGCCGCGTTTACAGTCAGTGCAGCGTTAAAATATGAAGACATCCTGTTCCCATTAAAACATTTCCCTTCCTCCCTCCAGAATTCTGCAGATATTGCTTGTTGAGTAGCGGAACTTAACGCCGCGCTTTGACTTGTTACTTACACGAAGAAATGAAAATTAAATTAAATTATTCATTTCCTCGCGTAGGAACAACTGCGTTTACAATAGTACCCCTGTAAGCTTTTTATCTAACCATTCCCCCGAATCGGAATCAAACCCACAGTAGACGCAACATGACACGGCGACATCTTAAAAATGACTGAAACAATTATTTCAATCCATCCAATACCTACAGTAGCTGTAATAACACTGATTGAAGTACGTTTCCAATAACCGTGATGCTATCTGTATAAACATAAGATATCGTACTGTTTACCGTCGGTACCTACTCAGGGGATTAATTTGTTCATTGGTATACTATAGTTTTAACAGTTAAAAGAATTAGTTAAATTTGTAGTTAAATATATTTTTAGTTAGTTTAGCTTTATGTGTTCGTATTTTATTTATTAAAAAATATATTCAATTGAAGTCTAGAGAGGATTCGAATAAGGAATTAAAGGTGGATACGCCGGGCAAAGTCAAAAATACCTATTTACTTTTCATTTTTTAACTTGGAAAATACTTACTTAAAAATTTTAGTAATAACCTACTCTAAACAAAACCTTCCAGACCGTTATAATCTTTGAAGGTCAAATAAGTAACTATTTGCGTATGAAATTATATCGCTACTATATTAATATGCACGAACTTTTTTGTGCGCCTAGATTAAGTAATTCATCAGTATTAGAAATATGGTAAAATGTTTGTACAACGGCATAATATGTTGCTCATTGATCATTATTTTATTTTTAACTTCAATATGTAGAGGCCAGTTGTGGCGCATGTGACTGTGTTCGCGACGGTTTGTGGATTCGATTCCCACTCGAGGGAATTAAATATTTAATATTTTAAATTTATCGCTCTGTTGTCCACGCAAAGGGCAGCGTTGAGTTCCGGCGCTCAAAACGCAGTGCCTCCAGAATTTGATGGATAGAGGAGTGTCTTAACTCTAGGCTTCCTATGCCTTCCCTGCTACTTGCAGGATACCGCGTGAAGCTGACGGAAGAAACTTCAATATGCGTTGTTTTTATGAAATTTATAAAGTAGTAAAAAATTAAGTAAAACAGCAGAGAATTTTAAATAATTACTTTGTTTGAAAACTGAATGCAAACTTTAAAAATCACCGAAATTCGCATAGGTACATATATCCAGTAAAGAATATTGATAACAAGCAAATATAATTTGAAGTAGTTGATATTTTGTAGAACAACAGAAAACGGAGAAGGGAGACTTACTATTTTTTTCCCATAATTTTCAAAAAGAGATCCTTGTAAAAATAAACTACAGGAACAATCAGAGCACATTATTTTAATCTCAACTTACAATTTAAAACTGAAACCCAATTTCGCTTCTACCTGAGCATTTGAAATTCTAAATGCGTCTCGGTTACTCCAAACCACATTAAATTAAGCGAGTTTCTTGAATGTAGTTAAAGTTTAACTGTTAGATCGTTTGTCATCATATTTAGTTGGCCCACCAGCGGGGATGGCTCGTCCATTTTTATTTTAAAATTAAATAAAGATAAATCGCTTCTTCGCGACTTTGTCCTAAAGTAACGTTTAAACGATTTAAATGCGATTCTAACAGGTGAGTAAATTCGTACAAAAACGTATCTAAAACCTCACCTCAGATATCTGATAAACTTCAAATTCTGTCAGACGCTCTAAGGCTTTTAGAAAAATATGTGGTTTGTAGATAATACAAATTAGAACAATTATTTTCCATTGTTTTATATTATAATATATTTTAAAATGTAAATATTCAGCTTTGGAGAAAATTATGGCGCAAGAGATTGTAAACGCGACAGGTTGTCGATTTCCCACTCGAAGAAATGAAATATTTAATATTTCAATTGCTCAGATTGGTCAAAGCGCAGCTAAATTAATCCTAAAATCATAAAATACCTGTATTCTGCTGTCATTAAGACATTTTAAAAAAAATCATTTTTATAATATGTTTTGTTTACCGTCTGGCTATGATCCGTACCGGTAAAGTGTAAACCGCCTCTATGTGGGATACATTGCAAATTTCATCTCTAATTTAAAATATATGCTTTATACGAGGAGACGAGTTTTACAATTCCCTTTGATTTATTACAAATGTTGTTTTGCTTTTTTTTTACCTGTGAATAAAATCTACCATATTTCCTCGCAGGTTCTCTTTATGAGAGATATATTTTATAATATACGTGGAATATTTTATAAGCGTATAATATTCATGTGGTAATAGAGCAGCAGCAATGACTATTATTTTTATAGATCATCGCTTTATTTCTTAGTATGATTAAAAGTTAATTAATTATTAAAATAAATTATATAATCATAATTTGTAGCCTTTTCAAAAAGATAACATATTTATACTGAACTTTCAAAAATAGTCTCATCAGAGGCCATGAATAAAAAATTGTATTTTTTGTCTCCTTAAGTAAGCAGAGAAAACTTGAGATCGTGCCTATATGTTAAGAGTAAATAAATTAATCATTTGTTCCATACATGAACTATCCCTATGAGTATATATATAAATATAGAGTATATATATAAACAAATAACCCGTAAATATTTTTCCGACTGGTATATATACCTAAACCAAACTATTATACTACTAATAATTTGATGATATCCCACAACACGTTAAAAAACTAAAACAATACATGATGGTATTATAAAGATACCTGCTTTTGCGCTTATGGATCAACCTATAGCTTCGGTGAATTCGTTCTCTGCCTTGATAGAATTCACTGCTTTACGTCAAAATTGTAACATGCGTAGAACAACGCTGTGACAGTACGACAGTGCTATGAAACAGTATGATAAAGATACGATCTAATGCTTTATGTAATGAGTGAAATTTAAACCCTTCATTTCAACCAGAGACACCAAAAAACAATTATTTTAAATTCCAAATCGCTTCATTATACAAATGGCCCACTACATGTTAATAGACTAAGAGATTACGCGCTTCCTGATAATACAAGTGAAAAAAAAATATTTCAAATACGTTTTTAGTAAATACTACGATGAATGGTGCATTTGATGAAATCCGCCAAAGAACGAGCTCCAGTTCCATTACATGATTGAACAACGGTACACTGATTGTGGGAGCGGGAAGCGTTCTAGATGCGATGTCGGCGCGAGCCAGCGTTTCTATAGGCTGTTTTAATATTTGGAAAAGCATAAACAAATGTTGTGTAAAATTATTGTATAGAATATAAATTATGATATGAAAAGTAGTTTTTTGGGTTGTGCAAATTGAAAATTCGTATGGATTGCTCCAACTTCCTGATATAAATAGCTCTTATTTTTATCAAGTACTTATACTGTTAGTATTTAGTATTATTAAGTACCTACACTTTGTGTGCTGTTGTAAAGCTATTATTTTATAGCTTTATAAAATAATGGCGGAAGGAACATAGTGTTAAGACATTTCGTTTCCCATTATCTGCATAATTTTCGAGACATTTCAGAAAAAAAACAAAGTGATGCGTGTAAAGTGACGGAACTTCTACTTCCACGCTTCTAGAATAATATTTCTTTCTCCTGGCATTAATCCTGCCAGTCTGCTTTCCTACTCAACCTACTCCACTTTGCATGGCACATTGGCTCTCATATCGTGTATCATGACATCCAACCAGGGCTTCCTTGGGCATTCGGGGGGTCTCACTCCACTGATATAGAAAAGCATTTGCATCTGACATAGTTCCTGTTCTGGCCCGTAACATCTTCTCAGACGACGCTCTTGGAGCTTACCTGCTACGTCACGGACACCAAGACTATCTCAACTCAATGTGTTACGTATGAGGTCTATTTCTTTCTTTCCGTGATTTAAAGCTTCTTAGTGTGCCGAGATAGTGCTGGCCCGCATGGGTGCCGTGTAAAAGAACCGGTCGAATGATGCTCTTGTAAGTCAGCCTCTTCGGTTTGGGCGATATCCTTCCATCGCAGAATAACGCACAGGCTATATATACATTATGAATAGATTATTTATTTAGCTATAACATAATTATAAGAATAAACAGTCAGTTGTCGCTCGTCGCTTGGTGACTAGTCCGACTCGCGCTTGACTATTTTTTTATTTTTATAAGATCATTTTATATGATCATCATTCATTTTACATCAGACAATTATATGGCACACACGGAATATCCCTGCAGCGGGATGTTTTTCGGTATTTGTATAAATACCTATTTATTGGGCAACAATCCGGCTGTGCTCAGAGCGGCTTTATTTATTTTGACAGTTTGTGGCACACATAATATAAATAGCGCACCTTATGTATATATAGGTATGTATATATATGGGAACAATACGAAATATATATAAATACGTGATTCTACAATGTTTTTCTGTCTAGAATCCTAAAATGCTTTTTGAAATTTTATTTTCATTGACGTTTTTAGAGATAGGATGGGTTAGATTTTTTTATTATTTTATTTTGACAGGAGCAAATATCTATTTGGACAGTAACGATTTAGCAAAAAAATGCGAATGGGTTCTGAAAACATTCGTCGATAATATTGCTATAAAATAAAATAAAAATCTGCATCTCTTTGTAAAAAAACAGGAAGAATGGTGTAGTAGTGTTGAGTTTCTACCACTTGACATGTAATTACAATAGAATTGGAATTCGGGAACTTTTTACTAGGTTTGCCAAAATTGCCTTTTCACGCTTGTCTCACTGATGTATCACAAGTTTGTTTAAGTAAAAAATCATGGCTACACTACGAATAAACTATGCGCGGGAGTCTCTTTATTGGTCAAACGAGCCGCTCGGTGTGGATCACTCGGGAACATCGAACATAATTTATGATTTAATTTTCTAATCATATACTATTATGTAATAATACAGTATTAAACGAATAGAACACTATATTATTAGTATTACATTATATCCAATATTGAGCTTTGTCTTTCCCGTAATCTGCCCGAGGGGAGAATTTTATTTGTTTTATTTTAATTTATTTTAATTAAATGTAAAGATAAAGCGCGGCGCGGCGTAAACACGCTTTGACATCCCGACGACTATCCAAAACGAAATCAATTTAACCCAGTAGTTTCTGAGATAAGCTGTTCAACCAAACAAGCTCAGCTTCATATTAGTATAAATGGGTTACACATATAAAAAATAAACAGAAAGCACGTCAGCTGACATAATTCATAATAAAAAGTTTGTAAAAATAGAAGTTGTCTAACTCCGCTTCGCCGTGACCCACTTCTGAATCTGCAAAGCTAGGCAGTGGGCTGAAAGTCACTTCAATAAAAAACAACCGCTTATAAAAACATCAATTAAATAAATACCATTTGACCTGGTAAGTTTGAATAAGTAGTTTGGAAATAAAAAAATATGGTGTTTTTTAGGTTTAGAGTGCAAATTTTGCTATTACTATTATTGTGAACAAAAGCTAAGTTTTCAGTGTTATTAGATTTTTAACCGATTTCTGTAAGAAAAGAAGATTATCAATTCGACTGTATTTTTTTATTTTTTTTATGTTTGTTACCTCAAAACTTTAGACCGGGTGAACGGATTTTGATATATTTTTTTTATTTGAAAGGTGAAGCTTCCCGAGAGGTTCCATTTTTTTTGGTCCATGTCTGACAATGGTATCTATGAGAAAAACACATAAGTCTTAAATTTTCATTAGGTATGTGCGCGACAAATAGACGAATAACTCAATGCCGCGCCAACCGATTTTGATCATTCTTTTTTTATTTGAAAGGATACTAAAAAGTGAAAAATAATTTTACAAAGATTTTACAATTTATAAGTAGGTGTCAAACTAATGCTACAACAACCTTACTACAATATTTAATTACTAAGCCTGTTTACTTGGCACCGACTTCAAAATTATAAAATCTTTGCAAAATTATTTTTCACTTTTTAGTTCGTTATTAGAAGTCGGTTTTTCTTTTTGTTAAAAAATTATTTATATTTAATATATTTATATTAAATACTATTCATTTCCTTGACCCACAATCGTCACGTTTACAGTCGCAGGATTGTGACTCTACGTATAGACTAGCCTCAATTTTTAATAACATATTTATTAAAGAAACTAGCACCATTCGTATATTATACTACCTATGTATAACGTTCGACATTGTGTCAAGTATTTCTACTTAAAACGACACATACATATCAGTATTGACACATAAATGGTATTCTTCTCGCTCGTATTCATATCATTGTTAGCCGTGTAGTGTATACGCTGGAGATGTGCAACGGAAAATTAATTTTTCATAAAAGCGGAATACTCATATATGAGAAAATCGATAATAATCCAGGATGTATGTGGAATAACCACGTATTTTACTTTTCATATATCTATTAAATATAATGTGAAGAAACAAAATGTTTTAGATTTTGAGTTTTACGTATATTTGTCATCAAGGCGTTCTGAGAGATCGTTGAAGTGCAGTGGCTGACTTTAAATTCCGTTTAGACGGCTCGTGGCCTTGAATTCTATCACTCCATCCATCATGCAGTGTCGGGAAAATTGGTAAGTGCATGGGGAACGGAGTGTCCTTAATAGTAGAATCTCTCTGCCTACCCCGCCGCATGCGGGATACTCAGGGTAAAAAGAGGATCTAATGAATACATAATTTTTCGAAATAATGCTCATAAAAGCTAATTATATTTCCTAAACATCATTTAAAACTAAAAAAGCCATTTATTTAAAAAAAAAATGCATATGAATAATAATAATAGTAATATAATATAAATTTCGGTCATTTCATATCTACAAATGACAGCTCTAGATAGAGTCATTGATTTTGGACATTACAACAATTGATCGGAATATACCACAAAATTGATACTTGCTCGGCGATTTCATTCGCCGTGGTCGCTGTTTCATGCGAGCGTATCAATGCAACCCAAAAAACTATCTATTGGAAAATCGTACGTTAGCTGTATTGCGCTTGTTAAAAGTTATTTTATTATATATATTAAAACTATTTTTATTTTCGAAAATTATAATAATTATGTGTTATTTATTCTTTTTGCCGTATATTATAGCAGGGTAGGCTGAGAGAGTTTCACGGTACTTCATTCCATTCCGATCACTTTTCATTCGAATTTTGGGGCAATTTTTATTTTGATTTCCTCGCGGTATGTCCTCGAATTGGACTAAAACTCACAGCCTGTAGGACGTAGTAGCCAGGAAATGTTTTATTGCACCTTGCGGACTAAATAATTGTTGCTTAATCATGTTGTTAATTACTATTATGGAATGGACGAATATGTATCTATAAAATTTATCTATAAAATCATTTACTTTTGTAAAAGATTTCTCGTTTGTTAAGTATAATTTTTCAACTTCAGTATAAGCGAAATATGGAGACCCTAGTGATTTATCCCTACTTTCTCACTACCTTTCAATACCGACTAATCGTCTCCCCATAATTTCTTTTACGGACTTTAAGACATAAAATGGTAAAAAAGTTTTTTCGTTCAAGCAAAATTTCAATTTTGTTTCATTAGTTTTGTCCGTGTATACTCAGTAACGATAAAATTACAATTTTCAAAACTTAATATCACTCTAAAAAACCACATTACCATATAAACTTATCAAATAAAAAAAAAACTACTAGTTACACTAAACCTTCACTAAATATCGACTTGCTGCACAATTGGAGCGTCCTCATCCATGCGTGTAGATATCATTGTGAACGGAGCACGGTGGCTGCAGGCTGCAGGCAGCTAGCTGGTACGGTATATGCAAACGTGGATTCAAAACTTTTGTTTACTATTATTGGACTTTGAAAGCTTTAATTTAGTAATGTTGAGCTTTTTATTATTTTGTGATTATATATATATATATATATGTATATATATATATATGTATATATATATATATATGTATATATATATATATATATATATATATATATATTTCCATCGTGGTGCAGTGCCACAGCGTCTGATTGTAGGCACGGTGGTTGTGGGTTTGACTCCCGTTGGGAAATTGATAGTTTTCATTTTCAAGCGACGTCTCCAAATTGGGCTGAAAAATAGAGAACTGAGAGTCAGAAATTTATGTTCCTCATACCTAATCTGCTATATGTCGTAAGCGTATATAACGTGAATCTATTTTTCATATTTTTTTAATAAGCAATTTAAAATAATATGACATATATTTTTCGACGAAAAAAATAATGATAAATGGATTTGGCTATATTCTATTAATCAATATTAAAACGATCACTGAAAAATTATTATAATTTATTTTATTAGGTTTAATTGCTATTACTTCTAGTCGTGGGTTCGTTATATTTTTACGTCCTTTCGTAAACTGCAAAATGAAAGTGTCTTTTAATCAATATAATATCATAATAAGTACTAAAAATTACAATTTAAATCATATTTGAGCACATATTTCGGTACATTCGTAGTTCGGTACCATAGGGGGCGAGCAGCGGTGCGTAAACTGAGCCACTAAAGCCTGTCACTTGCCAGACTTGCTTGTGAATGGCAAAAATTATTACAAATGTTGACACTACTTTGTAAATTCAATTCAAAATTAATGTACAGCTATCGCTCTTAGCTTTTGGATTTCAGGCTATATCCCATACACGACAAGATAGGAACCTAGTGTTAAGACACTTCGTTCCCCAATTTCCATCTAAATTTCAAGACATCGTGTGTTGAGGGGATGGAGCTCAACGCCGTGATTCTTCTTGATACGAGAATGGTTAAATGACCATTGCTTAATATTAGACTAAACTAATCAACTATAAAAACGTGTATTTTTTTATAAGTTTACATGATAATTGTGAAACACACTACCCTTTTCTCGTAAATTGAGTAAAACAATGCTAGCAAGCAAGTCGCCGTCATCCATCACGATATTACGCGAGACTCCCTCAGATGATTCTGCTTCACAAATATTTGGAAACGGGCTCCTCCTCCTACTGAGGACTAGCGCCTGCTGCGTTTACATTGTCGTTGATACGAGATTTGTATCGCTGTTTTTACCTATTTTTATAGTACAGTTTATACTTTAGGTGAAAGTCTTTAATGTTTCTATAATTACTTTGAAGTTTACACATTGTATGAGTTTTAGAAAATATCTCACTAAAACCCTGCAATGTGCGGGATACAGCGTGAAGCTAAAAAAAGATTTTTATCTTCAATCCGTATCCTATACATTGCAGGGTAGACACTACTCTTGCCCGTTTTCAGTAGAATTCTGGAGGCATCGCGTGTTGAGTGGTGGAACTCAACGCCATTCCCTAAATAATAATCGAAGCTACAGCCGTCGTGTTTACAGTCAAACACTGTGTCGCAGCACTAAGCTAGCCACGATATTGTTGTTTTTAATAATAATAATGAAAATAAAATCTATATATAATTATTATGTTTTCAATTTTTAATCAGACTGCAAATTTTAGTGAACAAATTAAAGCAACATCCGCCTATGACAATGGAAACACACCATCGCTTACATGTTTACTCTGTTACTACTATCTTGAAATATTCAAAAAAGATTAATATTATATGAAAAAATAAAATTGTACTATATAATTATAATTACATTATGTTATATTATAAATGAAGATTTTTTCTGGTTATTAATTTAGTTTTTTTTTTAACAGTGTATCAAGGCAGAATTCTCGCATCTCTTATATGCGGTAGGAAGTAGGCATAGAGGTTCTCCAATTTTACCTGAGTTCAATACATTGTATGCTAAGTGACGGAACTTAACGCCGGGCTGTATTACCAGAGTAGAGAAATGTAAATAATTTATTCCCCCTTGATTGAAACACAACCATCGAGTTTTCAGTTAGCCGCTGTTACGCTATGCTACGATAATTACATAAACTTTGGATGAATGGGAAGTTTCAATGCACATACGAAATTACTGAACTTAGAATATTGCAATATGGCATTATATATGAAGATAGGTTAAAGAGACAGGGAAACTAAGAGATGATTTTTTGAAATTCCTATGAAGAGAACGAGAAAATATAGATTGCGGTAATACAACACTTATTATCAATTATGAATGATTGTATCAATTGTCAGCTTGCTTTGAATAAATATACTCGTATTTTTTCCAATAAAATTGAGTTTGCTATCCCTTACTAGCATTAAATTGCAAAAAATAGGAAAAACGTCAAAAGATATAAAGTAATTCTCCAATTCATCTAATCTCCACGATATAATATAAGATCTACATAATTAAGTGAGTCTCTCTATTTATTTTACTGTGAAACATTCTCGAGCGGCGTTGTGTAAACTCAAATCCATTCTACTAATGTTTAAATAAACCGATTAGGAAAAATGCAATAATAGACTTGATAAATGTAGACGTCCTCTTGTTATTGTTTCGTTAGGCTGGGACTTCACAGGGCTTACATATTTTTTTATCACTTCATTCTACTAGTGTAGGCTGAAATTCTAGTGCTAACACTTATCACTGTACTTTTCATCCGAATTATTAAGTGACGTAACTCAATGTAGTAGCTTGTGTTATTAGAGCAGGGAAATAGAAATAATACATCTTATTTTTTGGTTTATTGTGTGATTTATTGTGGAACCCAAAACCACGTTTTGTCACCCCATAAGTTAAAACATGAGACATAAAAAGGTAAATTTAAACAAATATGTATATACTGTACGCAGGTTCCCCCTGCCCACTGCATGACCTGCGGGATATAACTTGAAGCTAAAACAGCGACATATAAAACGAATAGTCGTAGGTTCAAATTTTACCTTTCAATCGATTCCTCCAAGCTCTTCTACACCGGCCCTAACAAATGCCTTCTGAGCGCCATGAGATTTCTTTAATAACCTCATTCCGGACGCTTTTAGAACCGTTCCGATGGAGATGTGGCTACAATATAAACGGTACGGTAGTTGTTATTTTATATTATGTTTCCCATTATGATATTAGTACTAGTGCTGGCAGTTCCGTGGGCAACTATCTAGAATAGTAAAGAGAGATCTTGAAGTCTTTTCTCGTCTAGGACAAGTACACAACATTGTATGGTTAGTGTATAATTATTACTAAAGAATTCTGATTGTTTTTACTATAAACTAGTTTACGTGACAAAATGGATATTAGTTTTATAGTTTCATTCATTAATTCACAAAAAAATGTTTAATAACTCATAGGAAATATTTTTTATATTCCTGAAATATTTCATTTAAAATATTTATTTATTTATGTGAAACATAACTGAAATACACTTTTGTATAAAATACGAAGATCCATCATATTTTAAATTAGAGATAAGATGTAACCTGATACTAATTATAAAAGTATTATCTTATGGTGAGTAGTTCATTCTAATATGTACAATCTGATTAACAAAACTGTAGAACGACAGAAGCTAATTATTAAACACACAATCACAATAATTTTAGCTTCGAATCTCACACGTAGAAGGGTGGACACAGGGAACCAGGGAACCTAGTGTTAAGACACTAAAGTTCCCCATTTTCCATCGAATTCAGAAGTATAGTGCGATGAGTGGCGGAACTCAACGCCGCGCTTTACCTCGTTAAGAGAGCGAGAACATGAAAATGTTAAATATTTAATTTCCTCAAGTGGAAATTGAATCCATCACCTGTCTCGTTTACAGTCGCACCTTTGTGCCGTTGCAATTTTACTATGTTGTATTGTAAATTATTCTTTTAAAGATAATTATTAATTTAAAAACAACTTTTGCATGTAAAGCACATCCGTAAGTAATTATGCAATTAGAATTAAGTTATTTATTTGTCTTAATCAGCATTTAATAATTGTATCAATTTTTAGTTGACCTTTTAATAATAAATAAACAAATATACATACATATACTGTTATTTTTATATGTTTTCAATAAAAATCGAACTAGCTACCCCTTGCCTACCAAATTAACATCCCAAATACCATTTAATTGTACACCAGCCTTGCAAACCAACGAAATATCCCTATTATAATGAAACCAGACTCTTTACAAAAAGAATAAAATGAAAAAAAAATGTTGTCACATATTAGCTTGGGGCTGTGACTTTTGTTACATATAATGTAGACACGTGGGGAGAGATGTACGGAATCTATTATTCTACATCGAACATCTGTAGGCGTTGGTTGATTTAGTGATGGTTAAAACATGTTTAATCGAAAGTTATCTCCTAATATAATTATTTAAAATCATATATTAATTGCCTTATATAAATCTTTAAAATAAATAAATATTCTTATTTACATTTCTAAAATAGGTAAAAAAATATATAGTTTTGACATGAATACTAAACAATTTATTTTGTTAAAATATATTTCTGTCTCCTTAGCTTCGTTAGGTAGTATGACTATTTGATAAATAATAATATAAACGAATAGTTTAAATATTAGATTAGATGCAGACAAAACTTTAAGAATGATATTTTTTTTTAATAAAAATTAAAAATAATAAAATAAGCTCCATATTTAAAATGTTATTTCATCGATAAACACTAAAGCATGTCACTATTAAGCAACGGGGATAAGCCAAATTGATTTTAACACAATAACGAGTCCCGTTCAATAGGTCCCCATTTGTAGAGCTGGCCATCCATCATACGCACCATGTCAGCTTAATGTGGCGGACGCTCGACGAAACGATGTATTCATTTTTGGCACATCACTAGTTCGAGGTGATAACTGCTATTTCCTTATTTTTCGGTATATATGTATATTTATGATAATATTTAAACAATATATAACTTTTGTTTATTTTTGTAAGCAAAAGATATAAGTATAATTATGTTTAAATTACTATATGTTTATGCTGGTACAATGTATTTATATATATTATGTAATTATTGTGCAATCGTATTTTAATTATTAGGTTTTCTTTTTTACTTCATATTGTATTCTTCATATCGCAGAATGACTGAAAATAATATTTGAAAAAGAAAGTGCAATTAAATAACATTAATGTAACACTGTTCCCCATACACCGCACAATTTTTGGTGTTAGCACTAGGTTCCCAGGTTCAGGAATCAGCGTGAAACTAAAAAAAGTGTCAAGACATTCCATTCTTTTCTATTATCGCCTGAATTCTCGTGCATTATGTATTAATTGGCGGAACTCAACGCCGCGATTGGCGTTACCAGAGCGACGAAATGAAAATATGAAATATTTGATTTCTTGGAATGGTAATCGAAACCAACCTATCGCGTTTATAGTCCCACACATCTGTCCCTGTACTAGAACCGATATCATTTATTTTTGATACTTTTTTTCATACAAAATATCAAATTTCGACAAAAATATCAAAAATCAAACAACTTTATTCGTATACGATGATCCACTACTAAAACTGGGCCATAGTCACGTAATAACAACTCTCGTGCCCCGCTACGTTACATGTAATACAAGCTAAATTACAATAATTCGCTGTTAACAATGAAACGAAACTATTTAACTTTCATACAAACCCTTGTTCCGTGGAGGTCGCCTTTTGGAAATTACCTAACGTCTAACAACAATGCCGGCCAACCCTCATACGAAGAGTATTATAAAAAGAACCCCTTATTTATAATGTTACAATTTTAATTATTTTGCCCGGATTCATATTATATTGGAGCCATCGTAGCGCAACGTTCTACTACAAACACGCCGAGTGTGGGTTCGAGTCTTAATTGGGAGAATGAATACCTTTATTTCCTCGCTCTAGTAACAATTCAAAGGACTGCGTTGAGTTCCACTATTCAACACGCAATGTTTAAAAAATTGGGCAGTGCGTGGGAAACAGAATGACTAGGTTCCCTTTTCCTACCCTTGCTACATTCGGGGATACAGCGTGATCTTATATTATAATTTTAAATAGATCCGCGGCAGCTGATTAACCGCAGGATGATCCCAGCTTCCATACGATACACCATAAGATTATTGTCAAGCCATTAAGTCCCCGCATGTTTAATTAAATTAACCATAGTGACTTTATTTTGTTAGTAATACTATGAATTTGGCCTGGCTATGCTTGAAAAACAGGTTTTTTTAAATAAATAAAACGTAACAGATAAAATCTTAAGCTTTGTCTAACACAAATATTTCTGTAATACAGGTTTTAATATTAAATGAAATATTCGATCTAAGAAATATATATCAAAGCGCGGCGTTAAACTCTGCCATTCAATGTGCAACATTACTTCGGATGTAAAACAGAGAATAGAGAGTCTTGACACTAATTTAAACTTAGTTATCCTGCTGCGGAGTCCTCACAAAAAAGTACACTTTGTACTGAGGTAGTGTCCCATACGTCATAACATTTCCCAATCATATTAACTTGATTAAACGTCACAAAGAAAGGATATAATACGCGAGGGATGTCTCAAGGAAATTAGCGAACCACCCCTAAATTCTGGGGATTAATATGGAGAATCAATATTACTCGTTTCTTATTATATGTGATCCTATAAACTGTATAGTATGTATACGTATAATACGAAGATTTCGTACATAGCGTTTTATTGTTAGAATGAACGAGGCTGTCGTGACCCGGCCGCCGGGGGCACATGCGTGTGACTGTAAGCGCGATGGTTGCAGGTTTGATCTCACTTAGGGCCATGACTTTTTTTTATATTTTTCCTTTTTCATTCTGGTTACAAGGGAAAGCGTAGTATTGAGTTCTGCCACTCAAAGTGGAAAATAATGAAACGAGTATCTTGACATGAAGCTCTCCCTGCCTATCTGCTATGCGTGATAAAGCTTGAAGCTTGAAAATGTGAATTATGGGCATAATTTCTTTACAAATATAAAAGGTCAAATACAGAGAAATATATCACTCAAGTTTCCTCTATACTTTTAAAATATAGGTGATAGTCTAAAAATTTTACAAATGGAATAATTTTTCTGGTATTTCTGCAAAATTTGTATGCAATGCAAGGAATTTTGTGAATGTAATTTCAATGTAAAATGCTACAGTCCAAATTGTTATTACTAGAATAAAAATTCTATTTCACTTACATTTCTTTACTAAGTTTTTTTAAGATTTATTATATTTTTTTACTCATTTGTAAAATAAAAAAAATCCTATTAGCTAAATGTTATTTCAAGTGTAACTGTTAATACGCAGTTCAATAATGTATTTGCTTAAAAAGTAAGCAGTAGCATGCATGCATTTGGTATAAATTAAAAAAAAAATCCTTTACAGTTAATTAACCTTCTATACTAACTTACTTTCTTTTACAAAAATAATTGCGACAAGGGCAGTCAATTACTTTAAATACTTTTCAATACTCTACCATATCGTAGAGCTAGTATATATTTAGCAGACACCTTTATATAGTTAATATAGTTAATTAGTCACGTACAGACACATTGTACATAACATATTATTATGTACATAATAATTAACACTACTGTACGCTAATTTGATAATGCATCCAATTTCCATACAAGCCACCGGATATAGAGATCGTTAGATTATGTCATCTTTGTATTTACGACTTGGTGCTACCATAAAAAAATATCTTGTGGCAAGGCAAAGTACGGTGTTGAACGCCTTGTTTTGTCTTTCTACTAGATATAGAGAAAATAAAAATATTTCAATTCATATGGTTTCATTCATTATTGTTTTTTTAGAGAAACTCAATCTTAAGACTGAGAACCTAATCTAAAGACACGTTGCTAAGTGGTAGAACTTAACACCGTGATTTGTCTCGTTATAAGAACGAAGAAATAAAAATATTAAATATTCATCAACTTCATTTCCTCACTTGTGTCCTCGCGCTACTAAAGGCCACGATCGAAGTCTACGCTAAAAACACCATTTTAATCCACAATAACAAGTCCGAGAAGGGTACTCATATTATTTTAATGTACACACATTAGACAAATTAATTTAAAAACAAAGATCACTATTAGTTGTTACCGCAGCCCCGACGGGTGCAATCAAGAACATCGCTTTCGTTCGCGAGGCGTCTTCACGACCAATTAGCTCTGACATCGCGCCGCATAAATTGTTTCAAACGACTCTTGTATAGTCTGTATTGCTTAAATGGGGATGAAAAAATAATCGATAGAGAAAATAAGATTCATTTGCTGGTAAGCTCATTTTTGTTATTTTTGATTCGTATTTTAAATCCTTGAAGTCGTTGGTGTTTAATAACAGCCCTTCAGCTTCATTCCTAGCCAAAGAGAACTTCTCGCCCATTGTCATAAACTCCTTTACGTGCCATTCGGCGTGTCCTTTTTACGCGACCTTCCTCCAGTTTTATCGATACTGAGCTTGCGAAGGTCAACCAAGGTTTGCCCCTGTCTCTGTTACCACTAGCTCTCTCTCTCAGAAGTAATCTTTAAATTAGTTATCTATTACTGAAATTATACAGGTGCTAATAACCTAAACGAGAGTTATAAGATCATCTTTTTTTTTCTTCTTCCCATTCCTTCTTTATTGAGTAAATATAAAGTTAACACACGTCATTGAAATACAGATATTGAACTCTAAATTCATATTTCAAAAATATGTATTTGAAATAATAAAGAAATAATAAAAATTCAAAAACAATTTCAACAAAACGCTAAACTCAAACGACTCTCACAAAGCCGCATTACTCGTATAGTCATATCATGATTCAACTAACAATATGAATAAAATACAAAACAGTGTACAAATGAGCGCAAAGTGCAACTTATGCGGAGTTCCGTATAACTAATTGAATGCAGCTAGAATCTTAATCGTCTAACACATCACGTATAACCATACGGATTGCGGATGCTGCAACTGCGCATCTCGGTTTTACGAATTTGAAATTAGATTGCAGTTTAAATTTGACTGATTTGTATTCTTTTGTAGCAATTTTTCGAATCATAGATAAATAAACAGTAATAATAATACGTCTAGGACAACGTCTTCTTTACATACATACGAATGCCTATTCATTAAAAGTACTAAGCAAACTAATACATCAATAGCACAATAAGAAAATAAAACTAAAATTCTAGGCAAAAGATAATAAATTAGAAACAGAAGTAGGTACAGATTTCCGAAAAAATAGGCCAGTAACGAAGAGGAATGTACAGTTTTGCTCGATTTATGCGTTACGGAACGAAGGTTAATTAGTGAGCCGCCGCCATTCAATGGAATACTTGCTTTATACTTTTTAGATAGATTATACAATGGTTTATAGGTATATGGCATAGGCCTAGTGGCAAACATGGCGTGTTCTGGTTTAAAAATCTAATGTACGAGTATTCGATATTACGATAAGAAATGCTATTTTTTAATCTTTACTTTACTTTCCTCGAGTGGGAATCGATCCAACAATCGTTGCGTTTACAGCTAAATTTTGTACCGCTGCACTACAATGACCTTAAAATAATTCTTAAAAAAAACACAAAAAAAAACACTTTACTCCTTTATCACTAAAAACCTCGTGAGTAGTGAGCTTTACGCTTAGTATTTTAGTTTTTACCGGCGTCTTAACAAAATTTATTGTTTTTCTTTTTGCTACCGGAATAGGCCGTTTGTTTGTTCATTCACTTTACGTTAAGTCAATGTATTAGTTACATTTCTTATGCTTTTTTTTGTTTTTCAGGTAATTTTGTGGATTTTTCCGGAATTTTTTGTTTGAAATTCAGTAAGTATTTAAAAAAAAATATTGAAACATTCCTTAACGCATTTCTTGTACTGTAACGACGATGTAAAGTAATAGAGTATGTTGGCTGCTGATATTGAAGGCTATTCATCTTACAAAGAGTATGGGAATCGAAAGCGCAATCGCCGCGTTTACAAGCACAGCACAAGCCGCTGCGTCACGATGCCCACAATCATAGAACTTTAAAACATAACAAAATATTTAATGACTTGGCTAATTCAAAGTAATTTAAAACAGTCAAGTTGATTGATCGCGTCGTCACGTCGTGTATAGACGAGGGTGTACGAGTTTGTGCGATTAATTATAAATAATAACGTTCGCACTATTGTTCTGTACGCCTCATGATGGTTCACGAGGCTTTTAGAATATTTTAGATGTTATTGTGGATTCGATTCGTTCTCGGGGGTACTAATTATTTTTATTTCCTTGCTTTTGTAAGAAAACAAAGCGCGGCTTTGGGCTTCCCCGTACACAGAACGCAAATGTCTCGAAAAATAAGCGATGCAAGGGGAACAGGGAGTCTTCACACTAGATTCCCTCTGCTCACTCTATTACACTTGTGCAGTTTACAACGTGAAGCCAAAGAACGATAAAAACGATATACTCGTGTATACCCTACTCACATCATCAAACAGTCAAAACGTTATTCTGTAGGTCGATAGCCCGGAGCCATGCCGCGGCATTGTTAGATTGCGACGGTGTAAAGGCGAATCCACAGCGTGTCGATGTTTTAAAGCTTCATATAAATATTTTAGGTGTCATGGCGTTTGACTGCAAACGTGACGGTTATGCGATTGCGATGCAGTTCGATTTGCACTCGGGGAATGATTTATTTTCATTTCCTCACTCTGGTAACAAGACAAAACGCGGCGTTGTGTTCCGCCTCTTAGTACGCTAATCTCAAAAACCAGATAAATAAGAGACCGAGTGTCTTAACACTAAGTTACCTCTACCAATAAAATGTAAAGCTAATAAAAAAAACACATTTAACTTTATACTTTATTCTCTCAAAATGTCCATGTGAACGAACTTTACCGGTCATCGTAGTTATGTCAACTTCGGCCCTGAGGCCACGCTGCACTTTCCCAATGAAAAAATTTAGTTGTTCAAAAAAGGGCAAAATTGTCAGATAAAACATTTGAAAAAAAATATGTCCCTTTTTTGATTGTGTTTTTTCAGTCTGTGATTTAAAGCTTTCCTTGTTATTTTGTTTATCGTTTTTTGCTTAATATTGAGCATTGTATATTATAATTTTTTCATTATTCGTGTAATTTAGACAAAGTTAAATTAACGTAAGTTCAAATTTTGTATAGAGGCACTATAATGTTGAGTGGCAGTGCCTAGAATATATAGCACTTAATCAAACTAATCTACTTCTATTTGTTATTTTTTTCATTACCTTTGTTTGCATTTTACAGGAAAATTTCTTGTTTCGACTAATTCGATGAACAAACACACTTTAATTAAGGATTTCAAACCGCCGACTATTGCATCCGATCAGTTCCACTGAGTCACCTGTGAGTTATACCACGGTTCGTAATACATCCAGTAAAGTTATATGCAAGATGAATATTTATCTACAAAAACTTGAACTTAGCGGGATTTGAAGTCGCGGCTCTTGGAAATCGTTCATCTTGGAAATCTGACCGTATGGTTAATCTCAATAATATTTTAAAAATGTAGAAAATATATGCAAGATAGAGGTCTTATAAAGATCAACGAATAGCAGGTGCGCACAATGTCTCGGTTCCAATTTCATAAGGTTTTCTTACTGAGCACGCGACTTCTTATTGAGTGTCATAGATATTCGTCTTTTGAATTAGTTTTTTTGCTACCGTTTTTTGGTTATTCTTTGAATAGCTAAATAGTTTGTTTTTGTCTATATATGAAATGCGCTGGATATGATATATATTTTTAAAAGCATGATTTTTTATTATTATAAAAATTATATTTGTGAAAGTTGTGAGAGAATGTCTCGAAAATTGGGCGAAAAGTTGGGAACGGAGTGTCTTGACAATACAATCCCTCTATCTGTCCTGTTATGCGGGGAAATCGTTTAGGATATTTTTTTGGCATTGGTCTTTCCGTTCATCCACCCATCAGCGTTTTGAAGTTCACTGTTGGACATAGCCAGTAGACTACTGTTCGCTAGTCCGTCTAATCCTGCTACTTTTGAATTTTGTAGTTTTCTTCAGGTCATAAGACCACCTGGTTATAGGGCGGTCTTTTTTCTTTTGCCAAAACAAAAATGTTCGGCATTCCAGGACATCTCTTCCCCGCCGGTTTTTAGTCCTCCTAGCAATATGGCCTGCCCATTGCCAACTTTCTATAGTGGAGATAACAAGAATTTAGATTTTGCACGCATTGCTTTAAAGCTAAGATAAAAAAGCAGTTTCACGCATGTCTCGCATTGCAGGGTATACAAAGGTCTGGTGACACAATCGGTTTCCTTCTTCTGACATTTTACTGAAACATTGCGGAACCCAACGCCGTGATTCTGTAAGCCAGTAGATAAATAGAATAAAACTAAAGCAATAACACCTAGGATTGAAATTACAATTTCAATATATCAACATTAATTTCTCATTACAGTTAAAAATGATATTTTTCGTAGGCAACAATAAATTAATAAAATTGTACCTACCGATAAAATATTTTCACGAACATTATTACAGAGGCATTCGTATTCATGAAAAAATAATTTGATTAAAATATATGTATATAGGCTTCAGCTAGCTGATAATAAGAGATTTAAAAGGCATAAATAAATCTCATTGTGGAAATCAATGGATGAAATTTTTAATTACATATTTTTTTCAATTTAACAGTTCTTCCGCGCAGCAGGGTAGGCAGAAAGAATCAAATCATTTTGTTCTTCATTTTTCTGTTGTTCCGTTGACCTTGAAACATTGTATCGTGATAACTCGAGGAAGAGAGAGAATAGAACCAGTAACCATCGCATTTATAACCAAGTGCTATTTCATTCTCCGTGAAAATTCCAAATAAAAATTAAAAAAAATGGACAAGTGTGATTTTGAAAAGTGGCTCATATTAATGCGGTGATATGCTTGACAATCTTCTATATATATATAAAAGGACTTGTCCTCACTGACTGACGTAAGACGCACGCACAGCCGGTACCGCTGTGCGTAGAAACGTGAAATTTGCACAGATGTTTACTTTGGACATCCACTAAGAAGGGATTTTGAAAAATTTTAACCCGAAAAGGGTAAAATAGGAGTTGAAAGTTTTTATGGAAAAAAATTTAAATCGGCACCGATTTTTATAAAAATTTAAATTTAGATTTTTAAAAGTATTTAATTGAACACGTGTTTCATCGTTTTCTAGAATTCTCCCCCTAAGGGTGCAAATAAGGGGTTAAAAGTTTGTATAGAAAAATATTTAAATGACCATCGATTTTTATAAAGTTTGAAACTTAGACTCTTAAAAGTATTTAATTGAATACATGTTTCATGGTTTTCTAGTATTATCCCCTTAAGGGTGCAAATTAGGAGTTTAAAGTTAGTATGGAAAAATCTTCAAATCTTTAAAAATTTGAAATTAAGACTCTTAAAAATATTTCATTGAACATATATTTCATGGTTTATTAGAATTCACGCCTAAGGGTCCAAATAAGCGGGCGAAGCTGCGCGCGCCCACTAGTCTGCGATAATTTTTAAATTTCATTTGGAGTCATATTATGTATGTTACATTAATACAGGAATTTTATGAAAGACCTATTTTATATAAAAATTGTTAGTAATGATGTTAAATATAAGGTCAAATAATTTCTAAAATCCATATACTCGTATAATAAGAAACCACAAAGTTTTCATGTTCTTGTATAAAAAAATATTTAATTTTAATTTACCAGAATGTCTTTAGTCTTTTCAGCTATGTCAGTATGTACGTATACTTAACATAAAAGCAATAATGAATACAATTAACATGCCATTAAAAATATAGAATAGAAAGAACA
This sequence comes from Heliconius nattereri, assembly GCA_013403645.1. Lineage (NCBI taxonomy): Eukaryota > Metazoa > Arthropoda > Insecta > Lepidoptera > Nymphalidae > Heliconius > Heliconius nattereri. Next base: position 696,835 of record JAAIXI010000236.1, read on the forward strand.
TAACTCAAATATTTAGATACAACAAAAATAAATGTACTGAAACCGACAGATAAATCCTAAAGGGAAAAGCCAGTCATCGCTTAACGAGCTTCGATTAAAAAGAGTTCAAAACGAAACGAAAACGACGAAAAAGCTAAATTTTCATACTCTACAATAATGGTAGAGTTTGGTTATAATATTTTTAGAATGTGATACATTTTTATTAATATTGGCATGTTAATAATGAAAGTTTGTTGTAAATTAATTAAGAGAATTCAGAATAGAATTATATTGAAGTAAAATAAATTAAAATCGTTGTACGTGAAAAGGCACGATATTGTATAAAATATTTATTTCCTTGCATATAACTCATATGCCACTTTGCTCTCCATCTACCAATTATTTAAGAAATATTGCTGTCATACATGAAATTGAAGAAATTGTAATAATAAATGTTCTACAAGACGTCGTAGCACTGTGAGTTACACTCACCCGGAGGAACAATTTCTTTCAGTTCCTCCATCGGGTACCAATACAAAAACACGGCCTTGAGTTCCCCCATTCAACACGCGATATCTTGAAAATTGTTCGAAAAGTTGGAAAACGTTGGAAACATGCCTTATACTGAACTGAAACTAAAAAAGTACATTCACAATTTAAGTCCCAATAACATTATCAAAGAACACAAATACCTAGAATAACCGACAAAAAAGGAGAACTACAATTCTATTCTAAGCATTAGATAAATTCTCCAAGAGTTCAACACAAAAGGCGATAAAGACGTTGATTCAGACGTTTGTTTATTTAACATACGTCGAGCCAAGGTCGTATCCCTAAGATAAATTCTTACCCTATTTCGTTCAGTATACAGTATAATAATAGTGGAAGTAAAATAATACTTAAATATGTACGGTGATAATAATAATAATAAATGATTTTTTGTATAGGAAATTATACGATTTGTTTTAGAAAAACATATTACAAGATAAAGCGTGGCGGTGGAATTTAATCACTCCAGGAAAATGAGGAACAGAGTGTTTTAGTATTAGATATCCTTTATCTACCCTCCTAACGCAGGACACACAGTATTATGAAAAAAATCTTAATCTTTTATTCTCTGAAACATATTTATAAGCAACTATTATCAATCTTTAAAGATTCAATATTCTACAAACCTGTTTAGTGCTTCAGACGTTACTCTCGTGCTAAATGGAATTGTATAAGATTCCAATTTTTTCCTATAGATAATATAATAATTTCCTTATAATGCCAACTCTTGCCTATAAATCAAAGTAGATAGGAAAAGTGATTTAATCATGTTTGGCAAGAATATATTTAATACTCTCATATATTTGTATTTACGCATTGCAAAACATAAACAGACAAATTTATTGATCCAAGAGTTAAAACATATTACTTGAATTGAAACTTTAACCTAATACCAATACTCGAATGAAATGAAATAAGTCAAATTTCAGTAATCTTCCATCTCATTCAAATTCAAGCTAAATTAAGATTTCAAGAAGATAATCTTAGCATCTTTATTGAATTCGGCCCCCTTGGATTCCGTCTTCAGTCAACAGGCCCCAGTAGTTTGTTTATAACCCTCCATTGTCTTTGACTGTGTTAGTTCACGGTGAATGCACAAAGCCGTGTCAAACACATTAACACTTTTCAAGTATTTGATAAATATTTAGCTAATGGCAACTCATTTTGTGTATTTTCCTTGACAATTAATTATTTGTAAGTTTTTTTAAATGTTTTGAATCTTTAAGGTCAGAAGAAGTCGTTATTTTTTTTATTAGTATCTTGCATACAGCAGTGTAAGCAGAGGTAACCAAAATTGAAAATTGGACAGAAAGTGGAAAATGGAGAAATTTAACACTAACACCACAGATGGTGTAGGTTAAGCTAAAAAAAATAAAACAGAAGCCATTCCAACTTAAAGTACCTCCATTGGTTCTATTGCTTGAACTTTAAGATATATATCCCAGACAGTATATATTTGTGTTAAATAATGTTACATATAACTTATAAAATCTACTCTACCCTGCCCAAACTCTTTATCAGTTACAATGTTAGTGATAGTGAGTCTTCTATAAAGAACGATAATAACTGTAAAGCGAAATCACTAGTCGTGTGACCTATCGATCAAAATCATCCCTATTTAACCCGCACCTCTAAGCCAATGATGCGTGTTGAATAGTTGAATAGAATATTTTGGTCCATTACACGAACTAACGTGTTCACGCAGACCCATGGGGTCCTTGCCCAATCAATCATCGATATCAGTTTCAAAGCTTATTTATTTATGTACAGTATGAGTATGTACCATATACATCAGAGATACGGGATTTACATAAACGTTGTCTGTGTTTAAATTTTGTAATCGGTGTACGTACACCGGTTGGCACAGTTGGCTTCTGTCTGACTAAATGTAGCCGTTACGGGTTCAAGTCCTACTGGTTATGATATTTTTACCTATGCAATCAGATCAAGATTTAAATAGTGATTGTGATGTGATTTTAACAGCAAAAATTGGTAGTGAGACATTTATTTTACTAGACTCTCGATACCAGGTCTAATGAAAACAAGCCTTAATATAAGAATGCAAACACATAATAAAATATTTAAGTAAAATATAAGTATTTAAGTAAATCATTATAATAAAAAAATATATTGATAATTACAAGGTCCAGGTAACATTAACCGCTATCCCGCTCGAAAGACCATGTTCCATTATGTTCTAGATTCCAAGATGGTCATGATAACGTTATTATCAGCAGCGCAATAAATCACCTCGCTGTCACGCCGGAGAATTCCGATTTTCGATCAGCTAAATCTCAATTTGTGTCCTAGAAAATATGATGTATTTTTAAAGCGAACTATGAAAGCTAAAAAATATATTTTAACATGTTATAATTTGTATTAAAAATTCCATAATTAATTATTTTCTAGTCAACTTAATTAATGTAAATTGATGAAACTCACTGTAGTATGGTTTATAGTACGACCATTTATATTAAGAAAAATAATTATAGTTATGATATCATATTAATAAAAATATAACATGCATTATGCGGTAAAAACTGAGGAGACTTTATGTTGATATTTGAGTGGCAAGTTAAATGCTTCTTACAGTCCTACTAAGCCATTATCGTTGACACTTATTATTTAAAAAGCTAAAAACTAAAAATATCACTTAAGCTTACCCACCTTCCGCCTATTCTGCCCAAAAAGAAATGAAAATAAATAATTAATATTAGGGAACCAAACCCACAACCATCCCATTAATTTACTTTCATACCACTGCGCCATGATTGTACAAAAAGTCTTTGAAAATTCATAAGGCTTATTAAGCGGAAAAAGTGAATCCACTTTACGATATATTGTTACATGTGTCTTATTTTCTAGTTAGCTAGTTCGAATTGATGGTGACGATTTCTCTATACGAATAACAGAGAAATGTGAGAAAGAGTGTTCATGTACTCTTTACTTCCTAACGATTACCCATATCGGATATACTATTTTTTTCCAACATCACTCTGTACCTCCACACTCCGTTACCTACTTGAGTAGCAGAAACCAATGCCGCTTTACCTTGTTATCCAATATATGAAACGAAAACGTCAATAATTTCTCCAAGACGGAATCGAAGCGACAACCGTCGCGCTTACAGTCTACACGTTTGTTAATAACAAAATATTATATTGCAAGCAAATCTTTATACTGTACACAAAAATAAAACACAATACGCACTTACTACCGCACGTCTTGTGTGGCCGGATGCGGATGCGGGGCGTTTATCGCCACCGTCGTTGTTTTGTCGAATGAACCGAACCATACAAAACTATCTGAGCGAGATAGAAAAGAACCAACAGCTATCTTGGTTCTCCTACGCCCTCCCGTCCGAACGTAGCCGAAAGGTGGCGATACGAGGGCTGCCTGCCACCACCACCATAGAGGAGATAACCGAAGCCCTAGGGGAGAAGGGCTTCAAGGCGGAGTATGTACGACCTATTAGGGCGAGAATGGGGCGCCCGGGATGTATATTTTTCGCCATACTANGAATATTCCAGGCATTGGGTGCACAGTTTCGAAACTCAACGACGCGTCTAGCCTTGGTTCTATGGTTGGAGCGAAGAAATGAAAATATGGGAATGGAACCAACGATCATCGTGTTAACAGTCACACGCATGTGCCACTTCGCCATGACGACCTAATTGAACCAACAAATTAATTACCAGTAATAATAATTAAACAAAATTTAAAGTTTTAATTAATATTAAATCTATTTAAATATATTCTACGGCAAAATTGAAAATCGTTTTCATACCACTACCACTTTTATATTGTTTAAAGAAAAAAGAAGTTAGTATCGCGTTTTCGTTTCGCTCATAATAAAAGAAGAAAAAGATTTTTCTAGCAGCTGTTGAATTACATTATAATATGTAGGTACTCGTTTTTCTAGCAGAATTTTAAGTTATGTCATAAAAATATTTTAGTATTTTAAATACTGGCTATTTTATGAATTATAATTTTAAAAAAGATTTAGCTTAAAAATGTCCATTCCAAACCTGTCTTAAGTTAACTCTTTAGAAATAATTTGTACCTACCTGGGAACCTAATATTAAGACACTCCGTTCTCATTAAGACAACTCCGTTGAACATACGCCCGTTGACCTGAATAATAAAAAAATGATCTTGATTAGTAAATAAGTTATCTATATATATAAAAGGACTTGTCCTCACTGACTGAGGTAAGACGCACGCACAGCCGTAACCACTGTGCGTAGAAACTTGGTAGAAACTTGAAATTTGGACAGGTGTTTACTTTCGTAATCTGGACATCCACTAAGAAGGGATTTTGAAAAATTTTAACCCTAAAGGGGTGAAATAGGGGTGGAAAGTTTGTATGGAAAAAAATTAAATCAGCACCGATTTTTATAAAATTTGAAAATTTGAGTTTTCTAGAATTCTCCCTTGAAAGTTTGTATGGAAAAATCTTTAAATCGCCACAGATTTAAAAAAAAAATGAAATTTAGACTCATAAAAATATTTCATTGAACACATGTTTCATGGTTTATTAGAATTCACCCCTAAATAAGCAAGCGAAGCTGCGCGCGTCCGCTAGTTTACATATAATTGTGTATATACCGTTTTTTTAGCTTTATACCGCAGAACTACCAGGTAGAGGGAACCTGGGAACCTAGTGTTAAGCCTCTGCGCTGCGACTTGCCTTAAAGCTTGGCCTGCTCTTGTATACATATACGTACATATAAATCAAGATGATGTCTATCTAAAGCTAAAGAAAAACGCAGGGTCACGCTTGCAACTGTAAACGCGATAGGTTGTGGATGCGATCGTCACTCGAGGAAATTAAGTATTTAATATTGTTATTTCCTTGGTCTAATAACGAGGTAAAGCACGGTGTGAAGTTCCACCTCCAGTAAACGGGGTACGCAAGTATCATAATGGGGACAGAGTATATTAACACTAGGTTCCCAGGTGCTCTCTGTCTACTTTGCTATGTGTAGAATACAACGTTAAGCTAATACACTAATCGTTGACCCATCCCAATGATCTTTGATTACGTGGACTCTAATAAGTAAGAGAGATATTCTGAAAATATTATATCTTGATGTTTCTATCTAGAATCACCGAAATGTAACATCATGTCATTGAAAAGTAAATTAAATAAACATTAGACGTTTTAAAAAAAAAATTAAAGTTAAATATACATACATGACAATTAATGAATCTTCCTCACCTTACCTTCCTCCTCCTAATTTTGTTTCGCTCCCGTATGGAGCTTCCCGATTATTGTCTCAACAACTTCATAGTATAGTTTTATTTTATAAATTAAAGTTTATTACAATTTTAATTTCAAAATATAAGAAGAAGTTATACAAAAAAATATTATTTATGGAAACCAACTCTAAAAACCTAACCTTGACCCAAAAAGCAACCAAAGCCAAGGTTCTAGCCAATTTGAGATCTCGCGTGACGACACAAGGGAAATCAAAGTCTGCCTGCGATGGATATTTATGGTGCACTGTCAGGGGTCGATCGACGTGGGGGGTGAGCTAAGGGGTATTAAAGTTTTTGTTGGAAGTCTTGGTGACATGTACAGAATTTTAACGAATTCTCCCTGATAATTGGGAGTTTCTGAATCTGTAAGTATCTACTGTTTATTTGTCGTGTTTTGTGTGTTTACATTTTAGTATTTTTATTTATTTGTTTTAGTCTCACGCTGTATCACTGTAAGCAAGGTAGGCAGAGCAAACTTAGTGTTAGGATACTCAGTTACCTATTCCTATTATTCTAATTATTAGATTATGTATTTTTTTTATAATACCTTATTAGTTTAAATAATCTAATACGTGTTGAGTAAAACTAACGCTTCAACTTTGTAACAATAGAAAAGAAAATTAACTAAGCTTTCTGCAAGGCTTACAACGACTTCTATTTAAAGCTTGAAAGGGGGTCAAATACCAGTGGCATTAAATTTTGACTTAGACGTTATACTACCCTTCTTTCAAAAATTCTTACACCTTGTGAATTTTAATAACTAACATATTATTATAAAATTAAATCAGCCTATTATTATAAGTATCCCGCATATAGCAAGGTAGGCAGAGGGAACTTATCAGAGCTAAGAAATATAAATATTGATAATATTTTTTTCCGAGTGGAAATCGAACCCGAAACTGTCGCGTCACACCCTCGTGTTCCTTGTTGGACCTAACATAACTAATTTAAGAAAAATAACTAATTTAAGAACAAAAAAATCATACATAATAATCCCTTATAATGTAAACAAACATATTATCCATCCAAAAGGAGAAACAAAAGCAAAAGTAATATAAAATATGTTTTTTTATGAAAAACACCAAATACGAAAATCTGTTTAACTATTCATGACAAAAAACCAAGAAACTTCTCTAACATCGCCATATTGATTTTGGGACTTACGCGCTATTGCATAATGCGATCCACTGAATATTGTATATATCATCGATTGTGAATCTGATTGTACTTTATTTTGTATTTTTTGAGCTTCCCACTGTATTCCATATATAAGATAGACGGGGGAACCCAATGTTAAGTCATTCCCCGCTTTGTGACTAGTTTTTGAGATATTTGCGTGTGTGTGTTGCGTGGTGGAATTTAGTGCCTTGCTTATATGCCCCAGAATAGAGCTTCAGTTCGAAATAATCACATTTAAAGTCAGAAAAATAAAACACTCTTCAGCTTCTACTTCTAATTATATATGTTTTTCCAACGTTATCATTATAAATTCTAAACAAATCTAGTTAGAAACAAAAAAAACTTAAACCAAGCAAATTTCTGCATTTCAATAGCAAAGTAAATTTTTAAATACTAAAATGGATAAAAAAAAACATTTTTAAAAAAGTCCGCATTTAATTCTTTTGAAACGCACTAACGTCTCGAGCATGCCCCAAGTGGCTGTGGAGACTCGAGAATTCTTACATTTCCTTAACCGCTAGTGTTTTATTTTAATTTTCATTTCTTGAAGGCTTTCTTGGTTTACTTTGGCTGGACTACTATCAAATATAAGATATTATATAATAAAACAGATTAATATAAACAAGTTTTCCAAATGTTCAAGTGTTATTCATCACTTAAAAAAGAATGATACTTTTTAAGAAAATATAAAAATTTGAACATATCTTTATTTTCACCTGCGCCTCTTAGGAAACGTCCAATTTCTTTGATGTCTGACTACTAAGTCAGACAAATCTTAATGCCTGGGTTCAATTTCCACACCGTTCAAATTCATTCATTTTCTAAAAAAAGTATATTTTTGTTTATAATTTATTTTTTTCATGCTGTATCCTGCATATAATGTTATAGGTTCAATTTCGACTCAAGAGATCAATTATTTTCATTTGCTCGCTCTGGTAAGACTACAGTTCTCAATGCCGATTGAGTTCCACTACTCAACACGCAATGTCTCGAAATTTGGGCGGTGCGTGGGTAACACGATGTTTTAAAACCGCTACTTACCCATACGACTCATACGCGATACAGCGTAAAGCAAAAAAATACTGTATATTCTACCACCCTATAAACGCCATCCCGTGTAATCACGCCAAAGGTCGCCAAGGGTGTAGGCGTCGCTGAAACAATGAAAACTCATAAATCAAAGTGCTTAATAAGCGAACAATTGTAGCTTAGATTGATTATGAATAAAGATACATACAAAGATATAATTTAAAACATTTTTTAGTATGTATTTGTATTGTTTAAGTCTATTTGTCACATTAAGAAATTTGTGACAGAACACTCTTTATTTCTAAAGTCAAGAAAATGAAGAAACACTAATGTTATAAGCATATTTTTCAAATATTTTTTCCTCCGCTCTAGAAACTACATAAAGCGCGACGTTAAGCTCCGCTACTCACTCTATCTGGCTGAAATCTGCCCAATGAATTATTTTCAATTCTCGGCTGTGGTAACCCTATGAAATTAATTAAATTTATCAAGTGGAAATCAAATGTTGTGTTCAGTTGTGTTTATAATCAGATGTTGTGCTGACGGCTCCTAAATAAATAAATATACTTTTAGAAGCAACCTTAGCAACAGTAAGACACTGAAGCTTATTCCATACATGTGCTACTTCCTCGCAAAAGACTTTAAATGTGAGGTATTAAAAAGAAATCCACTCGCCAAGGAAGTCTACGCCTTACTTTTAGCTAGTGATGTATGGATACACATAATATACATGGAAAATATTGTTTATTTATTAAGCTATCCTCACATTCGTGGTATGAATATAATGTCAGTAAAATAATTTTAAAAAATATATAAATAATTTTAAATTAATTTTCAATTAAATCAGCTTTGGTAAATAAAATGCGACATTAAGTTTCGTGACGCAATTGTCCACGTCAAATACGCAATGTCTCGAAAATTGAGTGCAACATGGGAACAGATTGTCGTAATATAAGTCTGTCCTGTCTGCCCTGCATTACGGAAAAAAAACATAGCTTTTTTAATATTAATGAGAACGAAGAAGAAAATGTATTATCACTACTCTATTACTATACTATAACCTACACTGTAATATGCGAAAGTTATATAAGTATATAAGTGAAGTAGGTATATAAGTGTAGGATAATAAAATATTGTATAAAATAATCGATATAACATGAGTATATGAAACTCTTCTGTTACTAAGTGACAAAACGTCTGGTCTTAGAAATTAAAATTTGGCGTGTATATTGGGTAAAAATGAAGTATTTCTCGAAATTCCTATGAATCGGATTATTTTTTGGATTTCCCATTTTAATTCTTAAAGTTCACACAAACAACGATGACAAGTACATATTAAAAATAGTAGAGTAGTAAATATCGCATCACTACCACTGGGAGAGAAGAGGATATAATGTACTACTTCCAAACATTAAGGCAAAGTTTGCCTACACGCGGACAAATGACAGCGGGCCTGAGGCAGAGACTGCTATATTAGAAGCCTTAAGATGGGAAAAATAGCAACTTTTACTTACAGTTTTTAAGGATCCAAGTTAAACACTTTTGGAGATAATGTAATATCAATATTTTCTAATAGTTTTTATTATAAGAACATTTTATTAATTGTGATTCCATGTCGTTATTGACACATTGTATTGTGGCACAGTAAAATTGTATCCGATTATAAAAACGTTGGGAGTGGTTCCTATCGACTGTGGTTTCTATTGTCTGATACAAACATTTTGTTAACTATAAAAATACATATTCGAAAATATTCGAATGATTATTCGAAAATATAGTTCTTCGAACCATCATCGACAGTTAAATAAAATATAGTTACTGGGAAAAGAATAGCCAGCCATGGCGTAGCAGTATCTAGGTTATGAATTTGATTCCCATTTGAAGTTTTTTTTTTTAGGTTCTTATTGTATCCTCACTGTAGGAATAGATAGATAGGATGTAGGGCAGAAGGAACGAGAATAAAGAAGAAAGAGTAATATGATACTCCATTCCCCATTTACTGAATACCGAATTCTGAGGGCATTACAAATCTGAGGGTTGAGTGGCGGAACTCAACGTGATGAAAATTTTAAATATTTAATTTCCTCGAGTAGAAATCGAATCCCCTGCGCCACGGCTGGCTCATGTCCAAGTAATAAATTATTAATTCTTGACTCAGGCAATACAAGAAGGGACAAAACGTGACAATAAGTTCAAGACATGGAGTGCCTTAAGAGTAGGTTACCTGCCTATCTTGATATATATAGTTTACAGCGCGAAGCAAAGAAAACAAAAAGACTAACAATAAAAATAATTATTTTTCATAATATGAATTTATGTTTTAATACGCCTAAGCTTATAACCCAAATAGCTACACAGTGATGTTTCACGCGATACCGTGAGAAAGAAACGCCGTCGACATTTGCTCGAGACATTTTAAACCCACAAATTCTGAACACTGAACTGAAGAACTAAAAAGAGATTTATGGTAAAACTAAAAAGCGTTAGCAACTTATTTTTTTACATAGATTTTTTTAGAGATGTTGCGTGTTGAGTGGCGAAACAAAACGCCGCGTTTTGCCTGATTACTGAGCTTTTTAACTCGTACATAAACATATGAATTTTTCAAAGTAAGAAAAAAGTGGCTTCTAAGTATTTTCGGCATCTAAAAGTAGGCAGAGTGAATCTAATGTTAAGAAACTCCGTTAACCTATTTTCGGTCAATTTTCAAAACATTATATGCTGAGGCGAAACTCATTGCCAAACTTTGTCCAAATGGAAAATATAGTAAGTAAATAACCCCAATTTTTTTAACATTCTTAGTGACTGTAAAAAAGATACTGTATTTTATAAATAGATATAATTTGGCCCCCACTTGTGGACACAATTTTAGCAAAAACTTTTTAAATTAAATTAATGTTTCAAAGGTTGTCTGGTAGAGATTGCTTAAAGCAATAAGACCGCCTTTGCATACGTGTTTTTCTTTCAATTTTATTTGTGTTGTTCTTTGTATATATTTCTTTTATGTGTGCAATAAAGTATATTCTATTCTATTCTATTCTAAGAAAAGCGTTTTGAAACCCCGGGCCCCGTCTCTAAAGAGTTTTAGAGGTACAAACAAAATATCTCGTAAAGAGTACACCTACATGCGGCACTTGCGCGCCATGGTACAGATGATGTTACCTAACTAGCAAGCACTGGCTTCTAAAGTTTACTCTCCCATGGATTTAGTACTATGCTTCTAATACTTTACTTTTATATATACAATATAATGATAACACGAAGAGGTCGTAGTGACGCAACTGCACAGCCTCTGATCGCGGCGGTCTTTAGTTCGATTCCCATTCGAACAATCTCGCACAATGTATATCGAAAATATAATGAAAAAGGTTCGATTGCCCGAAAACGATTATTGCCCGAACGGGGGTAAAAATTACGTTTTCTAAAAATATATTTGCCTTTTCTAAGTGTGGAATAACATTTTACAAATAATAAAAATAATAAAAAAAAATCATAAGATTATTTTAAAATCTTATGATTAATGAAAAACTTAGTCTGAATCCAGCTTAGCCAATCGATTACGGAAATTCAGTCCGTAACCTTTTTCTTTTAGGTATATTTTCCTAACATACTTTTGGGTATTTTTTATATTTGTTACAGTTGTAGGTCTCATTACTAAACATAAAAAATATAAAAACTAAGTAGGCGCTATTGGACATTATAATATTAAAGGAATAGTTTAAAATGCAAGCCTATGCCAGGATCAAACAAACGCCTACGTAAGTGTTTGCGAGAGGCGCTAGGTACGGACGCGGGATTATTACACCAATCTAAAATAAGTGCGGCGTGAAAATTATACTTGTTTTCGTGGCTTAAATTTAACACATACTTGTGTGGAAATAAAAGAATGTGAAAACAAATATTTTGTGAAGCGAAAAGAAAGTTTCAATCCGAATCGTGTGTGAGAGCGTCATCAGTCACGTCTTACGCAACTAAGGCTTCTCAGCGTATATTTTTTTTCATTTCGTCTGTTACATTATGTGGAAAAAGAGTCTACCTGTAAAAAATCTTTTTATTCCAACTTTTCCAACTCACTTCGATCTATTTTCGAGACATTCCGTGGTAGATAGTGGAAGCAAACGCCGCTCCGTGCCATTATTTACGGTGTAATGACTTTTTTTTATTGAAAACAACCATTTTTGTCAACTCCATTTAGTCTCGTCTTTTCATTATTTTTGGGGAAAAGTTATTATTATTAATTTTTGCCTCATTACCTAAGCGGGAAAATTAAAATATTAAATATTTCATTTCCTTGAGTGGAAATCCAACCGACCACCACAGCCACACGCTTGTGCCCCTACACCACAACTGGTCTCATACAATTACACTTGAATATAATTACTGACTAACTGACTGACAAAGCACAAACTACACAATAGGAGTGAAAAACTTGAAATTTGGCATGTAGGTAGGGAGTGTAGGGAAGCACTACGAGAAGTTTTGAAATTCACACAGTAACGAGAACTTACTTCTTAGAGTCCACGCAAAAACAATTATTTATCACTCGTATGTCAATGTCTCAATTACTTTTCTGTGAAAGTAACACAGTATTAAGTTATTTCCGTTCGTCTGTCAGCTGTTGCGTGGACGTAATTATATGTTGCTTATATAATTAAAATGTCTTGTACTAATACCGTGTAACGTAGTATTAAACTGATTTCAGCTTAATTATTTATATTCCTAATGACACAGTGGTAAATGTATGTGTATAGACTAATGTATGAGGTAGTATGGAATTCCAAGCTTTTTTGTTTTAAGTTATTATAAAGTAGTAACATTAATTCTTAGCTGATACGCTTGGAGAGCTATAAACAAATAACAGAACAAAAAGTTAAATCTCTGTTTAGCAAAAGAAGAGAAAGAAAGAATAGAAGAAGCAACATGAAGTTTTTTTTTTAAACATAAAACATAATTATAAAAAAAAAAAAATTAATTTACTTTAAACATAATTACATATAAAAAGTTAATGTGTGCTTAGCTCTGTTTTCGTAATGTTTACTATATAAAACATCCTTGTATGATAACACAGCGCTTTGCCTTGATACCAGAGCGGGTAAAAGAAAATATTAAACATTTCATTTCCTCGAGTGGGAATCGAATTCACAACAGCGTCGCGCTTACAGTCGGTATTTATAATAGAAATCGAAATAACCTCAAACTATTTTACTTATACATTAAACATACGTACATGTAAAAAGATAAAAAATAAAACATTTCCCAAAACTGCTTATTTACAAACTCACAAGCGCCATATCAACTCGAACACTTGTAATCTATGCGACAGTGGCGGTAATACGTGGATATGTATGGACGAAATAAAAGTAGAACCGTCTGACACCGGCTTACAGTACGGCTTCGGCTAGACAGTTAATTGTCATAAGGGTATATTACTTCTCCTAATGCTCATTGTATTGGTGGAGCAAAATTTACATATGTTTTCTTTTCTATTTGCTTTTCAAATTTCTTGCTTTATTTGGGTATGGTAGGATCTGGTAGGTTTAGTTAAATTAGTGTTCAGACTCTATGTTTTTCTTTTATTTTATTTGTATAAAGAAATAGAAAAGGAATTATAAAATAGTACATGTTTCTTATTAAGTAGAGTCATTACGCTGTTTTCCTCTTTTCCAGGGACCAGGGACAAGACTTTTTTATATTTATGCTGTGATAACAAGGTAAACAAAGTGTTTTTTTTTAAAACACTCCGTCCTCAATTTTCTATAAGAATAAAGGCTGCAGGTTAAATGGCAGAACTTAACACTGTATTTTATCTTATAAGAGCAAATAATTTATTTAAATTAACGAACTCTTCGAGTGGATATCGAACCCAAAGAATTATTTGTAGTAGAACATCCACTCGAAGAATCTTCTACAAATAATTCTTTGAGTGAGAATCGAATCTACAATTATCGCTAGTTGCCATAAAAACGTTAAAAGCGTAATATTCAACACATAACAGCTTATGGTGGTTTTAATAAAGGGTATACGAGTTTCATTCTTATTTTCTATTATGAATGAATTACTAAAATGCCTGGAAGCTATAGAAGATTGGCAATCAAAGCTAGCAAGCTCGAGTAGCTCTTCAGCATTATTATTATTTCTAAGTCTTTCTTTTTTATTACACAGTTATTTATTATTTTTTTAAAGTTTTATGTTTAATTCTTTCTTTCTTACATATTATTATTACATGTTATATGCTATTTCTTTTCTTAACATTTTTTTTATCTTGTTGTGCTTTAAGATAATTTTGAGGCGATCTCAAAAATGTGCGGAAAGTGAAGAATATAGTATCTTTATACTAAAAAGTGAAAGCGTTTAATATTGTTAAGAACATCTCTGAAAGAAGATAGATATCTTTGTCGATGGCTTAAGCTATTGCCGCACAATATATCATAAAATTTTAATTTAACACTATTATAATATGTTTTATATGTTTTTTTGGTCATTGGGATCAATATATGATTTCCATTAGCACGATATGATAACATTTTTATTTCACGGTATCTCTACAGTGACAAAATAAAAAGAAAATTTATCGTTATCAGTTACAATTTCACCAGTTTACAGCCAAAAACATGAAATACCACGCTGAAGTTCAAATCCTCCTTCCAAACACTAGAGGCCTACAAAATACAACACTATGGCTATAGCAAACACAAAGTTATAGACGCTAAGCCCCGGTACATCACTACTACTTTAACCAATATATTTTGAACTCTGTACCGAGTTAGTACATGGGGGGCTAGGGGCCATTTTGTAATGACGATGACGGCGCAAACGTTTCGTAGTGTTAATCGATATGGCTATGCATCTGAATATAAATTGTGTTTAAGTGACTTAGAGACTTACATGGTCGGCAGTTTTTGACAGAATCTGGTTTTCACATGGCTAAAATATTTTTTTCCTACGTGGAATCAGGTCTGATGCTTATTATCAGGGTCTGCCTTTACAAACAAAATATTCCACTACGGTCTTACGGTCTTTGGACGTCCAGAGACAAACATAGCAATTTATTCTCACACTATTGAAACATTCTTTATATTATTAAATATACGAGTTCATCTAAAGTATGTCGTAACACAGTTGTATGGACGACTTCCTATAAGCGCGAGGTTTATAGGTTCGATCTCCGCTCGAAAGACCTAATTATTTTCATTTTCCTTGCTCTGTTAACAACTTGAGTTTGCCAATAACACTTACTGTCTCAAAAATTGGGTGGCATGTGGACTCCTTACTTAATACTTCCCTCCGCTTTTAAAATTGTCTGTATATTTTACAGATGAATTTAAAAACATTTCATATTCATAACTTAACGGTAAAGATTATAAATTATTCACAAACATAAATTCATATCTACAATCCATATAAGGTACCTTCTATAAATTCAAATATAAACCTACAAAACCGTTGTATTAGTATAGAAATTCTAAAATATACGATAAATTTTCATTATTACATTGAACATGTTGATACTGCGAGCTATTGTAAAATGTGCCCTAGATTTTGTGGGATGTTAGAATATACATGATTTAATAACATCTTTGTTATTATATTAAATGAAAGTGTGTTTAATTGGAATTAATATTAATATTCATTTGACTCTTCATTTATACATACAATTTTTATACCTAGCTTTTTAGATTATCTCGTTAGAGATAAAAAATGAAGATTGCAGATGTGATGTACAGGTTCGATTCCAACTAGGTGTTGACACCACTGGTATCAAGGCAATTTGCTTGAAAGCATTTAGCACAGAAATTACTTTCGATACAAAGCCATTAGAGCATGGGCAAAGCCATGTGTAAAAGCTAGTAATTTAGGGTTCACGCAATATCCTGCATATAGAATCTGCTATTAAAGCACTCCGTCAGAGCAGAAAATGAAAATAATTAGTTTCCCCAAGTAGAAATCAGACTAGTGTTTTTTTTTGCTTCACGCACATAATTTATAGGAGATGAAAATTTCGGATATTGTTGAGATATAATGTTCCCATTAAGATTTCCTTTTCCCAGCTGTCGCGGAATTTGAGGCATTCATTGTTGAAAAATGGAGCTCAAAGACGCCTTGTCTTTACCTAATTAACAGAGCGTCAATATAATAAATTAAAATCTAGTATTAAAAAAAATCCAGTAAATACATCTAACGACCGTGACAGTACGAAACATGCCAGGTACTCTACGTAAAATAGTACAATAAAATGTTCTACTCTCCTAACAATTATTTAGATGTATTCCCAAAATACACCCATTTATATAACAATGTGCCGGCGCAATCTAAGTTTGCTGAACACTCCAGTCCGCACTTCCGCCAATTTCGGTAATACAATAGACTCCACGAGACTTTATTTCAATATTTTATTTTATTCTTTTACTTCGTTGTTTTGTGTAGTTATTAATATTTAAACTTTTTTTTAAATAAAATAGAAATGTAGTCTTAAATGTGACTAAATCACTTAGGTCCCCACTTTCCGCCGAAGATCGCGATTACACAATAATTTTCAATTCTACCGAGTGGGTATTGAACCTACATACAATTATACGAGTAGTGTTTGCCAATGGGTACTTTTTTAGAATTGAATTTTAAATGATTATTAATTTGCCATGAATGCTACAAAATTGTTACTTTTTTTAGCTTCACGCTAAATCCCGCACATAGCATGGAAAGCAGAGGTAACCTAGGAGCATTGTGTTAAGACCAATCCCCACTTTCCGTCGAATTCACAAGACATAACAGGAACTAATATAAAATTCATACACTATAATAAATATGTCTCGAAATAATATTTTTTTTAACTCCTTCATTTTAGGGGAAGGAAAAAAATAAGTTATATAATAAGTTAAATAAGGCGCATTTTTTTTCAGGTGAGTGGTGTGATCAGTCAACATCACGAATGCGGATCTAATAGTATGCATTATACGCAAGGTATGTCTTTGAAAATGTAATATAATAGATAGATAGATAGATAGATAAATAATTAAAAGTAATGTTTTTACTTTCATTTTAGGAAAAAAATATTTTCTCTATATACAAATAAGTACAGTACTGTACTTTTTCCAGTAAAGTAAAAAAAAGAACTAAATAGCTAAATGTCTGTTAGATTTCCTAATTAAAAATTATATTTGACCACCTATATATTCTTATAGACCTTCATAGAATATAAATATCTAACAATTGCCAAATAAGCAAAAAATATGGAAATTATAATTTACATCTAATTTAGTCCTATCCTGTTGTAAAAATAAAAAAAAAACGGTTAAGTGCGAGTGGGAATGGACGAATCCGACTCCGACAGACAGACCATGGGTTCCTATAAGGGTTCCGTCTTTTTTTTGAAGTACGGAACCCTAAAAAAATTACATAAAAACTGAAAATACTACATGTATTATTTAATACCTACCACATTAAAACATCAAATATTAAAAAAACACCCCATTATTAAAATTATTAGGGAGAAAAATCCTCAAAACAAGGCAAACTAGACATATAAATCTAGATAGACGAAGCACAACGCTTCGCTGCCCCGGTAGCGGCCAGACAGACGCTCTGGTTGATTTCATGCAATCAGCCCCGATATATTGTCACAATTAGAGGGAGATTTAGGCTGGAGGTACACTTGTTACTTTCAAATATGTATGGTTTTAAGGGTTCAAAGTGGAAGTTTATAATTAAAAACTCATATATGTTCAACAATTGTAACAGATTTAAAATAATTCTGCTGTTGTTATTTAGAAATTTTTAAAAAATTACAATATTTTTCAAAGTAAAAAGTAGATTTTGTGATACCCTTACCCACAATTTTCCTATATTTCTTATCTTTGTTCTTTAAAAATGTTAAGCATGCAGTTTTTTATGCAGAGTGACCTAACTCTAGAATGGACTGCTGAAATGTCTTTTGAGTTGATATATCCTGGGTGGGTTACTTTATATGTCAATTCTTCTTCGAACTTTAAGAGAAGGCAAATTTAACTAAGATCCCACTTTTTCTACTTTCCACTTATTTCAAAACTACTATATATCAACAATAAGAGTAAGTATAACATTTTCCTGAATGAGAATCGAACCCACAGTCCACGCGTTCAGTAAAACGGCCGCATTAATTTCAATATCAGGATAGTTCCCCAAACTGCATTAGAGGGGCAGGTGCTCAATTATCTAATCACGTCCTAATCGTGAAGGGCGAAACTACCCTTTTGTTTACCCCAGTTAGGTAATTAGTCCCTGTTTGATATCTAACTGACGAATTGATTTGTCGTTTCAATTTTATTAATTCCTTGTTAATATTTGATGGTAATTTATCTGTCGGTTATTTATCTGGTAAAAGTTTGAAAAGTTTACAGAAATTTTATAAAGCTTAGCCAAAATGTTATTTTAATGTTTTTTTCTAGTGACTTATCCCAGTTTTAGGGATAGAATTTTTTTTATCTCATAACTAAATACCAATTCACTTTTCTCCACTGATTTTTTTATATAAAAAAAGTTTTTGTTCTAGTTAGAGAAAATTCAGTATTAGATTCCTATTTTTTTTTAATAAATGAAAAGTATAATAGTCATAAGGTCCATTACAAATAAAAAAGGAAATGTATACAATATCCAAACTTTTAATATTTACGATGATTTTGTTTCATACTATATTCCACTTGTAGCAAGGTAGGCAAAGAGGTAGGTAAACGTAGTGTTAACACACTTCGTTTGAATTGTCATTGTCATTCATAAATCTAAAGGTATAATTAAATTCATATATTCTTTCTACATAAATACGAACACATACACGTATAAGCGAGAAGTGACTCGAAAGCCTAAGCAAAGTGTCAGAGATGTCACATCACAAGCAACCCTCAGTTTATTATGAAATTACTCTAACGAACTTTGTGAGTGTGTGCTTAATTTTAATCCTTGTACACATTTTGTAATTGTTACATTGTTTTATTATATATTTTTGAAGCTAATTACTGTTTGTGTGTATGGAGTTGTTTATTTGTCATAATTTTGCACAATCTTATATTTAAAAGTGCTTAAAATTCTCTATTTTTATATTTTTTGCTTAAACAATATTTAATAGCACTCAATACGTACATAAACTAATGTAAAGATTCATATAAAATGAAAAATATTTTTATTTTAAATATTATCATAGAGACAGTTAAGACACTACGTTCCCCATTTCCCGCTGAATTCTGAATGCATTGCGTGTTGAGTGGTGAAACTCAACACCGCACGTTGACTCGGCAACAGAGCGAAGAAATTAAAATGTTAAATATTTCATTCCCTTGAGAAGGAATGGAACCCACAACCTGTCGCGTTTACCACCTTTTGTGCCCCTGTGCCACGATTGGCCTCAATTTCATATTTAAATCAGATAATCTAATACGTCCGTTTTTTACAATATAAAAAACAAATAACTGCTTTATATTATTTAATATTACCTAATAATATCAATATTATTCTGTACTGTTTGAAAATGTGTTGGTAATCCCTTATTAATCATTCAAAGTCCAAAACGTGGCTTGTAAAAACCTAGCCGTATCTACTCAAAAGCTGTATTAAAGAGCTTCCTAGTTTCCATACAATAACTCTCACCCCAGACCACTTGAGACGGCTCGTCTGCGAGGGTTATAACAGGTTCAAGGTTGGATATAATCACTTATTAATAATGTAATGATCAAAACCAGTTTTATACTTTTTCTTTGCGTAGCAGGATAAATTGAAAGAACCTAGTGTCAGGGCTCTACGTTGATTGCTTTTCACTCTTAATCGAGACATTGAGGGTTAAATGTAATGATTGGTGCTTAAAGTCTTTGTAATCGGTCCAGGTTCAAAAAGCATAAAATGTAAATTTTAACTAGCATGTTTATTTAGTAACATCCTTATAATATGTATATTTTTTATTTCGATTCATTATAAAAACTTCACTTTTATATTTTTCATACTTTCAGTGGATTTTTGTTCATCAAAATGCATCGTACATTTTTGAGATTGTACCTGCGTAAATATGGTCCTTCGAGCCGATATTTGCAACATACAGATGAATAAATATTTTTTATATTATTCGCTATGTTGGGATGATATTACGACAAAACATAGCTAATCTTCTATTTATTCAAATATTTACCAATTTTAAAATTTAAAAGAGTGGACTTTATTTAAAACCCTCAGAAAAGTGACCAGAAAGCCACAAATACGTTAAGGAAGCATGAATACGTTTTTTACCCCTTCCGTGGTAAGTAAAGTAGCAGAAGCCCTCGAGACGGCTCAAGTAAAGCTGGGGTGATCAACAAGTTCAAGGTAACGTACAGTTGCTAGTCGTTAAATAGCTTAACTGACTTTTAACTAGTTATTATATAGTAAGTGAAGTGACTGTGTTATATTAAGAGGGAAAGTAATATAGAAGTATAAGTGGAAGTGTTTTCACAACTTTACCTCTTAAATGGTAAATTTGAAGAGTTTTTTAAAATCTTGTTTGATTTGTAGAAAAATGTATATTACCTATATAATTCCAATTATATTTTTTTTATAAACCTTGGCTTGTATTATATTTTGTATGGTTTTTAAATCTAGATCTAATACAGTGTCAGATAATAAATACATACGTAAGCTATTAGCTACGTAATTCAAATTTAATAGTAATAGTTTGAGTTTCACTCTGTTTCCCACACATATCTATCAAGGTAGGCAGAGGGAGCCTAGTGTTAAGACACTCGGTTCGCTACTTCCCGTCAAATTTTCGAGACCCTGCTTGTTGAGTGGTGAAACTCAACGCCGCCCTTTGTTATCAGAGCGACGAACATGTAAATATTAAGTATTTCACATCCCTGAGCTGGAATCAAAGCAACAACGGCCGCGTAAAGCTTATTTTATGCCACTATGCCACGAGGGTCTCTATAATATTATTAAATTTGCTAAACCGCATGTAAAATGGAGCAGCATTAAGATCTTAGGACAAAACTTTATGTAAATTTTCAGACAAAACCAAAATTGTCTAGTAGTATTAAATTTAAAATATTCATTGACTAACAAGAATGCATTGGCCCTAAACATATTTGGGTAAAATCCAAAAAAAAAATGTGAAATGACGTTGTTGCATTTTTGTCGCCAGGGAAGCGGGTCGTAGGCTGTGTATGAATTATTGAGTGCCACTGAGTGACGAGACGCGTCGTAGAGGACCGTTTGGATGGACTAGTAGCGTTGGTTAGTAGAGCTAGTGACTAGTAAATATTAATTTTTACATTTAAAAATTAATTAAGTTACTATTTTGAGGCCGGTTGTGGGTTCGATTCCCACTCGAGGACACTCAACGCCTTTAGAATTCAGCTAAACTTGGGGAACGTAATGTCTTAACACTAGGTTTCAAGGTTTCCTTTACCTACTTTGATATGTGCCAACCAGTTTTTACCTGCGACTTAAATTCCGCCAAATGGAAATAGCAGAGACTTATGTATGTATCTCGAATGGATTATTAAAGTGATATAGCCAAAGTTATATTTTTATATGAAATTTGTTTAAAAATGTTTTATCAAACTACTTTTCTATATAGAAAATATCACAATATTTCCATTTTTTGCTATTTAGATGGCTCACTTCTAAGCTCACTACTTACAGCAAAATCATAAACGAAACCTACCCTAGCTACCAGATCCAACATCCAAGAACCTAAAATCAGTGTAAATATTAAAACAAGTAAAATTCACTGGCATATATATAACATAAAATGAATAAAGTAAGTACATTTCAAGCACATAACACAAAGTAAACGCACTCCCCACTCAACGCCCCGTAACGCATACCGAGCCAGACGCTGACTGTACAAGTATGTATGTATGTCTGTATGCACGTGTAAACCTGAAAGGATTCAGTTTCATGAAAACCTAAAAACACTGCGAAACTAAAAGATCGAAGGAAATTCATTTAATGGGATTGAAATGAAATTTGTAATGAATGAGTACTTTCAATCTGGATTTGAATTTTCTATTTGGTTCTTGTTTGTTATTAATATAGTAAAAAACTACAACTGTTGTACAGTTATGTTTGATTATTTTTAAATTTTAAAGCGTCGTTCTATCACTAATTTTTTTTTTTGAAAATGTATAGAAATGTGAGCATAGCGGAAGCTTGGCAGCACTTGGGAGGTTGGAGGTTTCCAAGAGACACGGATTCAAAATCACCTACGTCTAAATTCTAATACGTTTTTAAAAAACTATTAATGGCGTGCTTGACCTGAGAGCGCTGCCATAAACTAAAGAACTTTACCATTGCTTACTGTAATGATTCAAAAGGTAAAACTCTAGAATTAGGAAAGGACAAAGATATATTTTTTATATTACAACACTTAGGCTATCTTGGCGCAGCGGCCAAGCCTCAGGCTATAAACGTGACGATTTTAAATTCAATTTCCACTAAGGCTTATGAATAATTTTCACATTTTACTCTTACTTAACTCTTTCTACTAATCTTCGAGACGTTGCATATTGTATGGTCGAATCTAACGCCGCGTCATATCTCGTTACTACTTAATTCACCCCAGTAGGAATTGAATCCACAGCACCGTACCGTTGTGTCATTACGGTCTCACAAAAGCAATTATAATATGGAAATTTAAATGCATATATTTAACACGATAATCAAACATTGTTTTAAAACAATGCTTACTTATGCCGTCTTTGACATCGATACATTAGTAATATTCGATTTAGATACTCATTTATTTGAATGTAAAAGTTGTTTGTGAATTGCATCCGTTGTAATCGACTATTATGTATCTTTAATTATATTTTTATTTTTTTTAACTTAAAATGTTCCTCGCATTATAGCTGGACAGAAAATCTTTTTTTATTGTGATAAATAATAAGTTTTTCTGTTTTTTACCTCTAGGCAAACTTCGCAGTTTATTGTAAAATCTGAAAGAATATAATATAATGAAATTAGTAGCATATAACTATATGTGTATTAGTAGAATATAACTTATTTCTCTAGCTGTCTTCTATTGTTATTTTTTATTATTTTTTTTGTTTTAATGCATAATAGATTTATATGCTCAATTAATTAAAGATAACTATTATTAACAATTAGTAACAACATTTAATCAAAATTAATTTAATGTTTAGAAAGAAGAAATACAATATTTATCACCTGTCAAGCACTTACTATCCACCCATCTCTACATAGCGCAAAATTAACCTATCACCCTTCCAACAAATAAATATCAATCCTAGACAAGGATAATAAAACTTATCAAATAAATCTCAGAAACAGAAATTTTTTCTCAACTAAATACATAATTCATATAAGATACCGTCGATAATCGTACTACCGTTTTCTTTATAAACGCCTCCAGCTACAGCAGAAATAATAGAACAAGTTTTTATCAGAACAATGCTCTATCTACGACTGGGGGCTGTTTTTCAAATTGCAACTTTTTATCAGTTCGCCTGGGGGCGGCCATAATCAATGAGGCTACTGCATACGCTTATGATGGAAATAGAAGAGTGTTAGAGTTTTTTTTAATTATTTTTAAACTTTTTGTTTAGACTAGAAAGGACCTAGATGAGAATGAGTCGTGGCGCAGGGACACAAGTATGAAACTGTAAACGCGAAATTAAATATTTAATATTTTCATTTCTGGTAGAGGCAAAGTGAAAAATGTTGTGTGCTGACACTTAAAACGAAATACCTCCGGAATTCGGCAGAGTATCAGAAGTGTCTTAATGGAAAAAGAGTATCTCAACTCTAAGTTCCCTTCACCTACTCTGCTATGTGCGGGAAACAGCGTGATGCTATGAAAAACACCCACTAGTAGACCGAACTCATATATAATATAATTTTGTTAACTCAATTAGTCGAACTGCAGTAACACTTACTTCGGTCTAACGCTTAGCAGCCGCTGGCAAACTTAGAGGCCTTTGTCACTTAGTTTATGCGAAAATTAAGTTATACATAAGAGTGACATATTGATATAAATGAAAAAAAAATGTAAAATGTCTAAAGTCACCCGCTTGTGGTACTGTGACGACGGCCAGTAGTAGCAAATAACAAAAATCCAGACAGTTTTATAAGTAACTAGTGGGCCCGGACGCGGCTACGCCCGCTTGAACTATACGATTATTTATTAAATATATTTATGAAATTATTTTCGGTTTTCAATAAATTTGTTAGAAAATATAAGCCTAAATAATTAAAATAAGTAAAAAACGAATAATAAGTGGAGATTTATTATTAGATAAAATATCTGAGTAACCGAAATTAACAAACAAAAGAAGTAAAAGTAACTAAAGGAAATTCTTAATATTAGAAAAAGTACCTAAAGTTTGCCGTGCGCGCGTACTAAATATTTTTCTATATTAAATAATTAATATTTTTTGCGGACAATATTAAATAAAATCCTAAAAGATATTTTAAGTGTATAACATCGGTATAGATAATCAAAACGTAAATAAATAAAACCATAAATGAATAAGTAGTAGTAGTAATAATAAGCAGCACATAATTAAATAAAAATTAACAGTAATTCGAAAATATATAAAAATTTACAAAACCATCAAAGACATACTATACCTACCACTCGTAGGCTAGGTCATTCCGAATCACTGACATCTCCTTAATTATTTATTAAATTGTTATACAGTAAACCATCTTACCTATAATTTCCATCTAGATGAAATGCTAAAAGTGACTATTATATTTATTTTCATAAGGATGAATATCAAATTATAGAAATCGTATAATTTTTCTTAATGTATACAAATCTATATCTATAGTATATATCAACGCGGACTTTTTTAAACAATATTTAAGGGACACTATTTTTGGAGAATATTGTTTTTGTGTCTCATAAGGTTGAGTCGGCGCGCGCCATGTATGCGTTAAGGATTTTTCTCTCATTTTGGGTGACGTTTTCTAACAACAAACTTTGCAAATCGTTGCTTAGCAGCGGCGGTTGTCATAAACATGGCGGAATAAATTGCATGTCAAATTAATAAGTATTTTAATATATTGGTATATATCGAAAATATTACAAATATGAGAAAAAAAAGTATCCTATGTTCATCCCGAGACCCTCAAGTATCTCTATATGAGTATTTTATCACAATTAAATTAGCGGTTTGGCCCTGATTGCGTAAAAGACAGACAGACAGACAGAGTTACTTTCGAATTTATAATATAGGTATGGATTTTGTGTACTACGTATTTTTTGACGTTTCAATATAAAATTACAATATGCCTTTAAAAAGTAAAATTAACATACAGTGAAGACTGTCATAGAGTCGTATAGTAATGTAGAGACTAGCGAGTCTTCAACAGCTGGCCGCCGGACGTCCGGAGCCAGTTGAAACTTATTAATTGTCTAACCCTTGGCTCTTTCACGCTCATTTCCTCTAAGTGACAGAAATTGGTAAGATATTTCTAAATAATTACGTAGGAAGATTATGTCGGAAAATAAGCGAATAGCTTAAAATCTTATATTTAACTTTTGAGATCACATTGGTGCAACGTTTGACTGTAAATGTGGCGGTCGTGGGTTCAATACTCACTGGGTACTCCCCTCCTGTTAATTATTTTCAAATATGGTATCCTTTTAATATGAACTCAAGAGACATAGTATTTGTGTGAATAGTGAATAGCCACTATAATTAACGTATTTAAAAATGTGGAATCTTTCATTTTCTGCAGGAAAAGTAAAAAAAATTACTTCGTATAGCGAGAGGTTAAAACATTTTAAAATTATATCACTGGGCAATCGTAGAACGCTTTATTTATAAAATATTAAACAATTATACCGACTGCCCTCAATTTTTAAGTAGCTTTAAATTCAAAGTCCCTCGTTGCTATCCTAGATCTAAAATTGCACCACTATCTATCCCATTTCGTACTCGGTTCAAATTCGGCAATTCCTCGTTTGAGCAAACTTCTAAACGAATACTATATATAATAGTACGCTTACGGATGTCTTTTATGATTCTGTAAATAAACTTCACAAAAAAATCTTAAAAAATCTCAAGTAAGTTTTACCATCTGGCGGCTAGTTAATTACCACTAATTTTAATAAAGATTAGACATAAGTAAAACAATTATGTAATTGCATGCTGTGTTTATCGTTATATAGTGGTACAATTACTTTTTTTTTGTATTGCACGTGTTAATATTATAAGTATCATTGTAACAACTGCTGGTTAACCTTTTACAAATAAATAAATAATTATTTTTTTGATTAAACCATTTTGTTAAGAAAAATGAGAGAAAAAATATAAAACATCTACGAATAGAATTACCTCCAACAGTAGTAGAAACTACAACATATAAACATAAATTTTCATAATCTTTAAAAGCTAATAATATTATAAAGCTAAAGATGTTATGTGTGTGGTTGAATGCACTAATCTTAGGAAGTAACTTTTCGAACTTAGTTATTGTCATTTGACCAAGCGGGTTAAGCCGTAGGTAAGTGCTAGTATCCTACCATAATTAATCAAAATATTACAAATGAATGAATCCACCACAAACTGTCCCAGTGAATACTTTATAGCGCGCGCCATATCCAAATGAGTAACATCCCGAATGTATTAAACTGAACATTTCATTAAGCTAACGTGAAGTCTCATTAATTAAAACGAGAGACTACAGTTAAAAATTACACCGACGCGACGCCGGCCCGCGTGTGCGTGTCGTGGACTCTATATGAAATGTGGAATAGGCGTTTTGTAAACGAACGTTTTAATTTGAAGCTTTTAAATTAGCTTCAAAGGCTTAATAATTGAAAGTTATATATCTTATTTCTTTTTAAAATTTTGGTAGCACCAATCACGGCGTTAAGTTTCACCAATCATCACATATTAAGCTAACCTCAAGTCTCGTTAATTATAACGAGAAATGAACGAACGTTTTAATTTGGAATTTTTCGATTAGATTGATTTGAATAATGCTGTCTGAATATTATTTTTTGTTTCAGTTGCAAAGACTGAATGAATAATATTTACATATTTCATTGTTATATTGTATTTAAATTATTCTAATATACCTATTTATTATCGTATAACAAAGGTAGCGTTAAATTTTGCAAATCAAGGCACATTTTCTCGACATAGTTTTGGGTGGCAGTCCCTGCACCATAACTGGCAGCATAATATTAAAAAAAATATAATTAACCCAACCAAATTATATAGATCGTCGCTGCCCGCCCTAAGACGCCTCGATATATTCAAGCTTGAGGGCACGATCAGAAATAGAGTATCTAATTATAATAACAGCTACAAGTGGGTAGATCTTTAATCGAAACGATAAATGGTTCTTCGGATGCATTTTGCATCAAATTTGTTATTATTTGTCAAGTAAATCATAGAAGTCGTCCTTGCACGCCGGCAGCGTCTAACTGTAAAAGTGGAGGTTGGGAATTCAAATATCACTTGAGGCAATTAACTATTTTCATTTTTAGCTCTGATAACAAGAGCCACCACTCAACGCCGCGAAAATTCAGCGGAAAGTTCGGAATGGAGTGTCTTAACACTAAGTGGTTCCCTTTGACTATCCTGCTATAGTCACGTTACAGCGTAAAGCTAATTTTATTTTAAATACTTACACCTTGATTTTAATAAACAAAATGTAAAGCAAGAATAGTCGTACACGCACGCTAGTGCGAACACAGCGCTAACGAGGTACACATACCGCAAACTCGACTCAAGCCACTGACTCGAGGGACTACGTTTTGAGAATTTTAATACATCCGCACTTGTCCAAGGCCGCTTCTGGGAACGCATGCGATTGCTATTTAACTTAATGGTTTCCTTTTAAAGTTTGATGACATACGAGTACATGTGAGATGATTTTTCCTTGTAACGTTTGTGGTTTGTAAAAGTAAAAAGAAAGTGATGATTAATCATTATTATGTATACAGATACTGGAGAGCGTTAAAAATGCACAACGCGCATTGATATGACTCCATTCCCATTAAAATACTTTTCTTCACTTTTTGCCGAATTCTGGAGCCGTTGCATGTTGAGTGGCGGAACTCTTCGTTGCAAAATATTTAAATTATTGTCATTTAACCGTTTTAGAAGATAGCTTAACGTATAACTCCATCACCTAATGTTAAGTTTAACCTATAATTAAGTAGAACATAATAGCTGTCTGTAGTAGTCCTTACTGATAACAAACTCAAAGTAGCATCAACATTATATCTATTGCAAATATATTTATCTTAGATCCAAGAGACACGGGTTCAAATCTCGTAACGTTCAATGTTTTTTACGTTCATCAAACTATTTTCTTTCCCTTAATATGAAAGAAGATCATAAAACATGTTGAAATATCCCTATTTTTACAAACAAGATTTGAATCTACTACGATTTAGTATCAGATACGTTGCCAATTACGTCACAGTGTCAGTTATCCCGACTGTACTAACCGAATTGTACCAACGGCGTTATACGCGGAAATGGTAAATACCACGCAATACGTATGCATCTCTATATGAGTAGAAACTAAGTCACTGCCAAATAGAAATGGAACACTAAATTTTCTCTGTATAACCAATAGTTTAGCTTCACATTTAGGCATAGGGAACGGAGTGTTAAAACACTCCGAAGTGATATTATAATTATATCAGTGGTTAACTTTGAATATATATTTTTTGGTGGAATGATGTATTTCTTTAGCTTTTCATTTAATACTCCTATTTAAAATTAATTTCAATAAAAAATTTAATTGCGTGTTTGATATTACAAAAGTTTTATAAGATCTCAATAAAAAATATACTATTAAATAAAAACAGATATAATTTAAATAAAAAAATATTAGTACCAAAGTTCTACACTTCTGTCAATTGAACTTAATACAACGATACAGGTAATAATGTTAGTTTGTAAATACTTCGCGTAAACTACACAAGTCTGTGAAGTTTTCGCATATGAAAAATTAAATGGATTTCTACGTGAGTTGCATTTGTTTGAGAAAATCAGTTGGAAGGGATTTTTAATGTTTTTTTTTGTTAGCAACGCGCTGTATTCTGTATGAAGTAGAGAAGGCAGAGGAAATCTAGCGTAGACGCCTAATTTTCGAGATCAAGAAAATGAAATCAATTTTGCTGGCGACAAATGCAACGGTTATGAGTTCGATTCCCACTTGGAGGAATAAAATATTTAGTGTTTTCATTTCCTCGCTCTGGTAACGAGGTTGTCCATCACTCAACACCCAATGCCTTCCAAATTTAGCGTAAAGTGGGAAACGAAATGTCTTAACACTACACTGTTCCCATGTTCCCTCTGTCTACTCTGCTATGTGCGGGATACAGTGTGAATTTAAAAAAAAAACTTGAAACTCAAAAAATGCTTCCACAGCCTTGCTGCCTCCCACAGCGGAGGTTGCACAGCGAACATCCGATGCGTCACAATGGCATATACATTTTTACAAACACTATACTTTCCAGTGAAAATCGAACTCACAACCATCGTGCAAACATTAAAACATTTCCATACTGACGTAAAAACTGTACACCATTTCTAATTTTTGTTCTGTGCTGTAATTGCTAGGGGTAGACGACGAGACGTCTGATTGTAACGTAATTATGTTCAATGTATGTAAAGTTTGTTAATGGAAGGACGAACATGGTGAGGTAGAGGTAGAGGTATTGCGTATATGTCAATGAAGTATCCTTACTGGGTGGCCTGGATTCGATTCTCGATGATACGTGGATGTTGATATTTTATGAGTATTGCTACTTTTGTAAGGGCGGCAAGTTTTTCAGATAAATATGTTCTTAACCTCATTGAATATTAGAATTTTACAAATTATTTAAGTAGCTTATTACGTTGAAAATATACGAGCACATATTGACAAGTTTATTCGATATTATGTCGCTTGAATAATAATTTTGAGCAATAAATTACTTTATTTATTATGGGACACTACTACAATAAAAAGTAAATTATTTCAATTGTTTTTTAGATGAACCTCTGTGGCTAATTCTAGAAAAAGAATGATAAACTTAAATATACATATTTAGTAAAACTTAGATTGAAAATGACATTTAAAAATTACAATATTTTATAAATAGTTTTGTCTTATAACTGCAACTGCAACCATCCGATTTGTGTGACTGCCGAGACTTGACGGAATGTATACTAGGTTCCCTCTACCTACCCTCCTGTGTAAAACTATACTTACTGGGTAAAAAGGCCGTCCTGGTACAGTGCAGATTATATTTAAAAATTCACCATCCTGGTAGGCGGGAAACGGAGTGTTTTTACACTAGGTTCCCTCTACCCTGCCGTGTGGGGTAAAGGGTGAAATTAGAATTAGATAGACTTAGTTTCGAAACTAAGTAACTAACTAACTAACTATCGATTAACAAATTTCGTCGCAACCAATCAGGCCGTTTTAATTTTTAGTGGTTTGCTCTGTGAGGAATGCTTTGTATTTGGGTATTCAAGGCTTGTTCCGAGAACGAGCAAACTGTGGCAGATTAGTACGTGACTCGCATCTATTCGTACTTGTGTAGAGCCGCTACTAAAACGTCACCCTGTATAGCCCGTCGGCCATAGGAATATAAGTTTTGTTGAAATTATCTTCAGCGATTGTATAAATGTTGTTAGGCTACTACGCCTAATAGTGGCCATGCGTAAGAAATGCAGATAAAGAATATATGTGTTTTGCCTTTTTATGTATGTAAAATGTTGTCTGAGGAAACTACTGGACTTTTATAATTTAAATCGACTTGTAGGTTCCTCGGGGATTGTAGTATAGAGTATTAAGGGAGAATTTCTAGAAATTCCTTCGAGAACATGTAAAGCTAAATTTTCAAGTCCACACCAACAAATATTATTATCATTATTTTCCACTCTCCAATTATATTGGGGATAATTCATGAAAGTCCAATGTACTATGAAATTTAAGTTTCCATCAAAAATTAAAAAGAACTTTAGTCTACAAAAATATTTTGAAATTCAATTAAAAAATATTTTGTTCTATGCCATTATATTATATTTTAATTCGATGAAGGCAAGTTTGTTCGACTAGAAGATTTTAGTAATGACAATTATTTATATTTGGGTTAGGGCTGTGGCCTGAGGCGATGTTTGTATAGGGCTTACTGTTCACTGGCGGCTTTACTCATGTTTCTTTAAGTTAAAGTGTTTGTGTGTTTGTAGAGTATGAGTTAACCAGTTTATGTTTATATTAATAAGAATATTGAATATTTCATTACCCTAAGCGGGAATCGAACCCACGACTGTAGGGCTTACAGTCGCAAGCTTGTGCCACTGTGCCACTATACAGTATTCATATTTACGGAATATACAATATTTCACTGATCCATTTAGACTAATACCTATATAACAGCCATAAAATTTTAGTACGCACATAAACTTTAACTCCATACTAAGTCCATTAACAACTATCCACCGTAATTGTTAATCAAAAACTTTAGATAAGCGTCACACGCAATTACAGTTAAGTAACCGGCTTTGTAAGCTCCTTCGGCGTTTTGAGATTCTATTCCCAAAATAGTGTTACAAAGTTTTAAATAAAACAATTAAAAGCCAAAATCTTCCTAAATATGCAAATATGCTTCATCATTAAAAAAAATATTTTGTAAGCACAATTATTTCTGTTGGATACCACTTAAGAGTAAGTTCTATTTCCTTTCTTTAAAAAATATAAAAAAAAACTATATACCTACTTCTAACTATTACTAACAATTGTAATCACAATCGAATCGAAAATTCCTTCGCATCAGCTTTACTAATATCTTTCAACGGAAATATCTTCGGATTGACCTTGAAATTAATTAAAACCACCCCACAGGGTGAATTTGGTTAGTGAGATCTTAAATCGCTTAGATAGGGCCTCTATTGAGTTATCCATCGCTTACTTGGCAATGTATGGGGTGCTAGGGTCGTCTGCAGGGTGCTCTACAATGGGATCGGTGCACTAAAGGGTTATAATTGCTGGGTTCACAGATAGATTATAGCATCTGGCAGTTTTAGAATGTGTTATCAAAATTTAGTGAATGTAAGTTATTGGAATTGTGGAGATTTGGGCAGTTTATTTAAAGCAATTAAATACATATATTTGAATTTATACTGTATGTATGAATTATTGACGTCATAGTGCTTAATCACTCCGATTTTTTATGTCCATCCGTTTAAGAGATATAACGCGTATGCTCAATAATGTACTTTATGTAACTAGACTGGTAAAATGACTATTTACCTAAATACAAATATTCCTCATATATCGATCATAATATATCTATCTGTACATATAGATCTCAGAGTTAAATTGTGGAATACCATACATTCTCATCGACCAACGGTCAAATACGGTGCATATGTAATATGGGCAGCCCCTTCAGGGTTCCGTACTTTAGACCCTTTAAGTGTGGAATCGGCGATTTCTTAAATTGTTCTATGAATAAAAATGCAGCAATAACTCTTAATAGCGGTAAAAATATGGGCTGATGCGTTTAGGGATAAGGGAGGGGGTTCAATATGCTTTTTATCGTTTTATTTTTCATTATAGAGTAGGTATATAAAAAATATAGAGTTAGATAAATTTCATCTCTGAGAATAAGAAAAAGTCAAAGCGTCGCGCGTCGTACTGTAAACGTCGTACGGTTGTAGGTTGCATTACTTCTCGGGATAATGATGAATCATGAACATTTCCTCGTGCTGGTAACAACACAAAATACGACGAAATGTCTCAGAATATCTCGAAATTTATACGAAAAGTGAGAAACGAAGTGCCTTAGTACTAGGCTCCCTTAGGCTCCCTTTTGCTATAGTACAATTTGTGGGATATTGCGTGAATAAAAGCAAACATTTAATACTCATATAATTTAATTTCAGAATATTAAAAAAAAATATAAATTAATAAAAACATTGAAATTTAATTAAAATGTGATACCAAAAGAATTTATACCGAAGAATTTGAGGCATTTAGGGGTAAATTTACACAGAAACAAACATTTTCCTTAGTCCAGAAAAAAAAATAAAGTAAAAATTGTTATACATGTTTATTTTATTTTAGCATCACGCTTTATCTATAGGGTCCTCTGCCTACTTCTTTCACCTCGTCCACTGTCATCAACCTCTGCATACATACTCTTAGGGGGACCTCATCCTTTTTACATGATTCGCGAAGGTCAGCTGAAGTATCTTTAACCTCTATTTCTACCCACTTCTAGTTCTTAATTTTTAAATTGAATGAAGGCACAAGAAGAAAGAAAATAAAAATTCAAAATTAACTTATTCTCATTCAGTTTATTCAAACAGTGTTATTGTATCCACATCTTTATTTGATCCGTCCAAGCAGAGATCCTCCATGCATTATGTATGGACACGCATTTTATACTTAGCCCGCTACTCTACGAGTACGTCTATATACCTACTTAAGGTTTATTATGTATATAGCGTATTTTCAAAGAATTTTATGTTTATTCTATTTTATAAAAAACAACTATGTTGAAAATACTATGTTTTTAGTGATAAGTATAATTATTGTAATGTATTTCTGTTTAAAAATACTGCGTCCTCTAGTGGTAAACTTTTGCACTTTGTTTTACGGAACTATAAAAATAAGTACAACAATGAAAAGGATGATTCCGTTCAGCATAACTTCTATGCTGATTCAGAAGGAAATGTTTATTTATATTTTCATTTCCCCGCTCTGGCATCAAGGCAACAGTTTGGCGTTGAATTCCGTCACTCAACGCCTCGAAAAATTCGGCGGTAAGTGAGGAACGGAGTATTAAGATACTCCGTGTGTTAAGACACTAGATTCCCAGGTTCTCTCTGCTTACACTGGTATTTACGAGACACAGCGTGAAGCCAAAATAACAAAAACTCCATATTCCTAAGATATTCAAAATAATTGACTCACGATCATGAGTCATGAGTCACGAGCATAGACAGTCGACTGTCACTCAGCCGTGAGGTCGGTTACTCATTGTTTGTATGGCGGTAATGTAATGAATAATCAATCACAACTAAGTATGTGGATAGACTTTTTTTCCTGTCCAAGTTATCGGAATAGTGGAAATTGCGGTTTTTTAGTATGAGCAATAAGTAACATCTTTTTTATATTAAATGGTGAAATACTGACGACGATGTGACGGTTGTGGATTCATACTCGCGGAAAGTGGTGATCAGAAGAGTCTTAATGGGAACGAAGAGTCCTAAAATCTAGTTCCCAGATTCCCTCTGAGTACTTTGCTATGCGCATGATACAGCGTGAAGCTAAAAATATGATAAAATAGCATGAATTGTGTGTTTTTTTAGATTTAGTTTTCTATTCTGTGTCGGTATTTAAAATACCATTTTTCCGCCGTAAAGTCCAACCCATACAAAATTCTAATTAAACGTTAGACTTGAACTGTACCAAGTTGCCAAGTCATGTGCAAACTGATCGCACGTACCATCCGTCTTGAGTGTCATCTATCTTAGTGGGCACAGTAATTATCGCCACTGGCTACGTAATTGACGCAATCGTTCACCCGGCTTTGCTTCTATACGTAATATATGTTTAGAGTATGTACGGTCTTAGCTAAATATTCAGAAATTTATGTGTTGGGGTTAAGAATGACAATTAACTAATTAAAGAAGAGTAAGCAAAAAGCATCTACTGTAATGACAATCCGTTCTTCATTTTTCACCCAATTCTGGAAGCATTGTGTGTTGAGTGGTTAAACTCAATTCCGCGCTTTCCCTGGATATCAGAGAAAAGAAATAAAATTATAAATTAAAATAAATATATAATTTCCTCGAGTGGGGATCCAAACCACAATCAGTTGAGTCACGCACTTGTCCCATTGCCGCAACTGTCTTCTTACCTCTAGAATGAGTGATACTTTTATTTAAAGTGAAATTTTGTTCTTTTCATTGTATACTCTACTAGTCATCGCCCGCAGCGTGTTTTGTTGATTACTATATTTTACTTTCCGCTTCCACAGTATGGCCAAATGGACACAGTTAACAGCAGCTACGTAAGAGAAGTCTCAAACTCTCTTGTTTTCACTTTATTTTTCAGTGTTACTCCAATTTTAGGTAGAAGCATGATATGATATAGCTTATATAGCCCTCCTCATTAATTATTTTATCGATCATAATTTTTTTTTTCAATTTAAACAGGTAATCCTAAGATTAGCACGGTCATCTCGATAAATTCTTCATCTCTATAATATTAGAATAGCTGAATCAAATTACTGCAAATTTCCATTAATCTCATACAAAAATACAAAAATCACAGAAGTCCATTACACAATTCCTATTACGTTTGCACCAAATCGACGGAGGCGATGTGCCAAATTCACAAATGAATTTCAAGTCACGAATCATTTCTGTTTCTCTTGAAGTACCTACTGTAGATATAATCTAATGGATATGTATGTTATATAATAGCCGCAAAGTTATATAAATATGTTTTTTAGGTTCCAATTGGATCCTGCATAGCATGGTAGGCAGAGGAAAATTAGGATTATAGTGTTAAGACTCCGTTAACATTAAGACACTTCCTTTAAGATACTTTCACAGTTCACTAAAATTCTGGAGGCGTTGCGTGTTGAGTGGTGGAACTCAAGTTTCCAGGTTTCCTTTGCATAGCCTGCTGAAAATACTAACGTCGAAACAGATTCAATTAGATTTAAACCAACAACATACAAACATATCTTCGAAAAACGTATAACATATACGTACTTATATCGATACAACTATAACTACAACTACTTATTTATATTAAATCGTATCAGAAATAGGTCAGCAATATGAGCTTAAGGCATAAACAGCTTAGATAGTCAGTGGATATGTAAATAGGGGGACACTAGGACCCGAATACAGAATTAATTATGTGCGGAACCATCTGTCGTATCAATATTCAATCCGATTGGGACCTATTCAGCCTACGACCCGTTTATTTGCTTGACCTAAACGTCTAATATCTATGGATATATTAAATAAATATTAAGGAATTGAGACGTGGCGCAGTGGGGATACAATTATTTTTATTTATCTATATGTTTTCAGAGAGAGCTTGGAAACCTAGTGCTAGGGTACTGTGTTCCTATTAAGACACTTAGTTTCCTTATTTTATTTACTTGCTCTGGTAAAACTTCGAGAGTGGGCTTCGTAATGTATTTTAATATTATGTTCTGTCTATCTATTCCCTGTTACATGCGGGACAAAGCTATGAAAGCTTGTATGGTTTGCCATAGCAAATCATCATAATGAGTCTTGATTTATCCCACATAAAGCATAGTATGCGATGAAATTAGTGTTAAGACACTCCGGTTCCCATTTTTTTTTCCTGGTCTTGAGGTTAATGCTGTTAGCCCTATTGGCCTTTACAGTGACACTGGGTGGGGAAGGAAGAGGGTACTCTGTCCCTGAGAATATGCAGGCACTGTGTGGCTGTCTGAGGGAGTGTCGACGACGCAAGGGCGCCTCCTGCGGGGCTCGAACCCCGGCTTGCGGCCGTCGAGCGGATTGGTTAAAAAGCCAACGACGCGCGGTGTTCCCAGGCGGTCACCCATCCAAGTACTAACCGCGACCAATGTGGCTTAACTTCGGTGATCGGATGTTCGGATCGGTTCAACGTGGTATGGTCGTTGGCAAAAGTGTAACCAGTTCCCATTTTCTTTAATTTTCTTATATATCGCAGATTTAGTAGCAGATCACAACGCCATGCTCTATGTAGGTAGAGCGAGGAAATTAAAATTACTCATTTCGCCAAATGGGAATCGAACTCACTACCGTCGTGTTGTTTTTCTGTCTCACATAGCAATAAACGACAAAAAATAACATTTCATGTTACATATTACACAAAGAAAATCATGAATAGACGAGTCAAACACGTAATTCCATACTATTTACAATATCCAGAAACAGGATATAAGGTTAAAAAGGGTTTAAGACGTATCTCCTATATAAATCTTTGGGAACGGCCCGTGCGTGGACTATTGTGTCGAAATTGAGTTAGCTGCGCCGTGTTTACTGGCGTTTTACTTTGAAATCACTGTTTTGTGTTCATTTGATACAATAGATTGGATTATTTTGATTGTTCTCTTTAATAATATTATTGTAGAGAGAGAGAGAGAATGAATGTGTATTTTAGTAATATTCCTAGTTTTTGTCAAACTTGGTTAAAATTTATATAAATATCATGGAACTATATGGGAAATAAAATATGCTATAAGATCAAACTAGAAGCAAACTAGGATTGACTGAATGGTTTTGGATTCGAGGAAAGGAAATATTTATATTGAAATAGTTTTATTTCCTCAGTCGGATTGGATGAAATTCACTGCTAGATTTCAACTCCAACAGCGTAATCATTATGAAGAATAAGAACAAAATCATGCATACGAGTAAAAGGCAAAGCCGTCTAGGAACAGTCGAATTGTGTATGTAAATGCAGTGATTTTCGGTTTGACCTCCACTCGCGGATTTTTTTTGTTTCTTTACTCTAATAGACAAAACACGACGTTGAGTTTCTTATTCCGCATGCAATCTCTCAAAGTCGAAAGCGTGGTTTTTATAGAAAACAGGCAATAATAAAAAGAATAAAAAATATATAGATCTACATGAGATAATCATATGAAGAGCACCACAAAATCATACTCAACAGTTGTAAGTAATCGTATACGTCCTCAGCATTAATGCTAAACATAGTTTTAACGTTTTAAATTTATAGCACTTAATGCACCGAGTGCGGCGCGGCGGTGCGCTTGCAAAAATGTAGACTTCATAATCATTTTGAACGTGCAATTATGACATGAAGCTAATGGGTTTGTTTTATAAAAAATATATATAATTATGTGTAAGATATAAGAAATTGTTGCAAGAATTTAATGAGTGGAGTCGCAAATTTTATCTCATTACATTTTAAAAACTGAACGTAAGTGCGAATGGATTCGGCTCGATTACCATCCGTGGGAAAAAATTATTTTCATATCCTCACTCTGGTAATATGACTTAACGTGGCGTTGAGTCCGCAAAACTCGAAATGTCCCAAAAACTGGATGATGATTGGAAAATAGTGTCTTAACATAAGGATTTCTTTGCCTACCCTGCTATGTGCGTGTTACAGCGTGAAGCTTAAAAAAAGGTAAAGGCTACACCTGACCATTGATCCAGCCGATCCACATAAAACAGTCGCACCAGAATCTTCAGGGTCCCTCTCGAACACATAAAAACCCTGTAATCGCACGTTAAAGGCACTAAAAAGGTCGATCCTGTACACCTGATAATAAATTGTTGAAAACAAAAGAAAAATCCACCATAAATCGGACTGAATGCAATATACGTCTATTAGATTCTCACTTGAAAGCTTTTAAATCTTTCTCTGCCCCCAAATACCGAGTTTTACAGCCAACGAATACGGCGACTCTACCAGGAAACTCTATTTCCTATGACCACCTATAAACTATCCATAAAATCTTGTATACGGTCAATAATTTCTTATCTCGAACTAAACGCGCAATGGTAAGGCAAACATACGAAAGTGTCCCAATAAGTATGCAGGCTGTGCTCCAGGTAATTTCATCGTGGCGGCTACTGCAAGGTGTTCGATACATTTTTAATTCTATAATAGTTCTCTTGGGGTTTATGTGGGACTGAAATACAGTCAATTTGGACGATATATGTACCAAGTTTACGTTTTACTCTGGATTATTATATGTTATAACATTTTTGTAGGCTGAATTTAAAAAATGATCGTGGTAAAAATAATTGTATCTAAATATACTATAATAAACATTATTTATAAAAACAGACAAAGTACAGCATTAAGTTCTGTCACTTAACAGTAAATGTTTCGAAAATTGGACAGAATGTAAGAAATACAGTGTCTTAAAATCTAAGTTCCATCTGCTCAGTTGCACCTGGAAGTGGTCACTAAATCTGTATTATATGATTTTGTGTTTACTTTTATTCGTTTTATTTTCATTCACAAATCAAAATATTCCATTTTCTATTTTCCACCGAATTCGAAACCGATACATCGCGTGTTGAGTAGCGTAATTTAACGCCGCACTTCATCTACCGAGCGGAGTAATTATAGTAATCTACATAGGTTCCGCTCCTCTCTTAGACATGTTAAAGTTGAAACTGCACTCACCTACACGTACATTCTCATATGAATCAGCATGTTTCCTTTAGTATTTATTATAACTAACTCTGTACATAACTTTAAAATAACAAAAATAGTCACAAAACTAATTTTCTCATCATATTATTCTTTTTTCTTTTTAGAAACCCGATGAATCAGTTATAATTATAACTCTAGGGATTAACGCCTCCAGTGTTTCGTGTCGTTTATTTTTGACGCTCAAAATGTCTG
This sequence comes from Heliconius nattereri, assembly GCA_013403645.1. NCBI lineage: Eukaryota > Metazoa > Arthropoda > Insecta > Lepidoptera > Nymphalidae > Heliconius > Heliconius nattereri. The sequence continues at coordinate 736,180 of JAAIXI010000236.1, forward strand.
AACACAGGTTACAACGGGGCATATGAAGGAATTTGGAATTTTAAAAGCCGATGTTAATCTTAAATGATTATTACCAATATTATTATATTTCTTTACAATATAATTATATTAATTTAAAAGAAATATATTGTTATATATATTTAGGTATATATTATATGTTGCACATTTGACGTAGCTAATAGAACACACGCTTGTATTACTATGAAATCGTTTATTGATTACGAATGGAATCTCCTGTACATTAACAAAATATTACCTTTGTCGAATTAGGTCCTATTGAGGTACTAGCATTAATAGAAATTGTTTGAATATTTGCAATTCCTATAGTATTAAGTATATAATATGTACAAGTATTTTTTAATATATGAAAAACTGGTAGAGTGCGAGTCCGACCGACCAATCGAGGGTTCCGTACTTGTTTCAGGATTGTAGGCCAACGGAAAGTACAACTTATAGAGATTCACAAAGTTAAGTACGTTTTGTATGAAATTAACTAAAATTATAAGTTTAATGTTTTTAATGTTTTTTTGTATAATATAATGTTTTTTTTTCTATGAAATATCCATAAATGTTTACTTTTTTTTAAATTTATATTGTAAGTTCTCTCTTCGTACCAAATTTCACACCTGTAACTCTACGGGAAGCACCGTATAGATTTTGAAGACGCAGCGAAAAACACAGTGATCAGTTACCCCACTGAAAATTGGTAACCAATATTTGGTTTCCTAAGCCTACTTTGTTGTATCCCCAATACAGCCCAAAACGGCTTTTTTAAAAAGACGTTTCAACTTATTTATAATAAAACCCTCCAATAACCAAAAACCAAACTACAAACACAAGTAGAAGTATTAGATATATATGTATATTGAATTACTCAATCAGGAATAAAATCCACTGTAACCATAGTAATAATCCATTCAAAGTTTCATCCATTTAGATATTTCATTCATTTAGTCGAAGCCGTTAGTCTGTTTATAGCAAATCTGAAATAGATTTTACAATGCGATATTGACATTCCAGCAGCTCTGTTTTATTGACTTTATTAATACGTGTATTGTGCTCCTTTGTGCTATAAAAAAAATATTTTTTTGAAGAGAAAATCCTTGCTTATAAAAATAGATCTCTGATGAGATTAAATATAATCAGTTAAGTAAGTTTAATTTTGGATATAAAAGTAATAATTTGTTATAAGTTTATGTATAAATTATTTTAACACAAAATAATATTGTATTTAGTTCATCTTTCATAAGTTATTAATGAACACTCCATACACTCTATTCTTAATTTTTTGTCTAATTTCTCTCCTCTCTTCTCTTTACCACTAGAATGAGAAATGAAATATAATTTATTCCCCTGAGTGGACCGCCAATTCCGTGACTGCGTCACGATAGCCCTAGGTTTTAAGAATAAACAGTTAAAAATACAACTAAACTTAAATTGCAAGCAATTTATAAGCCATATAGCAAGAAAGCCAATAGAAAAAAGGTTACCATTTCGCAAGCTTTATAACGACAATAGTTTAAATACACAAAAGAACGGTATCATTCACTCATTCGCAATGCACTTCAATGAGGCAAACAAGTCTCGGACTAAATCGAGTACAATCAGATGCGAGTTGAATGGAAAAATCGATTCAATTCACATCACTATTCAAACGTATAGTGTTGTTCCATTCAAGATTTTGAATTTGGAAAGTTTTAGCCTATTGTGATTTTTAATTTATAAATTGAGCATTCTGGAACAACATTATTATAGCGGATTAGTTTTTTTGTTTATTTAATTAGTGATTTATTAATGTTTTTTTTTGCGAAAATAATGTTACGACTTTCCATTGTCTATTTCCAAATAATTTTAGAAGAGATAAGTTTACAGCAAGCGTATAAGAATTTCGACGTAACTCGATAAAAATACGGTTAAGTGGTTAGAATACTAAGAGCAAGGTCTCCAAGAGGCGCGAGTTCAAATCCCGCTAAGTTATTTTTTTTAAATATAATCTAAAAAAGTAATATAAAAATAACTTACAAGTATTATCACCTAATTCAATTTATATTTATTATCAACTTATCCTGGCTTTAGAATAGTTATATAAAAAAATCTATGTTATTTATTTTTAAAAAAATCCCCATGCAACTTATAAAAAACAAAGTTTAGTTTATTGACATTACACGGCCGACGTTTCATTCAGTCGTCGATCGTACAAAAAGGCACTTAAATCGCTCAACAACTCAACCAGCTACGAGTATATAGGTTAAGAACTGACGCTTATACAAAAACGTCGCTTCGATCACGCGAAACTTACACGCGAGGTGCGGTCTTGTTATGTGTAATGTATGGAAGTTGTAGGGAACATGTTTTTTTTTCAGTTTGTTTTTTTTTGCGCTTTTTTCCAGTCTATAAATATCATGGGAGGCTGAGGGTACCTATTGGGAAGACACTTTGTTCCCTATTCTTCATCTAATTATAGAGACATGGTTGTAGGTTCGGATTTTTACATTGAATTTTCGGATTCTACAGTTCAGATTCTACAATTGAATGATTATATTTAAATTATCTTTATTTCAATAATTGACAATATGAATTTCAATAATGAAAATAGATGTTCAATTTCGCCACGAAGAAAGATGTCGTACGCAATATCTTAACACTAAATACCCTCAGCCTATCTTACTATATGCGGGATACAGCGTCAATAAAAATAATAATACTAGGATCCCGTATTAAAAATATTCGTTCTATACAGCCCTCACACGCTTCATACAGCAAGCACTACCAGACATACGTAAACTCGGGTACATATTTTCTATGCAATTATGTTACTTCCACACGAGACACATTTCAGCGCCCTGTAAAATTATGCATATTAATATGTGGAATATATTGTAAGTAGTTATTTTGTTTGTATTAACTCGTTTTTTTTAAGAATTGCTTTTTTGGAACTATTTAACAGATAGTTGCTTTTTCAAAAAAAAATTTCAAATTTACGCGGTATCACACAAACTATAGAAAAAGCAGTACGGGCCATTTCACTTTCCTCTAAAATTCGTCAGAATTCACCACTTAAATGGAAAAAATTGCCAAATTATTTATCTATTTTTTTTATTCTAATATACTTCTACTATTACGTCACAACTAGTATAGAATATAACAACATTCGAATAACACATAGCATTCAATATGTCAGAGCGACACCTGCAGCGGGCACATCGGTGGCGACAGTGATGGATTGGACCTTTGAATAATACAGTATAGCAATTGTGATTGTTAATATATTAAAACGTTTTTTCATTACGCTAAACTTGATTTTGATTTACTTTTCGTGAACTGGTAATTGTATTACGAAAGGCTAGATCAGTTCAGTCGTTATCCTATTTCTATCCTACTGAAATGCATTGCGGAATGGCTCTTGGAATATATTGCTAGTCAAAAAAATCAGCTTTATGCTGTATCTCATGCATATAGCATAGCCGGGCGGGCAGCGGGAATCTAGTATTAAGACACTCCGTTCTCCAATTTTCGCCGAAAATTTCGAGACATTATACGTGTTGATTGGCGAAAATCAACGCCAGACTTTTGAACGTGGTAAACGGAGTGTCTTAGTACTAAGATCCCTACCCTGTAATCAACTTTTTTTATTTATTTTATAAAATGGTAGTTGACTCCAGACTCGACCATAACTGCACAAATCCTACGCTTCCAACTACTTTTTTATTGTTATCCTATCCTATATCTTATAAAACAAAGTCGCTTTTCGTGTCTGTCTGAACTGTCTAACTCTTCTTCTTCTAAACCACCCAACGGATTTTGATGCGGTTTTCACCATTAGGTAGAGTATTTCTCAGGGAAGGTTTATATATAGTTTATTATTTGTACATTTTTATGTAAATTAACATAAATACGATAAATGTGTATAAAGTCCTACCCGTTGAGACAAATTCGCGCATGCGCTGCTTTAATGGTAAGTACTATATGAAAATAATGTACTGGAGTATTGTTCCTCTTAATGAGATCTACAAAAAAGTCCACGATAGCATATTTGTAGCTTTTAAGAATAACGTGTAGTCATCATATTTCTGTCTAAAAATTGTAATTTCAATATATTTTTTATTGTGAGGGATATTTTTCCATAATGGTATTAATCCTTATCCTTTAAAATACTTTATTAATTTTCTACGTTAAACGAAGATAAAATTTGCTTTTTACACTATTTCGAAACTGCGAACAGTTTTAGAGAAAAACGCATTTCATTGTTGACACATC